>JALMGA010000002.1:113275333-113795333 GCA_023333525.1 Aspidoscelis tigris stejnegeri | reverse complement strand
GGGTGCCCACCCACCTAGCTGGTGGGACAACCAGGAGGGCCTCTCCTCCAGATCTTAAGACACGAGCCGGTCGATATAGGAGAAGGTGTTCCTTTGTTTTAAAATTTAACTGCAGTTGAAGAGGAGTGCAGGATCAAGGGGGAAACCTAAAACTTGCAAAATCACAGCAAATCATAAGTACATGTGGTAAATGAAATCCAATACTTTTTCTCATGAAGACAAAATCTGTCCATAGTAGGGGTGTGCACAAATGCAATGTTCAGGATTCAATTCAAATTGAAGTGAACATCCAAAAATTTGATTCAGCTTGAATGTTTAAAATTCAAATTTAACCAAACTCAAATCGAATTAAGCAAATTCGAATCTATTTGTTCAAATTTTTTATTCAAATTTGCACTTACGAATGTCGACAACATTCGTAGATGCCCATACGCATCTTCTCCGGGTCTGTAGACACCCGTACGCATCCCATAGTTATCCCGTATGCAACCTGTTTTCATCCTGTATGGATCTGTACAAACATGTACGGATGCAGAAAGGTGCGAGTGAATCCTCAAGTACGCATCATGTATAAACCCATACACATACGAATGTCCGAATAATTTGAACGAATAGATTCAAAATTCAAATAGGATCTTTAAATTCAAATTTAAGGACATTCGATTAGAATTCAGATGTTGAAATTCTGTTGATTAGATTGAATTTCAAATGCATTTGAATATTCGTGCACTTCCCTAGTGTGTAGTAAACTTTGTATAAGAACAAGATAGTCTATAGAAGTTAAAGTTGGTTTGACCTATCAGTTTGTTTGTCCACGAGTCCCAATCAGGTTGGCCTATTAATGAATTTGAATTTAATTCATACCAGCTGACCCCTCCTTCAGCTGCATTGGTCACACATTTCTACAGAGTTTGCCCTGGCATTCCTCCACAGAGCGCTTGGCTCCCCACCCCTTTGCCTACATCTATCTCATTTCCGATTGGATGCCGTTCATGTCACTCAAGGGAGACGAGGGTGTGTGTTTGCAGTTCTTTTTAAAGCCTGTTCCCCCACTTCCACACACACCTTTCCTTTCTTTTGTGCTTCTCTTCTCCTTGCAATTAATTTTTTTAAAATAATAATAAATTTGTGTAAAAACACTACAGAGGGGAATAATACCTCTAAACTGAGGAGAGGTGGAGGTGTCTCATGAACTCTGCATGTGATGATTGACCAAAGGAAATACAGGGCACCACCCACCACAACACAGTTCTGCCTCCTTTAGGCCATCCCACCACCCACAGATGAGGAATAGGAAGCTGACTGGAATTCCAGGCCAGCCTGAGTCCGTGTCAGTGCTGGTTAAAGAGGACTACATTTTAACGGTTGTAGGCCGTCCTGCAATTTGTGTTGGCTTAAAATCATGTGAATCACACATGACTCAGGTCATCCTAAAACTTGTGTGTGACCAGGCTCCAGGTCTGAACATAGTTGCCTGCAGTTAGCTGAACATGAAAAATTAGAAGACCCATTTATTTGTAGCGTAGTATAAAGTCTGCTAGAAAAAAAAGGAGGAAACATACAATCCTTATATGCGTAATGCTAATCATTGTTTCAGCCTTGCATGTGTGTCATATTACTGTGTAAATGGAATCTAGGCTATGCTAAATGGCTGCAGTATTTGCTGGTCTATAATCTTCCGAAATGACAGACCCTTAAACATTTCTCTGTCTCTCTGTTTATTGTCTTGTTTGTTTGCAGTGACAGTATCTTTGTTTTGGACTTGCTAAACTGGCCACCGAAGAAATAAAACTGCATCGTTTTACTGTGGGCAGTTGTGTTGGGAGGAAATTTCTTTTTCCCCTATAAACTTTCTCCAATCTTCAACAGCTTTTTTTTGTCAGTAACTCCAGCAGGATGGCTGGATGATTATGTTGCACTTTCTAAGAAGAGGTGTTAGGGGTTTATTTAGTGCCTGCAGATTGATGGCTAATGGACTCCATTGGGCTGTTTAAATGAAAGTTTCCCACAATCTGATACTAAAGTGGAGTCCTTGAGTGAAGCTTTTATCGCTCTTTCAACAGTCTCATCAAGGAGCTCCTTTTTTCCACTCTGGGAACTTTATTTCACGTTGTGTATTTCTAATCCAAGGGTTACATCAATCAGCAATCCTGTAGAAATTTGTGGGTTGCAACAAGAAAAGGGGGGAAATTTTGCATGCTGTGATGGGGTTTTCTGGTCTGGCAAACACATCTATCATAGGTGTCTATGGAAAATACTTGAGCTGGGTCTTAAACTGCAATTTGTTATGCTTAACATCCTCATTTGATTTCTATGACTGGTTTTCAGTTGCTTTATTTTTACTAATATGGTTCCACCAGGGGGATGCTTCACCCCTGGGGATGAAACCAAAAGACTGCTTCTTTCATGTTGTGTAGAGAGATCAAAGAAAATTCATCCCAACAGTGAACGCATGCATGCTTTGTGGGTTTTTTCTCTCTTTTTTTTTTGGGGGGGGGGTATTAAACCAATATTGAAAATTCTGGTTTGTTTAACCACTCTCTGCAATAGTTTAATCAGTTCTTAAGACACTGGGAATTTTATATTAGAAAAAAGGAATGCTTGCTTTATCATCAGCTCAGACTGATAGACAGGGGACCTGACTGAAGTATATAAAATCATGCATGGCATATTTTCTCCGTCACACACAACACTAGAACCAGAGGGTACTCTGTGAAATGGATGGTTAGGAGAGTCAAATCAAACGAGGGGAAGTATTTCTTCACCAGAAGGTCATCAGTCTGTGGAATTTGCTGCCAGGAGAGATGGTAACAGCAACTAGCCAAGATAGCTTTAAGAAAAGGTAAGACAAATTCATGGATGACAGGTGTATCAATGTCTACTAGAATGGATGCCTAGGTACTTCCTCCAAGCTGGAGAGACAGACAGGATGCCTCTAGAAGTCATCTGTAGGAAGTTGAGAGCAGTTGAAGGTTTTGCCTTTGTCTTCTGTTTGAGGTGCCTATAAGTTACTGGTGGGCAGCTATGCTGGGCTAAATGGACCATGGCTCAGTCTAGCAGGGCTCTTTGTATGGTCTTAGTTTTTCAATGTGCCACATTATCATTATTACCTGAGATGTTCATCCATATGTTTATCTCACTGCCCTAGAATTTCAGTACCCCTGGCCTCAATAGCCAGTCTACAACACACAAATCTCAAAACAGGGCATTAGGATCCCCCCTAGCCCTGTAAAAATACTGACTGTGGTCTTATCCATCTTGTTTGGCATAGCACCTGTTTCTCCTTCTGCTACTGTCTCACTTTGAAGAAGAGCAGAAGAAATTACATCCCATCATAAAATCTTATTCCCTATTTTCAGAGCATATTGAGAGGACCGCTGACCACATCTCTTGTTCACATGGTCCAGGCTGTAAGACATGATGACCTTTCAATGGATCAGCTGTGTAGGGCAAACTACTCAGACTTGCGTAGAAAAACAACAACAACTTTGAACACTTATGTTAAAAGATTGTCCATGCTGCCTGCCCATGGCTCTCTCCTTCCTCTAAAGTGTTATCTATTCTTCTTCATTTCTGAAACAACCGTGACAGCTCTGTCATTTCACTTAAAATTTCTCTTTCTGTTGTCAATCAGTGCATGTCAGTCATGCAGTTCTGATGGCAGTGATTGATGCCCCCACCCAACAGAAAAAGAAAGAAAGAAAGAAAGAAAAGAAAGAAAGAAAGAAAGAAAGAAAGAAAGAAAGAAAGAAAGAAAGAAAGAAAAAGAACAGGAAACAGGAAAAGGGTGCTGAGTGTTGTGTCTAAAATAATAATTTTCTATTTTTACTATTATCTGCAGAACCTTTGCTGGAAAATGGTCTGGATGCTGTATGCCAAGAATGTTACTGTACAGGATTGCATTGATTAACAAAAAACAGTGTTACAGATAAGGTGTCTTTTACGTTTTAACTGACATGACAGTTGAACAAAATGGCACAATTCAGACCTTTAAGTACTTTTTGAGATCCATTAAGTTCAAAAGGAAAGATTTTAAGCATGTGGTTGTTGGCCATGTGTGATGTAGCAGCAATCTCGCTGCTTGAAGAAAAGAGTTGGCTTTTCTACCCTGCTTTTCTCACCCATTGAAGGGGACTCAAAGTGGCTGCCAAAGCTTTCTGTTCTTCTCCCTACAACAGACACCCTGTGAGGTGGGTGGGGCTGTGAGAGCTCAGAAGAGAGCTGTGACTAGCTCAAGGTCACCCACCTGGCTTCATGGGGAGGGAGGAATCGAACCCGGTATTCCCAGATAAGAGTCCGGCTCCCTAACCACTAGACCAAACTGGCTCACCGAGTGCACATCCAACAGGGCACTTCCACCATTGTTCAAGTTCTTATGAATGGATTTGTGGAACAATCTGGATCTTCACAGCTTTGCATTATAGGTGTTAAAATACGCATACTTAAAAATATATGTGCAGATGGTTCCTTTCTGGTTGCCTAGGTGCTAACACTGAGATAACTCGGTTCACAATTGAGATTTATGAAGATACAGATCTGTCTTTCTCAAGCAAAGTATCTCCAGATGTTATTGGATTAGAATCCCCACCATTGATGTTCATGCTGTCTGGGCATGATGGGAAATGGAGCCTATACCAGTTGACATCATCTTAACCCATCTTTACACACACAATGTGTTTGTGCGTTTGTGTGAAAGAGAAGATACAGATGATGATGTCAACAACAATCCTGCATATTATGAGTTGTACCAACAAGATGATGCAGGGGCATGCAGTTAGTATTTTGTATTCATGTAGTATGCACCATTGTGTATTTAAAAAATTGAAAGGACAAGATTTAGGTGGTGTATTCTTAAACTTTACGTTTCCTCTCTTCAAATACGCAGAGAAAGTATGATCAGTTAATTAGTTCACTTATTGTAAATGTCAAGTCTGGATTTTCCCATTAATTCACTTATCCCGTCTGCCAATATGCTACCTTGCGTGTGATCAATGCTGCCAGCGTCCCCATGAATCCTCCATTCCTGCTTATTTCTGCTGTATGGTAGTGGGTGGGCAAAGAATCGTGTAGGCTCACCCCTTTTTTAAATACAGATAAGAGAAAAGAAAGTCCATTCATAGTTGAAATGTGCACAAATGTATTTTTGACATTCGAATCCGAGTAGATTTGAATGTCATAAAATCCAATTTGAATCTGTAACATTCAAATCTGTACATTTGAATGTTAGATTCGTATTTAAAGATATGAATGTCAGCAAGATTCGTATCTGTTATACATATCTGTACGCATTCCATAAAGATCCGTATCCATCCCGCGTTATCCCATATCCATCCCAATTTAATCCTATATTTTAAGCGTAAGATAGGTATAATTTTTGCACAGATTAGTATACAACAGATACAAATCTACACATTTGCATTATTTGAAAATCCGTATGGGATTTTTGAAAATCCAATTCGAGTTAGAATGTTCAAATTCGGATTTTTGAAAATCCAATTCGAGTTTGAATGGCGACATTAATTGGATTAAAATCAAATATTTGAATTTTTGAATATTCGTGCACATCCCTAATTCATAGGACCATTAAAACTGACGCTAACTAAAGAATATTTTTTAAAAAATAAAGGTCCATTGTACTTTGGTATAGGAACATATTTTTTAAACCATTCTTTAAAGTTCAGATTCTTCTCAAAGTAAAATTACTTTAAAAAAAAGTTCTAAGGAAAGAAAAATAAAGAATAAAAACTGGAAAACATTGTGCAGTATAGCCGGTAGTTTTACTCTGTCCATTTTTAAAATCTGGAAAGCCCACTGATCTGAAATCTAACATTGCTCATCAGTTACTTCCTATCTTTCTTCATTCTCAGCTTGGGATAGGAAATATTTGAGCTAAACAGAAAACAAATGGTTTATTTTGTCTAGTAAATTTTTACTAGAAATAATAGGCTATAAAGACATTCTTGGGGGGGGGAATCAATAAATGATTTTAGTACTTACCTGTGTTAAGGATCTACTACCAGAACAAAATATTATGTCTACTGCTGTCACTGCATTGATTTCTATTATCTATAAGCTGTTAGTAGAAGAAGATATAAGAAATATAATGGCCCTTAAAAATATTTGGGAGATGGTTTGGATAAGATATATACCAGAGAAGATGTGAATATCATGTGGCAGAAATATTCTTACAATACTACTTTAAGTCAAAACTAATGCTATATTTTTTAAAGCTGGTCTACAGATGCATTTGTATTCCTATAAATCAAATATGTATCTATATCCTGTAACTGTTAAAAGAATACAAATTCCATATGTGGTGGATTTGCCATAAAGTAAAGGCATTCTTGTAGCAAATACTAGAATTCCTTAGGTAGTTCTGTTAAGATGATATTTTTAAGAGTACATTTAAATTGTAAACTGCCGTGTGACTGTTAAGTATAGGGTAACATAAAAATGTGAGTGGGTGAGTGGGTGGATGGGTGGATGGATGGATGGATGGATGGATGGATACCACCACCAAATGGATGTATAAAGTTTAATACGGCATTTCCTGACAGAAACTAGATAAACAATAAGTATTGAGTGTCCGTACATGAATATCTGGAACCTTATGTGTAAGATCTATATTTATAAAGAAAACAATTATACTTAATGCATTTATCCATATATCCATGCATTTAATCACCAAGTAGTTCACTATAACTCTGCTGTAACTAAGCAATAAAGTTACATCCTTTCGGATGAACTACCAACTCGATTCCTTGTCTAGGAAGCACTCTACAGTTTGCTGCACTTACAGCTGGAAGCTCTATCTCAGACTGAAAACTCTGCTACATGTAATTATATGTATATGTATGTATATGTATATAAAGTAATGGAACTTAAAATTTGTTTATAAAATTTAAAATATAATCATCATCCAAACAATGTTTATTTAAATACAAAATTGTAAATAAGATGATGAGACTTATACATTTTTATTGAAATAACAGGTAAAAGCATTTTAAACATTGCCTTAACTTTAGATTATGTTGCATAACTTACTAAATAAAACTCCTGTAACCTGCTATAAAGTATTTCTGATATTACCATACTGAATAGTGGTTATGGTACATTGCATATCTCAGTAGGCTACAGTCAGCCTTTGCAAGAAAGGCTCAGCTTTTTTGTGTGTCAGCCTACTGCCAATCCTGGCCTCATCCACAATTGAGGCAATATATGGACTTACATGATCAGCTTGTCATAAAGAAAGTAGGGAAGCTGAAGTGACATATAAATCATGGTTTATATAATCATTGTTTGTTCAAAGCTGAGATGTTTTCGCACGGGGCTGAACGGAACGCGGAAAAGACAGCTGTGGACACGTCATCCGCATTGCCCGCGCGCGGCTTGCGTTCCGACGTGTCCGCAGCTGTCTTTTCCGCGTTCGAAATGTAGAGCACTTTAAACTGCTCTACATGCGTTCCAACGCGGACGAGCCGCCCGCAGCCATTCGGGAGGAGAAGCGTTCGCGCCTGCTTCTGTCTCCCGAACGGCTGCGGGCGCGCGCCTCCGACGCCGCGCGGCTTTGACAATCAGCTGTTTGTCAAACAGCTGATTGTCGATCTGCCTCCGCGGCTGTCTGCGCGCCCCTGGCCAGCGTTTGCCGGCTAAGGCAGCTTCGGGCGCTTTGAGCATTCGCACCCAGACGCTCCGGAACGCGTTTACACGCGTTCTGGCGCGTCTGTGTGTGAAAGGGGAAAGCGCCCGGAGCTGCCTTAAGCTTTCCGCCTGAACGCGTTCCATTTCGAACGCGATGCAGTGCGGAAATGCCTCAGGTTTCTCAGTTCAGAGCAGTTTTATCTGGGCAGTGAAAACAATGGTGTGCAATTCTCTAGTTTGATCATCTGGTTTACGACAGTTTTGGATAGTCTTACCACTTACCACAGGTTGGAGAAATAAATTATGAATTAATGTAAGAGTTTCCAGAAGGATAATGTTCTTGCAGTAGGAACAAGTATTCTAAGGCTGTGATCGGACATAACAAAGGGGTGCCTCAGAGGCTCCTCAAAGAGACAGTGTGTGGCCTTCACATCCCCAAATCTTCTCTAATCCACCTTTTCTAGCACAGAAAGCTTAAGAGGAAGAGGAGGGACAGACTGGTGGGTTAACATTTTCACCTCTAAGTCTTCTGTAGATCACCTCAGAAGGGACTGTGTGTCTAATCACAGTCTAATATGTGAATTGTGTGTAGAGGACACAAACACGCACACACATCTTTAATAATATGCAGTCACAGGAACAAATCTTTCTAGTGAAACTGGTATAAAAGTAAATTCAAATAAATTCAGTATTGTAGCAATCTGGCTGCTGAGAGAATTTTCCTCCCTTTTCTGCAAGTGATGGGAAGGAAGAAGAATCATGGGAAATATTTTGTTTTCCCTGGGAGCCAAGGCAATGTATTTACTTCAGGTTTTATTAAATGAGTTATAAATTTTCCCAGCAATTTACTCATAGCTCAAGAGGTTTAATTTGCATGTGTTGCCTTTTACAATATGCTTTTGGTAATGTTGCAGATGCTTCTTCCTTAGCTTCAGTAAACAACAGGCAGTTGGCCAGGTTTTGACTGAACATTTGCCAACTCATGAAAATATTACTTAACTCTTCAGTGCCCAGAGTCACTTCCCTTATGCCTTGCAAAACAATACAAAGAAAGAACAGAAAACCTCAGTCTTGAAATAGCACAAAAGGACACAGATTTTCTCTGATGATAATTCTAGGATATTTCAGCTTAACTGTACCTTAAGATTAATTATAAATAAACATTCATGTGTGTGCATGTGTTCAACAATTTGGTGCAAGCATAGGATTTCACTTTGGGTAATACTGGGCACAGAATTTAGCTTTCTAGCCTGCAAATTATGTGGAAAATGTCCAAGGTATTCCCAGAACTAGGAATTTCTCAGAACTCAGAAATTCAAATTGAATAATCTATACGTTCATGTTTAAACATTTGAACGAATTCAAATGTTTCAGATTATTCATATGAATTATTTGGACATTCGCATGTGTACGGATATGTACGCATAACATACATATCCGTGCACATCTTATTCGTATCTGTACACATTTGTACGGATACGTAATGGGACAAAAATAGGATGCATATGCGATAAAAATGGGATGACATAAGGGAAAGGCCCTACATGCAAAAGCGGACAAGCTTGCAGTACTTTCCTGAGCATACTGAAAGGCTGTTTTTTTTCGGAAGCTGGGCAGGAGGCATCTGCTTCTTGTGTAGGACTCTGTGGTTGACTCTAGTTCAGCCTAAGCTGCACCCTTAATATGGAATGCTGGATGCTAAGGCTACATTAGTAGTAGTAGTAGTAGCAGCAGCAGCAGCAGCAGCAGCAGTATTTAGTTTATATTAAAACCTGAAGTAAATAGAACTATATCGTTTGGAGTTTGTTTTCCACTTAGGTAAAAACACCACCTTGTTGGGTGTAGGGGTGTGCACAAATATTCGAAGGTATGTGAAATTTGATTGAATCTGTCTGAATTTCAACAAATTTGAATTGGGAATGTCCATAAATTCTAATTTAAAGATTCAAACTAATTTTGAAGGTTTGGATCTTTTTGTTTGAATTATCTGGACAATTGTACATGATGCCTACTTGCAGATATGCATCTTTTGCGCATCTGTACCCATTTGTACAGATCAGTATGGGCCAAAATGGGTTGCATACAGGACGCATACAGATGAGTACGGATGCATACTGGATGCATAATGATGCATACGGGCACATACAAATGTCGCCATTTGTAAGTGAAAATTCGAATAGAAAATTCAAACGAATAGATTCAAATTTGCTTAATTCAAATCGAATTTGGTTAAATTTGAATATTAAAGATTCAAATTGAGTCAAATTTTCAGATATTTGATTCGAATTGAATCCTGAAAATTGCATTCATGCACACCCTTAGTTCGGTGTTTTCATTGTTTTATTGAATACATTTTATTACACTTTTCCTCAAAAGTATGTGAGTTTCAAATAAGCCAACATTAATCAGAATTTTGCCCCTATCAGATGGAGACAGAGGCTTGCCAGACTTTACAGAACGTCCAAAGACATTCGCAGCATATAATGCAGACTTCCCTTGCTGCATGTGTTACTGACAGAAGACCTCTCAGTAGTTACGTGGGAAGACCTCTGAATTTCTGAACAATCTGAAGTTCTACATAAAAGCTACATTTCATAATGGCAGCATTATTAGTGTAATATGATTTACATGCACTTAATAGAAAAAGGATTTATGTTCTTTAAAATACTGAAGCACATTTATTTAAAAACTGACTGTCGCAGCCAAAAAATTAAGCTCAGGTTTGCCTCCATCCCAATCCCAGAAAGACATTACTAAGTGGAACAAGTGAGTTTGTGTGCTGGAGTGTGACAGAGTATACACGAGAGGTCATATATGCCTGCCAAAGTGTGCACTTGCGTGTTTCATCCAGCCTAGTGACTAATTCAGGCTTGGTAATTTGTCCTCAGACAAGAAGATTTTTCCATTCCTGCTCATTCAATACATTACCCAGATCTAGGTGTCCCCTCTCTAGTATGTGGCAATATTTTCCTTCTGTATTCGATAACTGCTGTCTCTAACATTTTAAAATGTGATCTAGTCCTGTGCTGAAATTAAATAAAATGAAGATGGTAGACCAGCCAGTGATTTTTCATAACCAGTCTGGCTCTCGGTTTCTGTCTGTTCACTTCATCATACTGTCACTTCCACAAGGTCCTACATTTGTGAGAATGCTCTGTGTTGCATACCTTGAAGGTCTAAGTAAGAAATATAGGAGGCAGTGTATAAGGGAAATGTTTCAGTATATTTTTTTTTCTTTCCGAGAAGAAATTGATACATGAATCCAAAAGTGTTAGCTCACCTTCTATCTGAAGGGTTGGCTTGAAACATAGGAGGAAGACACAGGAGGACAGAAATAGGTGTGTGTGTGTGCACAAATACAATTTTTGGGATTCAATTCAATTTGAATTGAATTCAATTTGAATTCAATTCAATTTGAATTGAATACCCGAAAATTCAATTTGATTCGAGCGTTTAAAATTTGAATTTAATCAAATTTGATTCAAATTAAGCAAATTCTATTTGTTCAGTTTTTTATTCAAATTTGCAATTACAAATGTCGACAACATTCATAGATGCCCATACACATCTTCCCCGTGTCTGTACGCATCCATACACGTCTGTATGCGGCCCGTCATCATCCCGTATGCAACCCGTTATCATCCCGTACAAATCGATACAAATGAGTACAGATGTGGGAAAGATGTGAATCTTCAATTGCACATCGTGTATGAACCCATACACATACAAATGTCTGAAATAATTCGAAAGAATAGATCCAAAATTCAAAATTCGAATCAGATCTTTAAATTCTAATTTAAGGACATTCGATTCAAATTTGAATGTTGAAATTTGGTTGATGTGATCAAATTTGTGCACATCCCTAGGCCGAGAGCATTCTGGCTGACTGCTGCACAGCAGTGGGATTCTTTCTCCCCTTACTGTGGTAATTACTGATCCTCCTCCAATGATAATTTAATAGAGATGAGTTTCTAATGTGTGTTCCCTTTTGCCAACAATCTCCCACTTGGCAGCAATCCCACCCACAAGGCCAGCTGGTGATGGAACTTTCTGTGTCCAACGATACCACTTTATTGCTCTCTCCTTAACTTTTTTCATTTTTGGCTTTCCTCAGAATTCCTTAGATAGGCTGCCCCAATAAGATCTAGGACCAGTATTTTCTTTATTCAAAAATTCGAACACAGATTTAAAGGAAACTTCTATAGGCCAGGTTCCCACTGGGCATTTTAATCCAATTTTAAAGCAGGTTTTTTTTCGTCAGCAGCCAGGTCTGGGTGTTTTTTTGTTTTTGCGTTCCCACAGTTAGCTTATAATATGGATTTGTAGGGGAGGAAGCCCTCCTTTCTCTCCTCCCTTCAGCAGAACCCCTTCCCTATGTAGTCAACAATCCGGTCTCCTCATACCTTCAAGATTTAAAGAGCTTTGAAATTGTTTTGAAACTGACTGTTCTCAAAATAGGTATTGGGAAAGCAAATAAACCTACTTCTCCATTTTACAATCACAATCTCAGACGTTTTCGCATTACTCCCGTTCCATTTGGAACGGGAGTAGGACGGGAAGCTTAAGACAGCTCCCGGCGCTTTCCCCTTTCACACACAGACGCGCCAGAACGCGTGTAAACGCGTTCCGGAGCGTCTGTGTGCGAATGCTCAAAGCGCCGGGAGCTGTCTTAGCCGGCAAAGGCCGGCCAGGGGCGCGGAGACAGCCGCGGAGGCAGATCGACAATCAGCTGATTGTCAAACAGCTGATTGTCGAAGCCGCGCCGGCGTCGGAGGCGAGCCCGCAGCTGTTCGGGAGACAGAAGCAGGCGCGAACGCTTCTCCTCCCGAACGCCTGCGGGCGGCTCGTCCGCGTTCGAATGCATGTAGAGCACTTTAAAGTGCTCTACATTTCGAACGCGAGAAAGACAGCTGCGGACACGTCGGAGCGCAAGCCGCGCTCGGGCAATGCGGATGCCGTGTCCGCAGCTGTCTCCCACGCGTCCCGTTCAGCCCCGTGCGAAAACGTCTCTCCACAGATCTTCATCTGTAGTCCCAAGTGATGTTTCCCTACTAGAGATGTGCACAAATGTATTTTTCAAAAATCCGATTGCATACGGGTTACATACGCATTAAATACGTGATAAATACACATTTGCACAAATTCATATTTCAGATACAAATCTTATCGACATTTGTATATCCGGATACAAATTGAATATGCAAATATACAGATCTGGATAATCTGTACATTTGCATATTTGATTTGTATCTGGATATACTAATGTCAGGCCTCAGCCTATACTGATCTCCGACGCAGATACCTGCACCCAATTACAGCTAATTTTAGCTCCCATAACAGAAGATCTTCTGACACTCCTATTGCAAGGTCAACAAAGATCTACAATAATCAGAGTAAGCCTTTTTATTCTGAAGGCCACAAAGAAAAGAGCTTGCTTCTTGGAAAAAGAACTGGGAAAATGAGAACCTACCTGCAAATAGAATGCTGCTTTCCTTTATTCTGTTTTATAAGGTTTTTACTGAACTTTGAAATGGTCATATGACTGATCAAATAAAATTTGTTATCATCATCATTGCTACTACTAATGTCAGGATTTGTATCTGAAGTACAAATTTGCACAAATGCGTACTTATTGCGTATTTATTCCGTATTCAACCCATTTTCATCCTACATTAAATACAATAATATGTATTTCTGCAGATTCATATACGATAGATATGAATTTAAAAAATCCGCATTGGATTTTCAAAAATCCGAAATCCATTCTAATGTGCAAATTCAGATTTTCAAAAATCCAATTTGCGTTCAAATTCATTGGATTCGAATCAAATATTTGGATTGTTAAATATCCCCGCACATCTCTGTTCCCTACCTACTGTGTGTCACGGTTTGCCATCCTTTGTGAGATGCAAGCTGTGATGAATTTACTGAGCAGTCAGGGAAGTGAAACTTTTCACTGTTGCCATGGGACCCTGGGAAGAAGGGGCAGAATTGAAGAGGAAAAATAGACTGGTTAAACTGCCAACAGGAGTTAGCTGAGGTTTCTGATATGAAAGGCAAAGATTCATCCAGAGAGAATCTCCGAGTGAGCTTGCCATTATATCTTTTCTTTCAGCCAGGGAGACTGGGCAGTGAAATAAGTACTTGCAGCCAAATGCTGAGAGAGATATTAGAATTCTGCTGGGAAAGGCTAGAAAAAACACTAGGGTGAGGCCAGAGGTGATTGAAATGGCCTGGTGTTAAAAGGAAGTAATTTAACCTCTAATGCACTGTAAAGATCTCTGATAAGTCCTCATTTTCTGGTTATATAATTCTTGGTAATGTTGCAGTTTCTTAAGATAGCCTAAGATTTTTTCATCAGTAAACATCAACACTTGCACTCTACTCTGGGATGCATGTGTGCTTCAATAAGTGATCACAATCTTTAAATAAAGTTTTTGTTTTTCCATAACAAGAAGGAAACCAGCTTCTCAATATGTCTTCAAGGTTGAAGGCTCAGTTGTCAAAATCTAACAAGACTCCTAAGAGATGTGAGACTGGGTTGCATAACCCATTAAAAAATATTATAGAGCATTTGGTTTTTTGATCTGAGCTGGATTTTTAAGCTATTACCTTTAATAACAGTTGTTTTTATTTTAATTTCCTTATTTCTAAATCCTTATGTATTTCGGTTGCTCTTTAGCGGATGATGGGATGTTAAACTAAAATGCTCTTGTAGCATTCACAGAATGGAGGGGAGAGCTGGAAAACATGGGGGAAGTTCTGGTATGACAAGGCTGGAAGTTGAGAGTCACTGCTGAAACTTCCCTGGAGGGAGATGAGGATGGAGAGTGTCTCTGATGAAAAGATTTTCCTATATGCATCTGCACAAACACTCTAAGGAGTCTCCAAGCTGCTCCAAGAGTAGTACATCTACACATCTAGATGCCCTGGGACAAGGCCTGCACAAGCCCCTAACCTAAACCGACTTCTCGGTTGCTGTCACTGACCTAGGAGTTGACTTACCTGTTGTACGGTGCATCCCAATTAGGGATGTGCACAAATATTCAAAATATTCATGTTTCATACAAATTGGGACAAATTCAGACATTCATATACGAATATTGTGAGTTATTTGTCTGCATATTTGCATATTTGTATGCATATGTACCCATACAGATACGAATGTCCAAATTATCCGTACGAATACATGCAAATATATTTGTATTTATTTGAATTTCCAGAAATTCATTTTTCCTTATTTGTACGAATTTGGATTTTTGAATATTTGATTCGTGCACACCCCTAGTCCCAATCAATTTTCCTTTCGCCTTGTGAACAGAAAATTACTGGTAATATTTCTATTCCATTGCTTCTGTGCTGGACCAGAAATGGCCAACTTCTTAGGACATTTTTGGTGCAACACAAAAGTGTCCCAACAAGACCTTGGCCCTGTCCCCATGCAATTGAAAGTCTGCTGGAACTCTTCTTTTGCCTCTGAGCGGCCCCATTCCAGGCTTTACAAGGCGCTTAGGGAGCTTAGGAAAGTGAGACACCCGCGATAAAATACCTGCACTTTAAAGAAGAGTTCCAGCGCTCTTTCGGCAATTCGCGGGTTTTGCTCGCTATATCTGCCTTGAGGACGCTCCGTGGCAAAAGGAGTGGGGATTGCTTGCCTGCACGCACAGCCAAAAAGCATTCACACATCTGAGAAATGCAGCAGGTTCGCTTCCTTTCCTTTGTAAAAAGAGCCAGAATTGCTCAGAATTGCAACATTGTTATCAGTGATCTGTGAAAGCCTTAAAAGAGAACGAGCGAAAGATCGTGCTGCCGATGCCTGCAGACGCTGACTTTGCTGGCAGCAGAAGTGAAAGCAAGTGCTGAAAATGAGTGAATGAGCACTCATCTGCCTTTGCTAGGGGCAGGAACCTTTTTCAGGAGATGGAGATCTGGCTAGTTTTCCTTTTAACAAGAGAGGGGGCGGGGGGGGGAAGATGCGGGGAAAGGAAACAGGCTTCCTTGGGGACGGAAAGTCCGTTTAGATCGCGGCTACCATGGGGACGCTTATTCCGGAAATGGAGGGGACTTTTAAAGTCAGCTATAACAGGGTGACAGCAGAGGAAGCCGAGAGGGGCTAATAAGTCTTTTGGGGACAGGGGCCTAGTAGCTCTGGGAGGTGCTCTTTATAGCACCAAAGTTTTCAAAGCCAAGAGCCACATAAAGTATGCATTTGTTCATCATGCCTTCTATCCAGCAGTAGCTTATGTGTGCGTTGAGTGAATCACCCCAGATTACACCTGCATCTTTACCCTGTGGGGATGCAACCTCTGTATGAATTCACATGATTACTCATGCTAATGGAGGCGGAGGCAGCTAGCAATCCCAATTGATGGGAGGAAAGAATGCTGACTTGGGTGGCTGCACATGAGAGAGGCGGGAGACCAGCTGCTGAAAATGCTGCAGCAGCTTGAATGAGCTGCTGAGGCAAGGAGGACTTGGACACTAAGTCAGGTGGCTGTTTATTTGTTTGTTTAATCATTTATCCTGATCTTCACCAAAAGGTCCCAGAGTGGATTACAATGGTAAAAAATAAAATAAAATAAAATATATGAAACATTGAATATATTTAAAATATAAGCCTTCCTCCCACCCACCCATTCTTCCATTCACCCCACCCCACCCCCGGCAGGAGGACACCCAGAAGGAGCTAAACATCAGGTGCCAAAACATATCTACATTGTAGGCTCCTGGTGAACCTCAAGAGGAAGGTCATCATTGAAAAGGCTTTGCTTTTGTTGAGTGAGGGTCCAGGGGACAAACTTAGTGAGCAGGAGGGATTTGCCACATCTTTAAATCATTGTGGCATTCCTATTTTCATTCTTCCTTATTTACCATAGCCCAAGTCGTGACAAGCTCTTTGTGAAAAAGAATAATGGGAGAGGAATAGAGTAATAACAAAATTACAAGTCATACGTTATTTGGATTGGAGGCGTCAAACAGAAATGATGTGGTAATGTTAACAGGTGATCTCACACCATGTGTTTCTTTAAAAGAGGACTGTAAAACAGTAAAACCTCTAAATGTATTATTCTTAGGACCTAGTTACCATCTCTGGTTGCCTAGTGTTTGGGCTCAGGCAGAATGTGTGAGCATCTTCTTCCTACCACCTAATTGGTGGTGAGGAACCTTGTGAGACATGAGACTTTGACCTGAAATCATTTCCAGATCATCATAGAAAAGTTTCATTAAAAATTTCTCAAATGGCAAATAGTGCCATGTGTGACCTCCATGTGCTATTTGGGAAAGAAGAAACAACATATCTGGTTTTTCCTTCATGTGCTCTTTGCACCACCACCACCACCACTACTACCACCACTTGTCCGTCCGTCCGTCCGTCCATCCGTCCGTCCGTCCATCCGTCTGTCTGTCTGTCTATCTATCTATCTATCTATCTATCTATCTATCTATCTATCTATCTATCTATCTATCTATCTATCTATCTATCTATCTATCTATCTGTCTGTCTGTCTGTCTGTCTGTCTGTCTGTCTGTCTGTCTGTCTGTCTGTCTGTCTGTCATAGATGTTGCAACACCTCGCCATAATAGTTTCTATGAGAAACAACATGAGCAAATAGCCAAATATGAAGACCGGAGGGCTGAAGTGCAGAGACTCTGGCACAGTCTGGCAGTTGTAGTACCAGTGGTGATCAGCACACTGGGTACCATCCCAAAACACCTTGGATGGCATTTAAAACAAATCAGTGTTGACAAAATCACCATTGGTCAACTGCAAAAAGCCACACCACTTGGATCTGCATTCATTATACACTGATACATCATGATATCTTAAGTTCTTGGGAAGAACTCAATGTGTGATGAAGACCAACTCCTACAAGTGATCTGGTGGTTTTGCTATACTATTGTATTGTGCACTGTATAATAATAATAATAATAATAATAATAATAATAATAATAATAATAATAATAATAATAATAATAATAATAATAATAATAATAATAAATGTGTAACATGGCAGGTAAATGTATCCTAAATGCTGACTTTGGCCATTCCAGACAGAACCTTATGTGGAAACCGATCCCACTTACACATGAAATATTTTCTTCCTTCCTATGTCATCCACAGGATACGATTCTCATTAAATTACCAGAAAACTTTTCCTTATTTAATCTGCTTTTCTTCTTAATGCAGAAGGTCTGATAAGTAAAAAACAAACAAACTTGTTTTCTAGCCACAGTTATTATTGCCTAGTTTCTTATTCCATGTGCATTGCAGAGACTCACAAATTAGTGTCACTTCAGATTGATTTCAGCCAGATGAGCAAGAGGCTAGCTGGACAGTCGAATTTGTCAATAGCCCCTTGTTACAAATTTTAATGGAGTCTGAAATGCAGTAAAGAGGAGGGAACCTATTTCTAAGGTAGACTCCAAAAAGTAGTTATAAGGAATTTTTGATCACCCCCTTGGGAGTTCTCATATGGAAGTTTTGGGGGATGAAGTTTGTTCCCTATGGTATTTAACATCTATACAAAGCCACTGGGATTGGTCATCATGAAATTTGGAGTGAGATGCCATCAGTATGCTGATGACACCAAGCTCTATCTTTTTGTTCCTTCTGAGTCAGCAGAGGCAGGTGAAGTGCTTGATCACTGCCTGGAGGCAATCATGGGCTGGATGTGGACCAGTAAATTGAAACTGAATCCAGGCAAAGCAGAAGTACTATGTGTCATGGGTTCCTGAGTCCAGGAAGTTAGATAGCATCTGATTCTCTATGGGATTATTTTGGCCTAGGACTGGACAGTCATCTGTCTGGGATGGTTTAGTGAATCCTGCATTGAGCACAGGGTTGGACTCAATGACCCTGATTCAATGAGATATAAAGAGTTTGTTCTGGATTTATTGTTTTCACTTAAGTCTCAGGTTCCGGTGGTAGCTAGGAATGCTTGCCTCAAACTCTGACTGTTTTGGCTTTTCCTTCATCTCCAACTTCAACCTTTCTTGAACAGTGATAACTTGACCACAGTGTCCATGTTCTACAGTCTAGATCACTGCAATGTGCTGTATGCGGATCTACCCTTGAAGACAGTCCAGAAGCTGGAACTAGTGTAGAGTGCAGTAGCAAAGCTACTGACAAGAGTTTCTGGCCAGATGTGTATCACACCAGTCTTGAAGAAAGTGAGCTGGTTATTAATTTGCTATCAAACTATAAATGCTAGATATATGAAGGAGTACCTTCCTCCATATAAATTTCCCCATGCTTTAAGATCACAAATGAGGGCCTTCTTGTAGTTCTGCTACCCACAGAGATACAAAAGACTGTGGCATGCAAGAGGGCCTTTTCTGTGGTGGCCTCCCAGCTTTGAAATAGCCTCCTAGAGGAAGTGCATGAGGGGCTAACTTTATATGTTTTTTTGGCAGCTGGTTAAAACATAACTCTTCATCTAGGCCTCTAATGTGTAGATTTCTCTGAATAAAGTCCTGTTAGGATTGGAAGATTATATTTAAATAAGTTGTACAGTTTTGTGTGTTTACCATATGCTGTGACCTGCCCTGGGACCTTCCAGGTGAAGGGTAGAATGCAAATGAAATAAAGAAAGAAGGAAAGAAAGAAATGGAAGCAATAACGCATGAGATTTTTTTAAAAAATCATTAATTGCATTTAAGCCGTTTAATTAAAAAAGCTGACTGCAAAACAAATGGGGAAAAATATAGAAATGGCCTCTGAAGGAACTAAAAGTTCCTGGAAAAAAATGCTTAGCTCATTTTCTTTTCCACATCCCCCATTCACTCTGCTTTGCTCTCTTGTTATTGTGGTCCTTTCATTTTGACTTATAATGCATGCTCTGGTGAATGACCAAGGTTTAAGCATTCATTCAAGATTAGCATGTATAAGAAATGTGGGATACTTTCATTAATTGGATTAGGGTTATATGTGTTTCATTTAAAAGCTGCTGTGATCACTAATGGAATGACCTTGAAGTCATTATCTGTTAAGAAGCCTGGGACAAGATTGTTCTTCATGTTCCAGTTGTATTTGTCATTACTTGAAAGTGTAGCGTTCATATAAAATATTGCTTCTATGCTATAAATGCATTTATTGAGACTTTTAACCCACTCCATA
This sequence comes from Aspidoscelis tigris stejnegeri, assembly GCA_023333525.1. Lineage (NCBI taxonomy): Eukaryota > Metazoa > Chordata > Lepidosauria > Squamata > Teiidae > Aspidoscelis > Aspidoscelis tigris. The sequence goes on along the minus strand of JALMGA010000002.1, from coordinate 113,775,574 downwards.
CTATGTTTCTGTGCCAGCGGACAACCTATAGTGTAATGTGTCTAGTTATTTTTTACATGTAATGATGCACATGTACACATTAATCTACATAATAGAAAATTCCATTAATACAATAATAATAATAATAAAACACACCAAAGACGTGTATGCCTATGTTTCTTCTACTAAGATTACTGGGAAATAAAAGCCCTGCACTTCTTTTTGGCCAGATAGAGTCCAGTGTTATATATGTAGGAACTTTAAAAATAAAGTATTTTAGTATCACCTAAATGCAATTTTATTGGAAATTTTACCAGAGATCCATTTCCCCTGATATTGCAAATGATGTCAGTACGTCCTTCTTCAAATACATACACGAACAGCAAGAATCTGTCAAGTAGAGTACAGAAGATTACCATTTAAACAGAACCAAGAAGACTTCAGCTATATGCTTTTAAAACCATTTTGAAAACCAAATTTCATAAGCACAGTAATGACTTAACCTGTGTCAGCCTTAAAAGGTAAACTTTAAATACTGCAATTCTTCTCTTTCTTTCAATTGTTGTGAAATTTTGCTCAGCCTCCGGTTCATAGTTTAAGTTAGTAAAATTCCCTTCTAACCACCCCAGGCTTTTTATTAGTAGGGAATAGGGGTGTGTACTTTTGCCGTTTTTGACATTCCATTCTATTCAAATTGACTATTCAAATGTCTGAATTCGTACGGATAGAGAAAAAATGAATGTATTAAAATTTGAACCGATTTGGATACATTTCTATTCATATGAATATTCAATGCAAATTTGATGATACAAATGTCGACAAGATTCGTATGTAACTGTACACATCTCTATGCATCCTATTTTTATCCCATACACATCCATACAGATGTGTATGGATACATATGTAATGCATATGTATCCGTACACATACAAATGTCTGAATTATCCAATCAAATGATTCAAAATATTTGTATTCATTTGAATATTAAAATATGAATGTCTGGACGTTTTATTCAAATTCAAATGTCCAAATTCGGCCGAATTTGATTGAACAATGAATATTTTGAATATTCTTTCACATCGTTACCAGGGATGTATGCAGAACACTCAAGATATCTACTCCAAAAGGACTATCAGTCCTATGCAAAAATGTAATAGTTTGGTACACTAACTACGGCTTGGATTAATACCCTAGTTTCTCCCTGTTTCATTTTGTGCTCTGGGGCCAAAATTGCCTGTCGTTCTAGTTATCTTTTAATTTCCTACTTTAGCATCCCAACCCACTGTGATGAAAGTGATATTTTTATTTGTTGTTAGTTCTAGAAGGTGTTGTAGGTCTTCATGGAATTGGCCAACTTCATCCTCTTTGGCATCAGTGGTTGGGGCATGGACTTGGATTACTCCATTCCTTCTAAGGGATTATTGCACATAGTAGCAGATATAATGGTAACAAGTCTGCCAATTCCTGTTCATTTTAATTCACTGAATTCCAAGAAGTTGATGTTTAATCCTGTTGCCTCATGTCTGACCACAAACAGCTTACCTTGGTTCATAGATCTTACATTCCAGGTTCCTATGTATGATTGTTCTTTGCAGTACTGCGCATGTCCACAAGTGAGCTTCTTTTATCTTTGTCCCAGCAACTTTGCTCTTTCTGAAGCAACTTGTACTTGCACTGTGTCCTTCTCAAGTAGTGTTTTGGACATCTTTTGACCAGAGTGGCTCCTGTAGTGCTTTTCCATGAGGTTTCTTGCAAGGAAACTGGAGTGAGTTGCCATTTCTTTCTCAAGAGTTCAACTTCTGTCAGAATTCTTCACAACGACCAGTTTCGAGGGAGTTATGCAGACCCCTCTGCCATAACAAAGTGGTCCATGGAGGGAATCTTTAGCATGCTTTTCGGGAGAACTGGAAAAGCTACCTTTGGTAAATGCTGTGATTCTGCTCTTTAGTATTTAATTTTTTATCCTGCCCTATACCCAAAGGTCAAAGGGCAGGTTATAACAGTAAAACCAATGAACATATAAAATTGACATATTAATACTACTGTAACCACTTGCCGCAAATTTATGCAGATGGCAAGTCCCTAATCCAGGATATAATCCAGAACAAGTCCCAGTATAGAAAGGGCCGTAGTCAAATCTAAACTCTTTATTTGACATCTTTGCCCAATACTGTCATCTCTTTGGGGGAGAAAATAAATTGGTAAAACATTTCTCCCCGATTGGAATTAATTGAGAACATTAATTAAGGAGTGGAGACAGATGAAATATTTCTGGAGAATCATCAAGTCTAATATTTAAAAAAGAAGCTGCTATGAGGATGGATTAAGCTTTTGATTTACAGGGAGAGTTGTCTGTTAAGAAGATACATGCATTGGAATTTATTATCAAGAATCTGTTTTTAATTTTAGAGATTGTTTACCCTTAACTACTGCATGTCAGAACTTGGGACAATTTTCTGCTTAGCATTTAATTTCAGATACTGCCAGAGTGGGCAGTAAAAAATGGGCCCCTGAAATTTGTGGCATCATTATGAATCTTACATTCTGGCAGGTCCTGGAAGCCGTTTGTCATTGAAATCTCCTTGGTACTTGTTAACCCTCCTCTGACATCTAAGAGCTATCGTTTATTTATTGGATTTAGCCCATTTATGAAAAATGTACAAGAATTATTAATGGTTTAGTATCTATTAATGCATTACTTGGGTGGAATTCAAACTCTAGTATTTATGGTAAACCCCTTTTATAATAAAACGTGCATAGAAACAGAAGACTGCTGATGTGCCGTGTTGGAAAGAGCCTGGTGCTGTTGGAACAACTGTCTGTAAAATATGATCTTAACGTCTTTTTTTATTTATGGCTATAAATAAGAAATAAGCACTCTGGGTATGAGGGGAAATGATTAAGAATATTTGTGTAGATAATAAAGACTAAATAACCTGATGCAATGAAGCGTGTGTTCGGTATATTGGTGTTGAGAAGATTGTCTTCTCGGGAAAGAGAGGCTGAGACTTTTTGTATGTGAAAGTATCTTAGAGTTCTTTGATGTTACAGGAATGAATAGGCTGTCACCCTCCGGCATCAGGGACTAGTTTAATATATATCATGCCAAAAGGAATTAGTGAACTTTTGAACAGCAAGGGACCTGTAAGTTGTTTTTGCACCAATATGGAGAGGGATGGGGAATCCCAAAGCGCAGGCTAGTCTGAGAAGCTTGAAAAGCATCCTGAAAGAAGGCAATAGCAAACCACCTCTGTATGGCTGGGAAGAATACAAGAGTATATTTTCAGCATTTGTGGGTTGGAAAGGTTAAAACCCACAGATGATAGGGTACTGATGTGATCTGCTGGGTGTCACTAGGTCTTGTGTGCATGAAGTTAGGAGGCATCCTGCCCTGGAGGGTGTTGTAATGCCTTGGGAGGGACAGGTGCAAAATTTGGGGTTGCTCCTGGAGTCTGCGCTGATGCTTGAATCTCAGGTGGAGGCCATGGCCAAGAGTGTCTATTCCCAACTACGGCTGGTTTCCCAGAGATGATTTGGCTACAATTATCTGTGCTCTGGTAACTTCCAGACTAGACTACTGTAATGTGCTCTACATGGCGCTGCCCTTGAAGATGGTTTGGAAGCTGTAGCCGGTGTAGAATGCAGCTGCTAGACTGCTGACAGGAACAGCTGGCCAGATGCACATCATGCAGGTCTTAAAATAATTGCACTGGCTGCTAATTCACTACCGAGCCCAATTCAAGGTGTCAACTTTGATTTACAAGGCTCTAAATGACTTGTGGCCCAAATATCTTAAGGAACGCCTTCTTCCATATTGACCAGCCTGTGCTCTAAGATCTGGAGGGGACACCTTCCTGGTTGTACCACCCCTCACAGCAGCAAAAGGGGTGGGCACCTGGGATAGGGCCTTTTCAGTGGTGGCTCCCAGACTATGGAATAGGTACCCTCCTGAGGTGTGCCAGACACCTTCACTCTATGGGTTTAGATGAGCTGTGAAGATGTACCTCTTTACCCTGGCCTATGGCTAAGTAAAGAAACACATCCAGACACTGCCATGGTTTAAATATGTTTATTATGTTACCGGTTTAATGTGTTCATTTTATATGTTGTAATCTGCCCTAAGATCCTTTGGGTTAGGGCAGGATAGAAATGCAAATAAATAAATGCCTTAATCTTCTTTATCAACTTGCTTGTGCAAATGAGGGAGTCCCCACCCTCTCTGGTAATCTCCATCTGCATGATATGGAGCATATTCTGAATCAGGAGCCCCAAAAATGGCCTCCTGGTCTATTTCTGGGATGGAATATCTCTAGAACCTGAAAACGAGGGGAACCACTTTGGTGGCGTGCGTTGTTGCATTGCTGAAATGGGTCACGTGGGGGCTCTGAGTTTAGAAACCTTAAATCCTGGGCATCAGAGCTTTTTGGGGCCAGGTCCAGAGCTTGTGTGAGCTTCAGGGTGCTGTAGGGTGCACGATTTGCATCAGTGGACTGTGTGATGTGGATCAGCTGATTTGAATTGTACAAAGTAAATGCAGAAAGGTCCTCAGTTCTTCAGATTCTGGGTCTGACTTGTCCTAGTAAAAATGGGGATTGGAGCAGTACAAGAGCAGGGACCTGGAAATGCATAAAGTTAAATTAAGTGCACCAGCTTAAAGTAAGACATTAATAAAGAGTACCTTACTCCAGGACCAGGAGGTCATGGTAGTAAGCTTCAGAAGGTAAGGAAAGTACATTTGCCATGAAAGCTTTATAATTTATTGAAGAAAATAACACAGAGCATCAAAGCATGCCAGATGATTTGAGAAGGACACTACACTGAAGATACACATTACCATAGAATAGAGCAGGAGCTCCCAAACTTGGGTCTCCAGATGTTGTTGGACTACAACTCTATTGGCCTTAGTCAGTGTGGCTGGAATTAAGGAATCATGGGAGATGTAGTTCAATAATATTTGGAGGCCCAAGTTTGGGAACTCCTGCAATAGACTGTAAACATTTCCATTCATTGTAAAAGGAGCAGAAGGGACTTGAGCTCTCAGTTTGGTGACCACAGTGTCACAAATGAATTTCAAAGCTGTCCCAGGTTTTAGGGAGGACATCCTCTGCCACAGAACAGTGGTTAAGGGATCAAAGGGGGTTTTGTGTCACATGCATTTGACTCGGCACATGATTTCCCATTTCTAATATTTCCATATGTTCCAAGGTAGGGATGTTCACAAGTGTATTTTTGACATTTGAATCCAAGTACATTCAAATGTCTTAAAATCTGATTTGAATCCATAACTTTCAAATCCGTACATTCAAATGTTAGATTCGTATTTAAAGATATGAATGTCAATAACATTTGTATACATTATACTTATCTGTGTGCGTGCCGGAAAAATCCGTGTGCATCCCATATTATCCCATACGCAACCCGTTTTAATCCTGTATTTTAAGCACAAGATACAGATAATTTTGGGGCAAATTCATATACGACAGATATGAATCTACACATTTGAATCATTTGAAATTCTGTATCAGATTTTCAAAAATCCGATTCAAGTTCGAATGTCAAGATTCATCAGATTCGAATAGAATATTTGAGGTTTTGAATATTCTTGCAGATACCTATTCTGAGGAGGTGAGCAAAGCCTGCCTTCTTTTTTAAAAACTCCGATGTAAACTCCGATGTGAATAATTGCATCCCATTGGAGAGTCAGACAGCTGGAGAGGGTATTATCTGCCTCCTCCTGAGGACACACCAAGACTTTCTGATGAGGAGTTCCAGATGGATCACCTCCATACATCTGGGTACTTGTATTTTTCCCCCCACAGGCTCTGTTCGCCCATAGAAAAGAGGAAGGAGATGGGCAAGCCAGTGTTGCTGCTACAACATACCTCATCAGTGCTCCCTGCCTCCATGTTCTCACTAGGATGTTCCCCACTGCAGTTCCCTTTCCCCTTCCCTTGAACAACAGGCTTTAATTTTACTTTGAGGAGGAGGAGCTGGAGGGAATCCAAGAGTCCATGCATGAAAAGGTCCAGGTATCCAGATACTTGAGATTTTCTAAGTTAAGAAAACCAGAAACCTGGATAATGTGCAGAAGCCAAAACAGGTACAATGTTTCCTTATGGGTTATTATGGCTCCACATTTTTCTGCTCTTGTTTTCTGTAAGGAAGGCTTAGAAACCTTGTAACTAGTTTGAACGCAGCCTCCAGTAAATTATTCCAGTCTCTGTGTTTATGATGAGATAAAAGGAAAAAAAAGCAAAGTGAATGTTTTGATTTCATTGCCATTTTCTTTCCTTTTATTCTGAGAACTTTGTCTTTGCTTTATCTCCATGTCATTGCTTCAGATTTTATTTTGTGTGTTGATAAATCTGGGTTCTTGGATCTATTTCACTTACAGTTCCCTGTCCATTCCTTTCATTCTGTGAGGATCCAAGGATCCAATTTAAGACTAAAACAAACCTTTTCATGATAGGAAAGAAGGAAGGAAGGAAAAGGGGGCACTTCCTTTAGGGCAGTACAAGTTGACTAGCCAGTCACAGGGGACCAAGCTTTCAGCACCATCAGTCAATCACATACCCACAGCCATCTCTCAATTTTGTGACCAGGTGTTGAGTGCAGTGTAAACAAACAGCAGTCGCCCACATTTAAGGTGAGTTTTCCTTGAAAATGATAGGGAAAATAACACAGGCAGAAGATATTTCACTTAAAAAAAAGAAAGAATGTGAATCTAACCTGCCTACATGTAACTGTATCTTAAATCATTTCAGACTACAGCTACAGAGAGTAGTTTTTATGCTCCCTTCTGACCCCCACCCCCAAGATAGAAAGGCAAATCTTTACTGTGGAAACTGCCCTCCCTTTGCAATTACTCCTCATCTACCCTGTGTACAGAGGTATTTTTCTTCCTCTTCTTTCGTCTTACATTAGGGAGTATTAAGAAAATGGTATCCTCTATCTTTAGTTTGAAGTGACGCAGTCCTTTTTATTTATACACACCTAGCTTCCTATATGCCAAGAATTTACATGTTGCTTTTCAAGCTTTTTTAAAAAAGTCTCTGAGGCAGCTCAGAGTCCAACAGTAAAATTTATTATACTAGATCACAAATTTAAACTACTCACAACAAATAAAATAGATACCAGCAGTAAAGACAGTTGATAAAGCAGCAGTCAGAAAAACCAATAAATCCAGTAAAGCAGCAACAGAACATTCTGTTAAAAAGAGTCTTGGAGAATGGAAATGTCTTAACTTGGCACCCAAATGCAATAATACAGATGGCTCTTGTCTGAGAGCAGATACGGGTTGCCACGTCTAGCAATGTCTCTTCTGAACTTCTGAAACTAGAAACATTTAGGCAAGATCAGTACCCACGTATGTCTCACTGCCACACCACCATAGACACCCCCTGCTTGTCATCAGCTGTGTCACCAGCATGTTGCTGCTGCCGCTGCCACCTTTCTCCTCGTAGGTCCTACCGAACACAAAGCCTACCCCTTGGGACCATGTCCTATGTTTGATTATCCATTCCAGCTCTCAAGATCCAAGATGGGAAACAAGGGGTTTTCCCCCCACTAGCACTAAATACCCATTAGGGACCCATTAGGCTCGGAGCAGGAAGACACTGTTTCCACTGCAGACCCCATTAGAGCCAAATTTGTTTCCACCAGTTCTAGGGAAATCTGGATTGAATGGGATCTACAATGCCAGCCCAAATCCATCAAATCCAGATTATACGGAGCACATTTCCACCATGATCAAGCAATGGGGTCTAGAGGGGCTCTGGGTGGTGGTCAGTGTCTGAGTCCGAACCGTCCACATATTGGGAGCCAGCATCAGTTTCCACATTAGGCTCCTGAGGCACACCTCCCTCGCTTTGGGGAGACTCCCTCATTTGGGCTGGCATGGGCAACGTCCTCCTCATCCAATGAGGTGCTCAGGACACGAGGGATGACGTATAGTTGCCTTTGTGCTGTAAAGTTTCCTCTTTGTCTCTTTCCTTATTCAACCGCCTCACCTCACCCCACCTCTAATCTTTTTCCTTAATCCATTGCCTCCTACTGAACTTGTTTCTCTGCATACTCACTTATCCATTTTCTCACCAATCCAGCCAACCTGGTATGTCTATTCGCCATAATATTTTGCTTTGTTAAAGTCCAGATGGGCAGATGAGTGGTATAGCAGGCAGGTTTAGCAACAATAAGTGTGCTTCAGGAATTTGGGTAGGTGGAGCCAAGGTCTTCACAGGGGTAAAAACAGGATGGCTTCCATTCCTGCTTATTATTCCATCTGCTCTGCTCTTCCCTTAAAAAGGAGGAAGGAGTTTTGAAGCTCTGGTGATGAAAAACAATATTATTATCACCCAGAATCCTCTCTGAGTACTATGGTTCAGTGGCAACTCCTTAGTAAACTACTATATCCCATCATCAGACATTTAAAAGGGGGCCCTTCTTTTCTACAAGGTTTATAAAAGGAAGGTAAAGTCATTGAAGGGCAACTATGGGTCCTCTGAGTAGTGGGATTCTGGACCCATATCTCAACATTTTTGCAGTAGGAACAAAAGCCAATAGGCTGGAGACCAAGTCATTTAGGACTTTATGTTAAAGTTAATACCTTGAATTGGGCTTGATAGCAAATCGACAGCCAGTATAGCTCCTTTAAGACAGGCACTGTGTGCATCTGGCCAGCTGTTCTGGTCCGCAGTCTAGCATGTAGAGCACCATGTGGGCCACAACTGTTAATTATTTGAAACATGGAACTTCCAAAAAAAAAAAAAGTGTGTGTGTGGGGGAAATTATGCACTTAGGTTATGTCAAACATTTTGGTTTTTTATGCATGGGTCATTTTAAATATGTTTTTGGTTATTTTAACTATGTTTTTTTTAAAAATCAGTGAAATATTAATCTTTAGAATATTCATCACTCTAGTTCAATGTGAACAATAGTAATCAAAGTATAGCTTCTTGTACAAAGGCAGAGGCCATCCATCACAAAGCATGGCCTATAGTTATATATCAATTTTCAACATTAAAGTTACTCAGTATTATCTTAGCATTAGGTTAACTGTCAAATAAAAATAAAAATTAATAAGCTGGAAAAAAGAAAAGACAAGGCATTCCTCATTTAAATCCTTTAACCAGAGCCTACCATAATTGAAATGTCTTTTTCTCCCTGAAATGTTAGCTTTAATTCAACAGAGACTCCCACCTCAACATAGTTTTTTTATGATTTGAAGTCGATCTGGAGGTGCAGAGTTTTTGTAAAAAAAAAAAAAAAGTTATGTGATTCTTCTTTGGTTTCCCCCCCCCCTCCACACACAATTTCCTTGTAACTTATGGAAGGAATAAACAGAAAACAATTTGATCTCTTTAATTTCAACTTGTTTAGAATGGAGATGATAGTCACAGTCTGAAATTTGTTATTGTGCTCACTCTTATGTTTGTACAGACATGTGACTCTGTCTCCTTTCTGTCCTGCCCCTCGAATCTCTCCTGAACTCATTTCAACTATCTTGAATGTAGTCTTTAGAATTCTGAAAGCTGCAGCTCCAAATCACATAAAATATTGCAAAACTCATAAATCAGAGTATGTATATAATACAGAAGTCTCAAATGGTCCCATATGCACATTCTTGATGCATGCATGGAGATTGATGGAAGCTCACAGTTTTAAGTGTGGGTGTTTGCAGAGGTGGGCCAGGTGATCACTGGCCACAAAAACACATGTGCTCCCCACGAGCAGGTCTTGCATTGGCTCACCAAGGAAAAGTGCATGCCCCTGTAATTAGCGATCACCTGGCCAGTGCCTGCAAAACCATGCAGTTAAAGCTACCAGCTGCCACTGATGGGCATGCAAACTAAAACAATGTGGGATTCTGGCTATAGGCCTGGCTGATTCATGCATGCATTCTGGCACAAACCCATGTTATTTGTAAATGAGCAGTTAAGCGTATTGGAGCTTTATGCATGCAAAATCTATATCAGAAACAGAAAACAAACCAAGAAAAACACACATATAATGAAACTGATTCACAGTAGGGATCTGCACTTTTTTTGTTTGACATTCTATTCAAGTCAAATTAAATACCTGAAAATTTGAATCTCTTAAATTTGAATTTAATAAAATTTGATTCGTTTTTACTCAGTTTGAACCTATTCGTTTTGAATTTTTGATTCAACAACATTTGCACGTGCCCATACGCATCTTCCCAACATCTGTATGGATCCGTACACGTCCATATGGATCCCATAGCTATCCCACATTCAACTTATTTTCATCCTGTATGGATCCGTACAAAAGTGTACAGATGCAGGAAAGATGTGGATCTTCAAGTATACATCGTGTACAAAAACATACACATTTGAAGGTCTGGATAATTTGAATGAATAGATCCAAAGTTGAAATTGGTTTGAATGTTTACATTCAAATTTTGGGACAATTTATTCGATTTCAAATGTAGAAATTTGGCACATTCGATCAAATTTTGAATGCTTCTGAATATTCGTGCACATTGCTAATTCAGATAGCCAGAACCTTTGAAAAAGCAGATGGAGCATGCAGATTTTTTCAGTAATAGTAATTTCAATTCCTGTTAACTTTCTGGTTAGTGCTATGTACATATACCTGGGTTGGGGTGTTCTGGGAAAAGGGGATTTTCCCCAAAGTTAATAGAAGTCTCACAATTGTGCTTTCCTTAGGATTGGGAGAGGAAAGGGTTAAAATCCCTTATCGTGTCTTTTGTGATCCTATTAGACACCATAAACCACATTTACTATTGCTTGTAGTTGGACCTTGAATTCAAATTTGGAAGGCCTTGTTGGCTGCCGTTAGAGACTATACACATACAAGTTTATTTCACCAAAAATGTGGATGAATCTGCAGAATTCAGTCCTCATTTAATATTTAAAAATTTGTGAGCAATCTGCTAGGATAGATATATTCCACTTCATGTCTTTTTGACTTTGAAAAGGCTTTAGATGCAGTATACCGTTTCAATATCAGTGCCCCGGAACAGGAAATAAGAGGATGCTTGGAATGAAATGGTGTGTAAACTGGTGGCAGGAGATGCAAACTTGTAAATTTCCAATTTACAACTCAGTCAGTTCAGGGCTCAAGCCAGCAGAATGAGATTGTTTCCCCAAGTAGACTAAAATACTAGAATTTGAAATGGATCACACTTGATAATCTGAAAATTATGAGACATGAAAGTCTGTGGCCATTTCTGTTCCCTGTGCTGTGCTAGTCCAGCTAGACAGTCCAGCCCACACCGGTCCAGACTAGCCGTAGTACAGGCTAAGGGCCATCTGCTCTTTTGGCAGCCCAAGCCATCCCAGCCCTGGTCACTGGCCCAGAATTTGACGCTGATGCTCCACTTTTGGAGGCTGAGAACTTTAATTCCTTGCCATTGATGTCTCCAGCAGGGCCTTTTTGGTGCATGCCAGCTTCTGACACCTCTTCCAGCAGTGCTTCCTGGTGTGATGACCAAAATGGCTTTCTGCTGTATTCTGGACAATGGGGGTATGTGTTCTGCGTGCCCTTGTAGTCCAGGATCGGCGTAGTTGTATGGTGACTGACTTCACTCTCAAGAATACCACAGTACTGAGACAGGGCACCATTTTGGTGCCCTGTCTCAGTCTGTAGCCTTGTCCATTGTGGACTAAATGTACTATGAGAGGATGGGTGCAGCTTTGTTCTAAATTAGCATGTGAAAGGCAGGGCCCATGACCCCTTCCTAGTCTGCTGCAATGGTAAATGCAGAAACAGCCTTTGTATCCAATGGCTCAATCCCAGCTACTATATTAAACTAGGATCCTTCTTTTCTCTCTCTTCAGATAAATCAGTAATAGGCTCTGCGACCTATAAGCATCCATCTTTCACCCATAATTTCAAAAACTTTAGGCCCTCTATCATAATTGAGCTTGGTCTGCTCTTTGGCGAGGGGAATGGAATATTAATGATATAAAGAATTTATTTTACTGGCAAAATCACTCTACCTGTGTGCCAGTTTCTTAAAGACATTGGGTGTTCTCTTTCTCTCTCTCCCACCCCCCCATTCACATTTCGTCCCTCTAAAAATTATCATGACGCATGTCACGCGCTTTCACACAGGAGGAAAAAAGTCACATTAGCTTCCAAGTTTCTGATTGTCTAAATAACACAGTAACTCAACATACAGCTGTCTGGCATTTTGACAGTACAATAACCCATAATTCCTTCTGCCACTCAACACTTCAAGGTTAGTATTTTGTAGTTTGCTCTCAAGGAGCATTCATTTAAATTTTCAAGAGGCAAAGTGTTGAAATGCTGTATTATACCTCTTTCTTGACATATTTTTATTTACTTTTGGGGTGTCCATTTTTTTCCCCTCTCCTTTTTTGTATTTTTATATTAATTGCCAGTAGAGCAGTTTAGAGACTCCAAAATATCTTTATTAATATGTGTTTAAAATAATAAATGTAAATGAATGACTTCCTATGGCAAGATTATATATTAAAGTGTAAATAATATTGGTAAGCTGCAAAGTTCAATTGAATAGCATTACACGATTTCGGCACAGTAGAATTTGTTACAGATATCGGATTGTTTAATTGGATTGCCTAAAATTCCTGAACTGAGTTTTTCTGAAGGCTTGATTGGGGAAGTTTTGCTGAAGAAAACTAATTCTTACCAAGGTGGTCAGTTTGTTTTCAGGCTGCCCATTTTTACTTGTGGTCAGACGTTTCTTACATAAACAGTGGTGAGCTCGGCATTCATCCAGAATTTGAAGTTGGCTGATTTTGCAACTTTTATTAGATTTAAAAAAAAAAAAAGTACTCCAGCCATACATAGTGATAGACCTTGAAATAAGATAGAATTTAAAATTGGGTAGAACTTTCGGGGGGGGGGGATCAGTTTTGAGGTCAAGGCTATCCATGGCTGCATCCAACATGCTCTATGATGGGATGGGATGTCGTAACGGCGTCCGGTTTGCCAGATGGGAAGGTCCATTGCCCGCAGTAGCATCAGAGCATTCAAAGGTAAGTGCAAAATAAATATGGTACTCCCCAGGCCAGCTGTTGCAGGCTGAAAAAAGTTGTGCATGGGTGGTGTAGCATAGAGCATGTAGGCTCCCTCCTTTCCACAAACCGCTTAAACATGGGGGGGAGGGTTGTATGTATGTTTTGACTAAGTGATGTGAACTATCCCCTAAAGCAGTGTTTCCCCAAATTTCAGCCATTTCTCTTTCATTTTCACAGTTTTTATCATATTAATGTATGATTTGTATAGCAATTTTTAATATGAAATTTCAAAACCACAGTGTGAACTGGGTACAAATATTTAAATATGAACAACATGCGCCTTAAAAAAAATGAACCAATCCAAGATCTCTTGTATTGTTTCCCAAATCCCTCATCTCCTCTTTGTGTACATTCCCTCTTCTCCTTGAAAAAAAAGGATTATACAGAAGTTACATTTCTTTCTTCCATTAATGAGGAAGGAAAGAGATAATTTAGTGTTTTACCTATTTGTTTGAAGCAAGCATGCTTGAAAATAAATCTCCCTAAGATATCCACATTTTACTATGCGTTGCACCAATTTCCATTCTGGAAAAACCATACCAAAATGTGAGATCTGTTTCCAAGTGTGTAGTATTTTCTTTCCACTCAGTATTTTAGATATTTTGTGAAGTGTGAAAGACATTTCTTTCTTGTTTTACTTATAGAGGCAAACAAGCATTCATAATTATCTGAGATGCCAGCCTAATGTTCTAAAGTTTCTTAATTTTTTATCATTATTATTATTTGCAGTTTTGTACAAGAACATTCTTAAAGGTAGTATCCAGATTAGCAGAATAAAATCCACTGTTAGAGAAAAAAGTGCGGCCTACCTGCTCAAAGCCACAGTGCACTTTAGTCCAGACTTTAGTGACCTCCCTGCAGCTTTCTGAGAGAAAGCTGCAATACTTGCATGACACTCATGGTGAGGCATGTGTCATGTGATCTGTCTTGTCCGGACTGGTGGGAACATTCAAATTTACCTGATACAGCGAAGCGAGTGCTCATTGTTCCGCAGTAGGTAAATTTGAAGTAGTGGCGATATAATGCGCTGCCACTCCGCATTATTGGGCATCAGGTGTGATGCCCATGCCCCGACTGCACATTGGGATACACCGTATCTGTAAGTCTGGATAGACTGTTAGGCCTCCTAACCAGGCTACATAGTCCTGCTATTAAAACTGATTTAATTGAGGTAAACAAAAGTATAGCTGTGTAGATGGGGACAGAGGGAATAAAAATGGATAGGCACAGGGACATTTCTGCTTGGAAACAAATGTGCATAGGTTCACTTTTGCACAGAAGCAGAGAATAGGAAAAGAGGGGAGAGCTGGTGCGTAAAAGTGGGGAACAGAAAAAGGAAGAACTCTTAGAGAGTGTGCAGACCAGTCATTTATAGTGGTGGAACAGAATTTCAGACAGTAAGTCATCCTTTGTGTGTTAGATCTGATACTTCCCATGGCGTGATGAGACATCAAATGCACTGTACATGCATTATCTATTTTTGATCTGTTATCTCCTAATGTGACATTGAAGTGGATTTCCTTTTAAAATGAGTAGTAAGACTTAGGTGTAGCCCGTGAATTCTTACTGTCCAGTGAAGATGGAAAGGCAACTCCGTGGGCTTTGTGTTCTGATGGTCAAAATCCAAAATTTTCCACTTCATTGGGAAATGTTCAGTTTTTAACAATTGAGATTAGTCCTTAAAATGATAGTATGAATGTGTCAAAAGAACAATGCTTTTTAAAATAAATCCATGCATCTATAAAACTAGCATGTCAAGGAAGGAACTTGTTAGAGCTCTTCTCATATTTAGTTTTCTAGGTGGAGGAATGTCTTCTGTTTATTTATTGGGCAGATCAATTTGTTTGGCAGATCATTTCATTTTGAAACTCTACCTGCTGTACCTCTCAGACACGAGGGAGACCACTTTTATAGGAACTTAGCCAGGCACAGAATGGGGCAACCTCATACCTGAACCCCATCTCCCTAGATTACATATATCACACTGCTCATTGTTGGCTGGTGAGTGAAACCCTACCTTTCTCTACATCTAACAAAACAGTCAATATTTTATTTATATGGGATAAAGAAAAAGCTATCCTGTACTGAGGTCAGGAGGGAAAAAATCCTAACATTCAGTACATTAAGGATCTTCAAGTCAATATTCCCTTTGTCATATTCAGCTGGGACATGTTTTGATGTGCGCATACCCAACAGTCCAAAAACATTTGGGCAGTACCATGCACCTGATTTACATGAGGTGTGATGGAAACATTTAAATTTGTTTTATTTTAAACAGAAGGTAGAAGGACTAGCGTGAATGACTAGTGTCATTTATATTGACAAAGTTTTTATTTTATTTTGATGACATTTTGTGTGACTGTGTTTGAAAGGGAGGAAGTGTGTGTAAATCCTAGGGAAAGGAAGATCAAATAATAATTCTACATGGAGCTCACTAGTTATTTGAGGAGTATGAGTTAGGAACACAACACATTGATATTTGTGATTGGCTATTCAGAATCCTGCCGTGTTAATAGATCCAGATACATTCCAACTGATAATATGAAACTTGCTCTCCTTTTTGCCTATTAATTCTCACTAACATCTTCTATTTAACATACACCCAGACCCAAAAGAAATTATGGCTGCCTCAACCCATCTGTGATCCGAGTGTGAGTTTACTGCCTTGTAGATTTTGGCTGTTTAACGAGAACTAGTGGATACCGTATTGGATGTAGGCTCAGGGACACTCTCGTCTAAGGCAGGGGTAGGCAAACCACAGCTCGAGAGCCACATGCCGCTCTTTGGCCCCTTGAGTGTGGCTCTTCCAGCTTAGGAGTACCCTAGTTAAGTTAATATCAATGTACCTACCTATATAGTTTAAGTTTTAAAAAATTGGCTCTCAAAAGAAATTTCAATCTGTTGTACTGTTGATATTTGGCTCTGTTGATTAATGAGTTTGCTGACCACTGATCTAAGACAATGATCTGCTCTAAGACTTACTGGATAACCTTGAGCCTGACAATCTCGGTTTAACTTTTCTTAGAGGATTTTTTAAAAAGGATAAAACGGGCTGCCCTGCTGGGGAGTACCATATCTGAAGCCCAACATCTGAAGTGAAAGAGTGAGATAAGTGTGTGATGAATATTTAGTTACGCACTTTGTGCAGTTGAATCTGATCATACACTGAGAATCGGGACAAGCTATTAAAATGATTAAAGTGCTGCTGCTGCTACTGCTAGTTTGTATGTGGTATGGAGTAAAACTGAAGATTGTTTAGGACTAAATTTTTGTCTGAGCAGAACAGCTCGATAAAAAGAGTAGTTCTTTAAATCCATCGATGCAGCCTCTCTTCTCAGTATAAAATAATGCAGGATTTCACTCTCTGTCTCTGTTCCAGCAGGAATATGTGCTGCTTAGGTATTCATTTCAGTGGCATTGACAATGCTGACAATATAATTGACCTAAAAAGTTCTGGATTTCCTGTTAATGCACTTTTAGAAATGTACATCAACTACAGAAAATCATTTCTATCTA
This sequence comes from Aspidoscelis tigris stejnegeri, assembly GCA_023333525.1. Classification (NCBI taxonomy): domain Eukaryota; kingdom Metazoa; phylum Chordata; class Lepidosauria; order Squamata; family Teiidae; genus Aspidoscelis; species Aspidoscelis tigris. Next base: position 113,759,030 of record JALMGA010000002.1, on the reverse strand, counting down.
CATTTTGCGTGATTTCCATTTTCAAGAAAAAAGGGTTTCATCATTATTATTCTATTTGAATAGCACTGATATCTTGAGAGATGGAAGGAGACTTCTATTGTATGCAGGAGTACTTTATTTCGATATTTTCTTTGTCTGATTATACATGATAAACACACATTAGTGACATTCCGTGCATGTTTTGAAGATAAATGGAATATCTCTTTAAGCCATTCCTGACATTTCCTAACCTGTGGGTTTAATGGCATATTCTTTCTTTGATTCAATAATTTGTCTGTCAAAAAAGCTGTGCTGACATTCTCCTTGTTGTGGGACTGAAATGGAAAGAAATCTCTTATCTTTGAGGTAATTTTTTTTTAAAAAAAATGAGGTGAACATTTTAGGATAAAAAAAAAATATTTTTTAAAATCATTTTGGTGTGGGGGGAGGATGTAAGTGTTGACATTATACCAAGTGCTGGATGGCAAGTGATAAAAGGAATAATATTATCTAAAAGTGGAAGTCTTCTTGAATTAATTAAGGAATGTGTGAAGTCTTTCTAAAAAAAAAAGATAGCTTTATTGTTTCTTGCGCATATATATTTGCTCTGTAAATGTACAGATGAAAATGTATAGAATAATGAATACTGTAATTTTTTATTTTAGTAAAATCTATGGGAATCTTAGTGCCTGTTTCAATTGTTCTGTGCCTTTTCTGGTTGATGTCCAGCAGTCTCCAACTGTGTCATTCCTATAAAACTTCCAACTACAAACCATAACAGTGTTGTAAATATAAATATACTCACTCAGTTTAATGTTATTCTCTGCACAAAAAGAAAACACTGCATTATTGTGCATTGTGCTCCCCGCTTCCTTGAGCAGATTCATGTACTTCAGATTGTTATTTTTCGTCCAGAGACCTTTTCTCTCGGAATCCTTGGTGTGATTTCTCTTTTTGTCCTCCACATGAAGTTTAAAAAACAAAGTGTTTTATTTTGTGTAATGAATAATGTGTTTTAAGGTTATTATTTCTAACACCTTAGAAAGGCCACTGCCACTGAAGTCTTCAAAAAGCAGAGTCCATTTTTCCCCAATGATGTCAGTGAATTTAATTGAATGGGCCTCTTTGTGACCTATGGAGGTTGAAGTTGGGGCAGATCCATTCTCTGTCCAAAACACCTGTCTTAAAATGGTTGCACTGGTTGCCAATTTGCTACTGAACTCAATTCAGAGTGTTAACTCTGATCTATGAGTCCCTAAGCAGCCCAGGCCTCAAATATTTAAAAGAATGTCTCCTCCCATATGTGCCTTGAGATCTGCAGATGAAGCCCTCCTGGTTTTACCACCACCTTCATAGCTAATGGGGTGGGTACTTAGGATAAGGCCTTCTGATGGTAGCACTTAAATTATGGGTTAGTCTCCCACCTGATGTGTGCCAGGCATCTACATTGTGTACATTCAGAAGACTGGCAAAGACATACCTATTTAGTCTGGCCTTTAGCTTCCCATCTCCACTTTCAGGCAATGTTGTATTATTATTATTTTTAGAGGATTCTTTTTAAATTTGTTTTTATTGTTACAACCCATCCTGGGAGCTTTAGATATGGGATGGGACGGATGGATTAACAAACAGTGAAGGACACAGTGATAGGGAAAGAAAGAGAATTATTTCCCCTCAAGCTCAGAACTCTCGATGGACACAATTGGTTGGGGAGATGAGTGTAGCCCTGAGGGTGGGATCTTCATCTTCAAGCTACTAAACTACTGCATGGGATACTGCACATTTTGTCCTTATAGGGCTACAGCATCATGGAGAAAAGCTGAAGTGGGAGTAAAGACAGTGTTTTTTTTTTTAATTCAAGCAAAGGTCTACACATGCACATAGCTAATGAGTCATGGGGATAAGGGAGAGATGAGGCATGTGAAAGAGGCACTGGTGAACTGTTTCCCCATGTACAGGTCTTTTTTGTGTACAGTATTGGTGGTGGAGCCAAGGGGAATGGGAAGAGGGCTGCAGAACAAGCAAGCTAGCAGTTTTACAGGCTAGCAGTTTGGCCCATCTTAGGCCATGTCTTCACGGCAACCATATCTCGGATTCAAAATGTTTTCAGTCCTTGGAGTCCACACGGCAGTTTGGCTTAACACGCTTTTCCCGTGTTAAACCACCCCAAAGCATGGTGAATCTCAATCCTGATTTCAACAGCTCTCACTCCGGATCGTGCGCTTGAAACGTTTTACATTTTTTACTGTGTGGACAGTACCATTTTAAGAGATGAGAATCCATGTTTAGGGTTTCCCTCTCCCAATAGCTTGCTTCCAAAGACAGTGATTTCAGTGTAAAAATCCACTTAACAGGGATCGCTACACTGTAGCGCTGGAACCACTTCACACCTTGATGGTTGGAAAAACAATGTTGCAATTTTGCAAAATTCTAGCTCTTTGGAGTTCTGACTATAGAAAGGGAAAGGGATGAAAGCAGCTGAATGTGAATGTTTAAAGCAAAGGGGCTTTAGTTGGCACTGCTGCTGTGTGCCCTGAGCAATGGGGAGAGGAGAGGAAAGAATCGCTGGCTGGCTGCCCGCTGCCATTTTTCCTCCATCCATGGAAGTGGCAGCCACCCAATTTGGCTCGGTGAAGGGGTCCCTTATGGGTGGCGCATCCATGCCAGGAGGAAGAGGGCAGGGCAGCCCCGAAAAGCAGCTTTTAAAAAGTAGCCACTTGAGTCCCCCCTTGAGTCATGTACACCATATACGATCCTCAGAATCCGGATCGAATGCGATTAAGTTAAAAGTAATGGGAACAGGCAAATTCGCGTTTGCATCCGGTTCTATTATTTCGGTTTAGGGAAAGCGAAATAAGCTTGCTGTGGGGATTTGCCCTTAGAAAAAAATCTCCTATCTTTCCTTTGCTTCCAGACTGTAAATACTGAAATGGCACACTGTGTGCGTGTGTCCAAACTTACAGATACTGCACATTCCGATGCGCAGTTGGGGCATGGGCATCACCCCCGACACCTGATACTGTGTAGCGGTGGTGCATTATGCTGCCGCTACTTCAAATTAATCTGGATATTACCTGTGTCTTTAAAAGGAACAGTACAATACAGGCTCTAATGTTATTTGCCAGTCCCTGACTTTCTTCTTTGCCTGGGTTCAGCTTCCAAAAATATGAAAAGAAAATCACACCCATTACGCAAGTGTGTTATTATTTCAGAGTGCATCATGGCTGTAAACAAAACTAAACGTCTATAATTTACTGCACTTTTTAGTCAAATAACATAGCACTGATTAATACTTTGAATTTAAAAATGTGACCCTTTCACTAAAAAGGCTTCTTAATAGTGGGTTATTTATCTGGGGTAGTTCCCACCTTACTGAAAAAGAAGGGGGAAAATATCTCCATAGGCTGGGGAGAAACATGGGTAAGAGATGCTATCAGGTATTCATGCTCAATTCCACTGGGCAGCTATTAGCTATGAGAATTCTGAGAGGTAATGGAATTATAACTCTTATTTGACAGTACTTTGAAAAGAGCTCTGTGTCCTGTCTGAAGTCTTGTGTAATACAATCTATGAGTTCAAAACCCTTCCACTTAGTTCCAAAACAGCAAGAGACAATGAAGACTTCGGACACAACAAGAGTTTAAACTGTTATCTTTATCATACATTAGTTCAACACATAGGCTGTGATCAGACAGGTGTGTTTTTTTTAAATTGTTCCTTTGAGAAAAAGTGTCTCATTTCAGGACACACAAGAAAGCCTTACAAAAAACTGTCTGAATATGTGGCTGAAAACCTACCTTATTTTGCCACCCTGCTTCCTGCATTTGTCTCCATATCATGACACCTTCCCTGAAAACTGGTGTTACTGACTGACTGGACACTGATCTTCAGTGGTAAAACTCTGCCTCTTTGCTTATGTAGTTTCCCAGCCAACTCAGCTTAAAGAAAGAGATGTCTTTAACACTATGAATTTCTGAATGACAAAGGGCACGGCCCCATGGAAGCCAGCTGCTTTGCTTGTGACATGTGTCATAAAAATCCGCACTGTAACTTGCAATAAAGCATCCCCGTGTAGTTTGAGGCAACACGGATTCAAATAGTACGTGCCTGTCCCCGTGGAAGCCGCAGCATGAACCCGCATCTTTTTCTCCCCACCCACCCTCTCCCCTGATAGGAATCTGGGTTGACATCACCATAACCCATCCCGCCTGCTGCAACGATGACAGGCAAACACCTCCACAAACACAAGGATCATTCCTTTCCTTGGCCGCCACAGTTAAAAGCATAACCAAAAGTTAATTAAAAGCATAACTAAAAGCAGATCATTCCCTTCCTTGGCCACCACAGGTTAGCGGAGGTGTGCACATCCGCATGACAGTGGGCGCCCCTCACTCGCAACCGGCTCAAAATTTTCTCCCAATTCAGGTCGACTTGTCTCAATCACTTTCAGATCAACCAATCCTGAAGGAGGGAAAAGCCTTTTAATTTCACTACTATTATGTGGCTTAACGGTCAACAGATTGCCAGGGTCTGATCGCAGCGCGCATGGCAGGAACAGGAACAGAGGCGAAACCCTGCCTGCTAATACTGCGGCTGCCAAGTTCCGCCCCAAATAACCCAGGAGCGTCTGCATGACCGCAGGACAATACGTGCTAGCCCCTTGTTTCAGATGTAGTACACTTGTTAAGTGTTTTTTTTTTTTAATACGTATTGTCTCTTTACATGGAGATGCTCCTGAGGTGGACTCGGAATAATTTTGGAATATTTTCAGCATGGGGACGGGCCCAAATCGGCAACCTTTCCCAGGCTTCAAGACAGGGTAAGGTGAGTGCTGGCAAAAAAATGTACATCATTTCAGACTCAAATTTGCCAAGAAGATACCTCTTTAAGTGTGTCTGATCACATCCATACGAAGCACTAGCATGCTGCATGGGAACCAATAGTCAGCTAATTCTACCAGACTATATTTAATATTGTCCACCTATTACTACTTATTTCAACTCTTCTCAAAAGTCACTGTCAAAGTCTTGTTCTGAATGTTACTCCTTCTTTTGAAAAATTTCAATAAATCCTTTTGTATCGATCTTTTCTCTTAATTTCAAGAAGGATATGATGGTATACTAATGACATCACCAAATGTTAACATTGGTCAACAAAGAGGCTTCCTGTGTTTTCAGCTGAAAACAGAGGAGCTGTGGAAGGCAATGGAGGCAGGTGAGTGTTTGGCTCCCTCAAAGTGGGAGTCAAAGCGGCAGACAAGGCTTTCTATTCTCCCCACAACAGAACGCCCTGTGAGGCAGGCAGGGCTGTGATAGCTCGGAAGAGAGCTGTGACTAGCCCAAGGTCACCCAGCTGGCTTCATGGGGGAGGGCAGAATCAAACCTGGTATTCCCAGATAAGAGTCTGGCTACCTAGCCACTAGACCAAACTGAATCTAACAGTGCACAGAGATGGGACAGAGAAATCAGCAAAAACCTTAGAGTTGTGACTATAATTCTTACAAAGGGAGAGTAGGGATGTGCTGAACTTGTATTCATTTAGACACAAAAGGGGGCTAAAGACCAAAGAAACCCACAAAGTAGTGAACCAACCCGTTTGCTGCTTGCATTGTTGGCATCACTATAGGGAACGGAACTGAGTTTGAGTCCTTAAAAATAAAAGAGTTGATTACTGTACTCTTTTTTAGAACAATCTTATAAAGTTTATTTTAGTGCTTTATGCCTTTCTTAGGTTGTATTCACATCTAGATTTTATCACATCAGCAGAGTAATCATTGCCTTTCCACATTATTTAGTCCAAAGATGGATTTTCTGAATTAGGGCCTTTCTGAGGTCTATCAGTGGACTAGCCGGTCCTGGTCCAGACCATGGAGCATGCAGAAAGCATAGGCCTTTCTGCACTTGGCCTTATTCTGAAATATATGCTGGAATAGGGGCCTGCTGTCTGCATGCTAATGCAGAGTGTGGCAGGCCCCAGGTGAGACCTGCCATAGTCTGCATTTGCATGTGGACAACTGAGATATAGCCGAGAACAATGCCAAGTGCAGAAAGGGCCCATGCTTCTATGTTTGGAATTACTGAGGGAACCATTTCAAATTGTGCGGCCAAAATGAGTCCTCTGGGGGGTCCAAGGCCAGGAACATCAGCACTTGCGGGCCAGTGCATGTTAGCTTTGGAGTTGGCATGGAGAATGGATTGGACCAGCACCCTTGTTCAGATGGTGTTGATTCAACCCAGAGTGATCCATCACATTATTGGGATAGATTGCTCTGTTCCTATGCCATATTGGGCCAGATAAGTGCAGAATGGCCCTTTGATAATGCTGGGGAAAAAAAGTGTGTCACTTTGCTGATATTCTCTCGCTTTGAAAGTGGAGTGAAGCTGGATTAAAACTTCAGTGTAAATAGGCCCTTAAACATTTTGGAGATGTGAGGTTGAACCTGAGACCTAATTGTCTGCCTAATGCCACCACGTGTGACAGTTTGCATAGAACTTAGAGAGCCGGCACTGCAATTCTGCCAACGGCAATGGAAATCCAACTTGTTGATCGAGTGTCACTCATTAAATGTCGTTTCCTTTGTCAGCTTGTCATTAGGACGTATCAGTGAGAACATCAAGTAGATATAACTTTGTTTATATATATGTATACAGCGTGTATTACGTGGCCAGCATAAAAACACTGGGAAAATAGTTATGATCCAGTGGGAAATGAGTGGGATGTGCTTGTTTCTTTGCCCATAAGCACTTCCATTGCTCCTATTGTTCAAGGTTTTACTGGAGTGCTAGCAAGAAGGTGTGTTTGCTGAGTTGTTTTGAGAATAACCAGGCAGTGGAGCGACTGTATAAAATCATGGCCTATAAACTTTTTTAAAGTCTCTGAAAACACACACAAAGCAAATGTGTTTTACATTGTCTTTTGCGGGCATATAAATATGCAACAAACAACTTCTTTACAATGTGCGTGCACACACGTGAAGAAGTGCAGAAATATTTACCTTGTTCTAAAGTGCAGAACCCAAATGGTAACTGACACACATTAGTCTCATCCCTCTCTCTCCCCCAGCTTGAATGGTTTCCTCTTGTCTAGACAATTGTACCTCTAGGAAAAAAAAAAAAAAACAGCTTTCAAATGAAAGCAAAGTTGTTGGTTGGCTTAGTGCAGTGATGGTGAACCTTTTGAGCTCGGTGTGTCAAAATTCACAAGAAAACCTAGCTTAACTCGGGTGCTGTGTCACATCTAGAAATATCCATAATATTGTAATATTTGTAGCTCTAGTAAAGAAGTTATATTTTTGATATATGTATTAAAAGCAAAAACAAAATTCTTTACGTTAGTGACTGAATTTCGTTTGCTCAATCTTCAGTTGAAAGTTGGTATTTCGTACACTTTAAGAACAAGCAAGCATTACACGCCCAAGTACCAGGGTGACCAGGTGTGTCACCCAAAAGGGCTTGGCGTGTCACCTGTGACACGCGTGTCATAGGTTGGCCATCACTGGCTTAGTGTAACAAGAGGCAGCTAAAAGTTTGCAACTCAGGTTAGATCGCTTTGATTTTTTTTTTGCTGTTGTTGTTAAAGTATCCAGAAACCCAAAGTGAGCAGCTGAGTAGTGTCAATGCAGGAAAAGCAAGTGCGTTTACCCTTTCACGGATGTCTAAGAAAACATTTGCATGCATAGACATTTATTAGGTCCCCAACTCCTTTTGCAAATGCAGTATTGCTTTTGCAACACTTAGGTGAGGCCGCCATATAAGTTACAATTATTGTACTAATCAGCAATAGCATTATACCCAAAGTCTTTTTTCACCCATTTTTTTGTTTTCTGGGCACATTATTCGGGGCACCTTATTCGACTCCCTCTCTGGATGCCCCTTCTGTGCCACACATAAGCCAATTCCAACCATGTAAGTGCTCAAATTGAGCTATTTTGCTCTCTTCAGAAATAAACCCAGAATCATTATGTGTGATTTTTCATTCACATAGACACTCTCTCCTATGCATTATACACACATTCAGCTTTATTTTCTCCCTTCTCTCCTTTTCCCAGCAGCTCTGGTGAATGCAGAGTGGCAACACTGGGGAAGCCAGTGCGTTCACTCCAGGCATGTCAACTTCAATCTGCTGCGATTTGCTGTGAAATCTGTGCCATAGTGAGGGGCAAGAGAGGTCAAACCCCCATAATTGATGTTGCTTATTCATCTGCTTCCCGTGTATTTTTCTCCCTACATGCTGGCCTTTGTTTGGATAAATTGTTTGAAGATTTACTTGAGTCCTTAAAGACTGAGATGCGGCTCCTTCCTCTGCTAACTCCACTGTCCTCGCTAAGCAGGAGGCTCAGTTAGGATGACACACACACACTCTCTCTCTCTCTTTCTCTCTCTCTCTCTCTCTCTCTCTCTCACACACACACACACACACAGGGGTTTCCCCAAAAGGCAAAACCTAGAATACATCACTGAGTGTGACACTTCTGGTAATTCTGCAGAGTAGTTTCAGATAAAATGGAATCCTTATAGAAAGAAAGAAAGAGAGAAAGAAAGAAAGAAAGAAAGAAAGAAAGAAAGAAAGAAAGAAAGAAAGAAAGAAAGAAAGAAAGAAAGAAAGATCTTATTTTATATAATAATAACAATCAAATAAGATGTAAAGGGGCACAAGAAGAAAAAGAAAGAAGGAAGGAAAGAAAGAAAGATCTTATTTTATACAATAATAACAATGCTCAAATGAGATATAAAGGGTCACAAGAAGAAAAAGTTTAATCTACATGATCTTTTGAATTCTCCTTCAGTGATTTTCTTTTAATATTCTTTTAATGAAGGGAAATCACTTAAAATTGAGGGAAATTTATCCTGTGGGGAGCCACTGCCTTCATTCTGCTTCTCCAGCCAAATGATTTCATTTACTAATAAATAAAATAAAATACTGAGGTAATATCTCAGATAAATTAAAGGATTTAAACATGGATCTGAAGGAAATCAATGGCAACTAAATGGCAGTGTTTGAGACTCCTGCTATATGAAGCTTCTGCTGAACAGCAGATGAAAGGATTTGGAGTTTGTTCCACGGGACTTGCAATATTGTTAGCCTTGCAGAATGAGCATAAAGCATCAAAGTGTCCTTGTGATTTCAACCATTTGTAGAGATGCATAATAGAATCTGTTAAAGTAAGGCTTAGAACAACGTGGCAGAAAGAACCACCATCTACTGTTCAGCTGGAGGAGGGCAAGCTCTATCACTTAGTAATCCTGTCTGTAGATTGAATAAAATAGTTTAAAATCATTGTTTTAATTCCCATTGACTGAAGCCTGGAGTTGCTTTATTGGTTAAGCTGTTAAGTCTTCTGCAGTTTAAACACTTCTTTCCTGGTGTGCCCCTGTTTCAATTGACCTTGAGATGTGTTGTTTCAAGTTGCATTTTGTTTTTGAAGAAAATCTCCGTTTCTTCAGATGTCAGATGCAGCCGCCATGGCATATGAATGCACATATGTTTTACTGATACAGTTGACATCTTTGGTTATTTAAATTATATAATTTTGAAAACACACATGCATGTGACCAAAGAAAGGTATGTCACATAAGCATATTTCTTCTTCTTTTTCCTTCTGAGACACACAAAAAGAGTATTATTTGAGATCTTTGAAAATTAAGTGTGAGTGAGATGATATATTTATTCTGGTAACTGAAAATCTGGGTTTAAGACAGATTTTCAGCCAGGGGATTACTTGCATAAGGTGATCCCGTAATATTTTCCCCAAATGGTTATTTTGAAAATAAATAACTTTTGTGGGGTAATTATAATCTTTCTATTTTTGTGTAAACCTTTGAAATTATGCTATACTCTAAGCAAAAATAATCCATTTGATCACATTATGTAAATAACACCCTTAACTTTTCACTACAAACCAAAATCATCACGTTTAACTGAATATTTGACAAATATTATACTAGGTTTTGTACATATACAATTGCTAATGCTGTTGGTGTTTTTAACTATTGCTGTGGCTGTAAATTGTTCTCAGAATTATTTCCTCAGTAACTACAGTGTAATATAAGGAATTAGATCAGAAACCTTTTTTCTTTTCTTTTCTTTTTTCAATGCAACTGTCATGACCACGAATGTTGTAATGAATGAGGCAGACACGAGAATGGAGAAGAATTGCTTGCTTTACTAGGCTACACAGTTACTTATATCTCTTTCCACAGTATACATTGTTATTGGTAAAACCGGATAGATCATCGGTTAGAAAGGAAAAATTCAGATGCTGGCTGAGCTAGTGTGTGATGTCCTCATGAAACATTTGTGCAAGCAATGCACTTGGACATAGTATGCGTCTAGCCTAAGACAGATAAGGAAGGTATGTGTCTTGCTTAAGAGAGACAAGAGGGGTCAGCATGCTCTAGGAAGCGTCCTTCTGTCAAGGTTTGCCATCTGAGCAGGGAAGCGTTCTGGCAAGCATGCTTTACGAAACTTCCTGTCTGCTGAGGTTTGCCATCCAAGCAAGGAAGTGTTCCTACACATGAAGGACGTGTTTTCTTAAATAATTATCTTAAAAGCAAGCAGTGTCACATTCCAGAAAGGAAGACAATAAGTGTATACTTGTGTACCCTAATTTTAAACGAATGACCACACAAATGTAGAAAAACAGACTCTGAGCAAGAGTAATGTGTGTCCATTGCTTGATCTTCTTATAGTTCTTTCATGTTTAGTATTTATTATTATTAATTATATTTCTATCCCATCCTATACCCGATGGTCTCAGGGTGGGTAACAACCTTTAAAACAACAAATTAAACCCAATTTAAAAACCAATAATATACATAAAAACATTTAAGAGATTCAGCATATTATAATACTAAAATACTAAATGTTCTTGCTCTTGTGGTTGCTGTTGTACTTATCAATCCTGTTTCCTCCAAAACAGAGATTGGTAAAACCCAAAAAACCTGTATAGTGACACAACACAACATAGTGATTCACTTCCAAGAGAAGTTACAGCTGCTCTCAAATTGAGAATTGTCCGCTGTAAAGTAAGTCACCTGAACTTAGCATGAAGTCACATTTATTATTTGAATATACACTTCTGAGAGTTTGGGGTGGGAGAAAGATCCTGACAAAAGCAAACTGTCATATTAGGGAGAGATATGGATAAAACTATTATCTCCTCTTTCTATGCATGTATATTTTGGCCTAAAAAACATTCTTTTTGTAGGGTTGGGAGGGGTGGTAGAAGAAAAGCCAGCCTATACTTATCCGAATAATCTGGTTACTATCAGACACTGTTCAAGACAAAATGTTTTTTTGTGGATCAGTCTTTTTTCTTCTTTCTTATGCACATTTCCCGCATAAGACTCAAGGCACTGCCCATTATCTGTCTTCTGAACAAGCATTGACCAACCCCAGGCCTGTGCAATTTCAGTAAGGGGGGAAAGAGGCTATAAAATATTTCCATTGCTAACAGGGCAAATAATTTAATAAAGACAAAGACTTTATGCCACCTAGCAACATTGCCAACAAGAGAGTAAAAGCAATAAAAATAGCAAAAATGTTTGCAACACCAGTTTAATGTGTCTGAAATGTAATTCTTTGATTAGATGGATCTATAAAAAGACAAAGACATTTCTGAGGACCCTGGAAGTCTTCACTAGGTTAGACAGATCTTAAACAGAGTGGCAGTAAGGGAAGCTGAGTTTATCCCCCCAACCCACAGACTGAAGTTTATAAACAGCAAGAGTTTTAAAACAGCCAGTGCAGTGTGTGGATAGCTGTTTTTCTATTTTGCAAAAAGTGTAACCCTGTATGGATTTTGTACATATTTAGTCCTGATTTCGGACTGCTGTGTGACATCACCCAAGTGACAAACAGCTCCTGTCTCCCTCTGGTTTTTGTCTTTTGACTGTCAAAATGCCTTTTCCCATACTGACTTGCCTGTGCCTTAAGACATGGTGGGGAGGCCCTCCTGGTTGTCCCACCACCCTCAGCAGTAAAATGGGTGCGCACCTGGAAAGAGCCTTCTCAGTAATGGCCCCCAAGCCATGGAATAGTCTCCCTCTTGAGGTGCATCAATCTCCTTCTCTGTACAAGTTCAGGAAGGCAGTAAAGACACACCTCTTTGCCCTGGCCATTGGCTAAACGTGGTTACATCCTCCTCCACACACACCTTTAAGTAGTACTGTTTTTAATATATATAATCGTGGTCAATATCAGAGAAATAGCCGTGTCAGTCTAATTTGAAAAGTCCAGCAAGGTAGTTAGTAACATTTCTGCATTTCCCCACCTACTTAATCCCCTCTTCCACATTTACATGTCCTTTGTCATCTCCTACATTCTGTTTCCTATGAGTCTGTTCCTGACATTGGGTCCCCTAGCATCTGCAGAAGTAGACATGTCTTGAAAGCTCATGCCACCAACCCTTCTCCTGTTAGTCTCCAAGTGCTACTAACTACCTTGCTGGACTTAATATATATCATGGGTGTTTTCCCAGGGTGCTTCTGCACAGGCCCTTTAACACCCATTAAGCACACATTCCAATGTGCACCTCCACACACGGGTCGCTAATTAGGACACTTCCGGTGAGGGATGTCCGCACAGCGAGCTCGTTTTTAATGCGGATTTCGGCGGCAAAACCGGATTGCCACCGGAGCGTCTGCATTAGCGGGGGCTAAATAGCACACTTCCAGTGGGTGCGTCCACACCTATCCGGACTTAATGCATGCTTAATGGGTGCTTTTTGCACACCACATATCATGTGGTTTTGCGCTGTGAATCCGCAACCATTTCGGATGCGTCCGCACCGCGCAAGTGTGCTAACCCATGGCCCTCTCCTGGCCCGCCATGATCGACTCCCCGCAGCCAAGCCTGGCGAGCTGGGGGTCTCCTACCTTTCGGCTTGCCCTTGCCCCAGAGGCGGCGGATCGCCGCTTCTGGAGCCAGGGCGAGCTTCCCTAAACCCGCCCTAGCCCACCCTGGGGGGAGCACGGCGGATCCCCTCCTTACCTCATCAGTGTCGGCTTGAAACTGAAAGCAGGTGCCCGGGATGCAGCGTGCCTGCATCCTTCGCGCCCCCTGATTGGCCGGGGTGCAAGTCAGGGCAGCGCGCCTGCGCAGAGCGGCTCCTGAGGGCAGGGGCTGCCAGGCACAGACCCGGCCACTCAGGAGGAGCGCAGGACGCAGGTGCGCTGCATCCTGGGCGCCTGCTTTAACTTTCAAGGCAATGCTGAAGAGGTAAGGAGGGGAACCGCCGCGCTTCCCCCAGGGTGGGCTAGGGCGGGCTTTAGGGAAGCTCGCCCTGGCTCCAGAAGCGGCGATCTGCCACTTCTGGGGTGAGGGCGAGCCGCGGCGGTGAGGTCCCCCGGCTCACCAGGCTTGGCTCCAGCGATACAATCGTGGTGGGCTGGGGGAGGGCCCTCCATCCCGGATGGTAGGCGGGTGCCGTGCCTCCGCATAGCAACCGCCTCCAATCCAGATCTTCGCCGTGTGTGTGGAGGCATGGGGCACGGGGTAGATTCGCATCTCTTAGATGCGGATCTACCCCGTCAAACTGGATCTACCGGGGATCCGGAGTTATTAAAAACCGGTTCCCCTGGGAGCCTGTTTTAATAAATCCGGGTGCAGGGGATCCAGTTTTATTTGCCCCTGTGTGGAAGCACCCCCACTGTCACTAGAAGTACCCATTAAGTACCCATTAATGGGTACTTAATGGGTACTTCTAGTGACAGTGGAAAAACACCCCATGTTTCCCCAAAATTAAGACAGGGTCTTATATTAATTTTTGCTCCTAAAGATGCACTAGGGCTTATTTTCTGGGGATGTTTTATATAACACTTATATAGAGCTTATATTTTGAGCATCCTGAAAAATCATGCTAGGGCTTATTGTCAGGGTAGGTCTTATTTTCGGGGAAACAGGGTATTTGGTTTGTTTTATCATCCTGGATTTTAAATGTTGTTATAGATATTACTGTTTTAATATATGTTTATTTTAATGTGCAGAATTTTTAAGCATTGTTACCCACCCTGAGACCTCCGGTTATAGGGTGGGATAGAAATACAAATGGACTTTGCTTATGGACTAAACAAAGAACCCAGAGCCAGGCATAGTGGCCACATAAATGAAGAGGGTGGCTGTTGAGGCAGTAGGAGACCTCACCAGGTACCTGGTACATGCCTTACAGCTCTGGCATGCAGCATGGGGATAGAAATAGTCCCCATTCCTTCCCAAAGATTAATATAAGAAGTTCCTAAACTGGAATATGAAACGTTATATGGCCTCTCTCCTTTGTTAACGTGCAATACAAATTATGCCATGTTTCTCACTTAGTAGTAATGCTAAACCATTTGGCCAATATTCTGGTTTTCTTAGTTCAGTGCACATTATATAATCTGACAAGCGTTACGCCCTGTCTATGCCATGCAAGGTCCATCAATAATAGTAAAGCTTCTAACCCAAATTCCCCAAATGTGTGTAGAGGTTGTGATCTTCCATAAGCTTCTGGGCTTCAAGTGCCATTAATCCTAGTTAAGGAATGATAGAGGCTGATAAGACATGTGGTTCTAAAGCTTTTGGCAACTAGAGAACATCGTATTGGTTGAAACTAGACTTTTCTGTCAAATGTATATGAGTTGTAGTCACAATCTCCAAGCTTTAGGTAAGCCTGAGGGTGCCTCCAAACATGCTCCTAGTTCTGCGTTAAATGTGAAATTCTTCCCAGTCCTCCAAACTAGATGACCAAAAGCTTCACATTTAAGGTAGAGCTCCTCCTGCGACTCTAAACTGTAGGACCAGAAGTTTTGGATTTCTGGTGCAGCTGCTTCCCATCAGCTAGATGGGAAACTGCTTTGCCAACAGTAGGAGTGCAGGAAAGGCACGTAAGTGTGTAGTAAAAAGGTGCTGGTGGTTCCCCAGCATGTGCTCTTACTGTGTGGGATGGAAGCACCGATGTAGTAATCCCTGCGCTACACGGCTTTCCCCCTGGCTTTCTTTTCTTCAGCCTTCCATTTTACAAACTTCAGAATAAAAAGCACCCAGAATTTTCCTCCTGCCCCTGCATGACCTTGGGCCATTTGTTGATCCATGCTGAATGGGCTGCTGAAAAGCTGTGAGGGGAGGTGATCCAGACAGAAGGAGTAATCTGGGCTGCTTTGTGTGCACCTGCCGGAGGCAATAATGGAGTCCTCAGCCACATGGAGTTTTACCTTCTCTTCCTGTTTGAGGATTTTCCCTGCCTGGGATTTTCCCAGCTTTCATCCAATCACCTCCCCTAATGTTGATTTGATGTGATTTCCCCCATGCCCCTTCCTTTTCTTGCTGAATAAAAAACCCCTAGTAGAATTAAAACAAAGTTTTTTTTCCACCTGAACCTATCTCCAGGTTCTTCATTTCCTCTTCACCGTTTTCTAATCTAATTGGGTTGGCCATTAACACGTGGTTGAGCTCCAGGACTCAAGCCGGTTGGGTAGCCTGGGAATATCTATTGCAACACCCAGCAGATCACAACAGCCCTCCAGCTGTTGCCCTGATCAGAGCAGCTTCTCTGCTGCTCCCCCCTGCTTCCCAGAACCCACAGATTGGCTGTGAAACCAGAGTACGACACACCCAACTTGTTTTGCTGCTTCTGTCCCAGTTTGGAGGCATCCTGAGCCTCTAATGAAGCTGTCTGTCTCCCCCTTAGGGTATATATGCACTTGCCTGTTATTCAGTACTGTGCTTTCTGTCATGTTCTTTAGAATCTCTTGCTTCCACATGCTGCTGTGAACCAGAGGGGTCCACATCCCCTGTTAGAATACTCTGTCTGCATTGAATGGAGTTTAGATCAAACTAGGTAGCCCAAAATGGCCAACTAGCCCAGGACACTGGTAGACCATTTTAAGAACATCTACTGGCAGTCTACTGCAACATAGATCAGGACATGGAAGTGTGTGTAGCACACAACTGTGTCTGGTTTAGCGCGGTGGGGGGCATTTCAGTGGTGCACCAAAGCACACCACTGAAATGGGTTCCCAGGGATTCCAAGACCAGGAACTTCTATTCCTGGCCATCCAAAACATCAGGGACAGTGCCTGTCCCAGAACAGTCATCCAAATATGGACAGCCTTGTTCTGGGACATGTGGACCCATCCAGTTGGAGTGATCCACCTCAAGGAACTGTGGAAATAGCCTCAGATTTGGCTGATTCCTTGAATTGTTTTTGAGGATAAGTTTTTCTAGTTGTTTGACAATCACTGACTCCATGCCTCTCAGTTGGGTAGGACTAAAACATGGTCTGTCCGTAGGCAAACAAATAGCTCCATTACTAGGGGAGAAACTGAAAACTGACTTTGGAAATACTGAATTTGGGGGTTTTATTCTTGGTTAGAAGCATTTGTCCTTCTGCATTCTCTGTGCGCTTCTTTTACACATTCCATGTCCATTAGTGCTGGCAGGTGCTTTCTGCTTGTGTTTTGAGAGAAGAGACCCCTGTGTTGTAATGATACATTAGCTGTCCTCTCGCAGCTGGGCGTGCAATTCCTGATCTGTTGTACCAGAGAAACTACAGCATTTGTAAGAGTTGTCAAATACAGTAGAAAGTGAAGACTTTGCCTCCTCTTTTCTGAAGAGCACTTTGCTTCATGAAGTGTAATTTATTTCTATCACTGTAGATATAAAATTTCCAGGTTTTCACAGAGAAACACAATCTCTATCGTGCTTATGTTGGCTTCAAGAATTATTTGGAAAACAAAAGAATGGAAGATCAAAGTCAGGCACTGCTTTTGAACTAACCTTCACAATCCCGTGACAGGGTGGGATAACCTATCCCTGGATGAGCAACCTGTTCCAGGCTGGTGAAGAAGAAGAAGAAGAAGAAGAAGAAGAAGAAGAAGAAGAAGAAGAAGAAGAAGAAGAAGAAGAAGAAGAAGAAGAAGGAGGAGGAGGGAGGAGGAGGAGGAGGAGGAGGAGGAGGAGGAGGAGGAGGAGGAGGAGGAGGAGGAGGAGGAGGAGGAGGAGGAGGAGGAGGAGGAGGAGGAGGAGGAGGAGGAGGAGGAGGAGGAGGAGGAGGAGAAGAAGAAGAAGAAGAAGAAGAAGAAGAAGAAGAAGAAGAAGAAGAAGAAGAAGAAGAAGAGAGTTGGTTTTTCTACCCTGCTTCTCTCACCCATTTAAGGGGACTGAAAGTGTCTGACTAAGCTTCTTGTTCCTCTCTCCACCTGTGAGGTAGTTGGAGCTGGGAGAGCTCAGAAGAGAGCTGTGACTACCCCAAGGCCACCCAGCTGGCTGCATGGGGGAGGGTGGAATCGAACCTGGTATTCCCAGAAGAGTCCGGCTCCCTAACCACTAGACCATACTGGCTCAAGTCCACACTATGGTGGCCCATCCTATGTCAGACCTTGCTGCTGATTCTGAAAGCCAATGCAGGAATCTCTGAAGGTCAGGAGCCCATTTTGGCTACGCACCACCAAAATGGGAGCCGCATATTCTGGACAAGGGAGCTGTATGCCCCAAACATTCAAATGAATCTGTTTTCCTATCTTGTTCATGTTAGAAACCTTTGCAAAGGTGGCATCCTATCCCTAGTAGGGAACCCTAGAGAAGCATATGCATACATCCATTCAAGCAGCAGTGACAAGGTAAAGGCAATTTACCAGGACATACCAGGTTTCAAGGGTGAGTCAATCCGGAGGTCATCAATCATGAGCTGGAATCAAGCGGTTGCCAGAAGAGATCTGTTAGGGGTGGGCTGATTATACAGAATTGGAGGTATTAGGGTGAGTAATAGCACAAGTGAAAAGAATCTGGGTGTACTGGTTGATCACAGGATGAGCATGAGTCAACAATATGATACAGCAGCAAAAGTCATCCTAGGATGCATCAAGAGGAGTATTGAGTCTAGATCATGGGTGTTTTTCCACTGCAGTCCTTAGATGCGGATCTAAGAAGATCCGGATCTAAGGAATGGGTACATTCCTAGATCCGGATTAAGCGAAGCACCCAATGTGTTTCCACGGGAGGTGTAGCACCCATTAGCAGTGGGTGCTAACACCCCTGCTGTGGAAACAGCTTTGCACCCATGTGGGTAATCCAGATTGACCCCCAAGGGGTCGGTCCGTTACCCTAGGCGTTTCGGGGGGCAGGGGGGTGCAGTCTTCGAAGCCATTTCGAAGTCTGTGCAAAATAGCTCCGGAGTACCTTTGAAGTCTGTGCTGATCTTCGGAATGAACTTCAAAATGACTTTGGAGTCACTTTGGAGTCACTTCGGAGTCACATAGGGGGCCCCAATGGGTGCATCCCCTCCCCCTAGCCTCCTTTGGCCCCCATTGCCTGTTTCCAGTGGAAACAGGCTCCCTTTAATCTGGATTTTATGGCAGAAGACCCCATTGTAGACCCCATTAATGGGGTCTACAGAAAATCTGGATTAAAGGCCAAAATGTACCCATTAGATCCGGATTTCCCCCCACGGCAGTGGAAACAATCGGGTCCCAAATGGGTGCCGTGGTGGAAATGGGATCATCCAGCTCACACCCAAATGGGTCCTAAATGGGTGCAAAAATGGGTACTTTTTGACAGTGGAAAAACACCCCATGAGAAATAATTATTTCTCTTTACACTGGTCAGAGCTCATCTAGAATACTGTGTCCAGTTCTGGGCACCCCAATTTTAAAAAAAAGACATTGAGAAACTAGAGCAAGTCCAAAGGAGGGCTACCAAAATGGTTAGTGGTCTGGAAAGCATGTCCTATGACGAATGGTTGAAGGATCCAGGAATGGTTAGCCTACAGAAGAGAAGACTGAGAAGAGACATGATCACAGTCTTCAAGTATCTGAAGGGCTGTCACAGGGCAGAGGGATCATCCCTGTTCTCACTTGCACAAGATGGGAGGACTAGAAACAACTGGATGAAACTTCAAGGGAAACTTCATTGTCTGAAGTGACATCCGCCTGGAATTCCTCATCCGAGGTCTCAGGCGGGGCATACTGGACACAACAGATAGTAACTAGTCCACAAGGTTATTCTGCACACCTTGCAAAGGGCAGAAAAACCAATAGCCATTTCTGACTTTTTTTTAGGGGAAAAAGAAATGTTGTTTGCACTTAACCTAACAGACACCTGGAGCAAAGAATGAGAACAAACCCATACCATTATTTATTCTACCACTTGTCAGTTTGATTAGTCACCTTTCTCCCATCCTAGAGAACAGTGGATCATTAAATGATGTCCATGTCTAAATGCAGAAGCCCTGCCTTGTGTCTGTTAATGCATAATTGGACTGTCTTTTAATACATGCGGAGACACTTGTTTCTGAATATAAACCCTGCACCTCAACAGGTCAGGAAGATAGTGAAAACCTGTTTGTTGTCTGCCTTTGTCTTGGCAAATAATGGAGTCACTAATCTACTTGATCTCTCCGAGTCAGATAAAGAAGAAAGTGAGGGATGCATACATTTCAAAGATGGAAGGCACTTGTAAAAGCAATTTCTTTGCAGAGAGGAAAAAAAAACAGTGCAAAGGCTGTTGGAAACCTTTTAATTAGTACTAATTACCTCAGCAGAAAAACGTTGGAGGCTTGAAAGGATTTGTGTCAGCAAGTGAAAGATCAAAGATTGTGGCGCTTGCATTTTAATCTGTTGGCTATAAAAACGAATAAGGGGTAGTAATGGGGCCCAAGAGAATGACAACCCAGGTGGCTGAAGGCCTTAATCCCTTCTTTACTGCTAAAGCCTGAGGCCAAGTTCCAATTGCATAATAAGATGAATTAATTTTTGTTTTAATTTTTTCCCCTACAATAAGATCCTGCTTCTTTCTCTTTCAGTAAGGCATTGTTTTGATAGACACACAGAGAATTATGATGTCTCTTGGTATTGCTCTGGTTCTTACAGTGTCGTGGATAGATTTTTTTTTTGTCACACTGCTGTTTGAAGGGAAATATAAAAGGAACATATAGGATCCAGCTGAAGTGTGTCTGTCCAGTCTGTAAGTTCCTTTTGCTATGATACCAATGGAAATATGTTGATGCTTTTATTTCAATTGCTTATCCATGGATCGCATGCATTTACCACTCCACCTCCATATGACTTAATCGGTAACTAATACTGTTGGGTAGCTCTTACTTTAAAATGTGTCCCTCTTCTTAAGATATCCTTAATTATTACCCTGTTTCCTTGAAAATAAGACCTACCCCAAAAATAAGGCCTAGCATATTTTTTCCTGGATCTTTGAGGATGCTCAAAATACAAGCCCTGTGTAAGTGTTACATAAGACATCCCCTGGAGATAAGCCCTAGTACAGTGATGGTGAACCTTTTGAGCTCGGTGTGTCAAAATTCGCAAGAAAACCTAGCTTAACTCGGGTGCTGTGTCACATCTAGAAATATCCATAATTTTGTGAATTTTGTAGCTCTAGTAATATTTTATTAAAAGCAAAAACAAATAATTCTTTATATTAGTGACTTTTGTTGCTGAATTTCGTTTGCTAATATTCAATTGAAAGTTGGTATTTCGGACACTTCAAGAACAAGCAAGCACTACACGCCCAGGTGCCAGGGTGACCAGGTGTGTCACCCAAAAGGGCTTGGTGTGTCACCTGTGACACGCGTGTCATAGGTTGGCCATCACCGCCCTAGTACATCTTTGGGAGCAGAAATTAATATAAGACCTTGTCTTATGATTTTGACTAAAATGATAACTGGCAGCATCTCAGCCAGCCTCAGTAGCTAGACAGAGAGGAAGCAGGGCCACTCCTTCAGCCCTGTGAGGAGACTTCCTTTTCATTGTCATCAGCCCGGAGCCAGGAGGAGGAGGAGGAGGAGGAGGAGGAGGAGGAGGAGGAGGAGGAGGACTGGCTTTTCTACTGCACTTTTCTCCCTTCTATCAGCAGTCGAGGTGCTGCGTTCTGCACCAGTTCCAGCTTCCAAACCATTTTCAAGGGCAGCTCCATGTAGAGCGCATTACAGTAGTCTAATCTGGAGGTTACCAGAGTGTGGGTCACTGTGTCCAAGTTATCTCAATCCAGGTAGGGCTTCAGCTGCGGGACTGAATGAAGATAACGGTAGGCACTCCTGGCAATTGCTGCCACATGGGACTGAAATGACAGTGCTGAGTCCAGGAGCACTCCCAAGTCATGCACCTGATTTTTTTTTTCTGGGGCAAAACAACCCTGCTAAGTATTTGGTGCCCATTTAATACCATGCCGCTCACCAGGAGCTGACTTAGCATTCCATTTCACAGGACACACGTGCCATTTTTAAAGGCCCTAGCTCAGTATTGGCCACAGGGACAAAACCACCCTGTGACGTAAGCCAGCAGAGCCAAACATGAATAAGTTTGAGCTGGAGCCCTCCAAGTTGGTGTGGGTGATCCTTGCGGGGGGTGGGGGGGTGGGGGGGGAGGGGGCAGCAGAAAACTCCCTGAAGCAAATACTCCCATCTCTCGGGTTTTTCATTCTTCACAAATGCTAAGGAGCAGAGTTTTATTCTTTTTCTAAAGGCAAAGACTTTTCAAACTGCTTTAAATTATGCATTGAACACCTGCACGCGTTCAATTTGAATGCAGATGTTTCATGCAAACATTGGGCTTCTTCAGTTTGGTAGTGAACATTATGAACGCTCTCTGCAATAAATCTATATCACAAAATTCTGAGCGGCATACATTTCTAAGGGAACTTGATTTCAGTTCTCTGTTTCATGGAAGTGATTCTGAATGGAGATAGTGGTTTTGTGATGAAATTCTGATTTTATTTTCTCCCTAGTGTGTACTTGATAATGGGAGGACCTGATGGCTAGCTTTGTTGTGGTTGCTCGTCTGTTTCATGTGTTCCTAAGTGCCATAAACCAAAATGCCTTTTGGCTCTTAGGGGGGCTTAGCATAAACTACTTAGAATTAGGGATGCCCACGAATATTCATAGGCATTCGAAATCTGACCGAATGTGCCGAATTTCGACATTCAAACTCGACACTGAATGTCCTGAAATTCAAATGTAAACATTCGAATCAAATTTTGAACTTTGGATCTATTCATTCAAACGATTCAGACAATCATATGCGTACTGGTTCGTACACAATGCGCATAGAAGATCTGCATCTGTCCTGTATTCATACAGATTTGTACAGATCCATACTGGGATGAAAACGGGTTGCATACGGGATAGCCACGGGATGCATACGGATGTGTATGGATCTGTACAGATGTGGGGAAGATGCATATGTGCACATACTCATGTTGTCGACGTTCGTATGCGCAGATTTGAATAAAAAAAACTGAATAGATTCAAATTTGGTAAATATAAATCGGATCTTGTTAAATTCGAATTTAAAAAATTTGTGGGTATCTGATTTGATTTGAATAGAATGTAAAAAACAACAACAACACTCATGCACATATCCACTTAGAATTCCCTTTCAAGCTGTCTTGTTTCTTATGGGAATACTGTGATACATCAGACAGGGAAGTGGGAGAGCTGGGCTGGCATGAAGGGGCCCACTTGGCCCTATTTATGTTTGCAATCTCCGTTCAGCCATGATTCCTAAAGACTGATCAGCGTTTCAGAATTAAACACTGCTGCTCCTATAAGCACTAGATAAACCTGCCTATTATCAGGCCCCTGCAGCTTATTGATCTGAGTTTGGCAAGAATATTTCTGTCCTTTTAAATGCTCAGGTGGATTAAATACAACTCCTCAAACTTCTGCTGCACTTGGCTTTGTGCAGCTTCCCCATTCCTTTGCAGCCTGTCTTTTTAATGCTTAAGTCTCCGGTAAGACGTATTGGGGTCCCTCCCAGTAGTGGAGCTTTGGTACATCCCACTGTATTCTGCTGGAGCCATCCGGGAATGAGAAGTTGTCTTCACATACGTGAAGTTACGTTCTGGATGGCTCCAGAAGAATAATTTCCCACCGCTAATTGTGTTTGTGTTGGTATTTTTCGGACTCCATCACGGAAGTCAACAGCTCTCTCGGAATGACTGATAGAAGGGCATTATGGTACTGGTATTTATAGATTTGGTCTAGCACCCTCTATCGGTCGTTGGTGGCTATGCAGCCAGGAGATTAACCCACTGTATTCTTCTGGAGCCATCCAGAACGTAACTTCACATATGTGAAGACAACTTCTCGTTCTCTTCCGGCAGGCCTTTCTAGATTAATTTTCTCCAGATCAACCATCCTGGCTCGGGCTCCCTGACCCCCTCATTCCCCTCGTGGCCCCATCATAAGTGTTGGTTGAGGAGCTCCAGAGGGACACTAGGGCTGTTAGCCCGTTTAATTATGTTTTATATTTTTGATACTGTATTTTAACTTGTCATATTGTTTAATACTTTTTAAGGGGGGGAGGGACCACAGTGTTTTATTCTTATATGATGTTTTTTATATTTATTGTTGTTAACCGCCCGGATTGGTTCGCCACAGGGCAGTATACAAATAAATAAAAATTATTAATTATTATTATTATTATTATTATTATTATTATTATTATTATTATTATTATTATTATTATTATTATTATTATTATTATTATTATTATTATTATTATTACTCCAGGATATAAGGCTGCTCAACCTTGTTCCCGAACTACAACACCCAGCATTCTATGCCAGCAACTTCAATTGCATGACTGTGATTTGCTGGCTTTAACAAAGCTTAAGTTTCTTAATTTATGCAGCTGTCATCTTTATCAGCATCTTCCTTCTACTCTTCAATCCAGTCCTATTACTAGTCTGTATATCTTTAACCTAGAGAGCTGTTCAGTCATTTAACCACCTTTCCCAGCAAAAAGGTCATCCATTTAAAGCAAAGGCATCTATACAAAGAACAGAGATAGCAATATTATGTGAAAGTCGAAGCAAGGTGTTGTAAGATTTTTTTTTTTTCAGGGAGGGGAGAAAGGAAAATAAATACCCAAAGTAACATAGTAAATGAAAGAACAAAGCCCTACCCTGGGACCTGCCAGAATCAGCCCTAAGGAATAAAATCCTCAACATTGCACGGAACAAAATGACTTACTTTTGTTTATTTGGCCACAATATAGGGTGTGGAGTTTAAATCTTCAGAGGGGCGTGTGTTCATTGCACTATTGTAATTTTTTTCTTCTTGTTTGTGTGTGTGATCAGTTGTCTTAAAGAGTCGCCCTCTGGGCAAATTTCATCTTACCCCATCTCAAAGCCTTGGAAGGATCGCCTCTTTGGGAATTCATAGCACCTAAGGCATCTCTTTCTTTAAGCCAGATTGGGCAGAAACTGCCTAAGGTAAGAGGTAAGGGCTTTCCGCTATGGCCTTGGAGGTGAATTCAGGCTGCAGAGTAGCAAAATTCGGCAGCTTTTCGGTGACATACTTGAGCAACTGTAAGACATTTTTTGTGCAACTGGGGATGGGACATTTTTTCTTAAAGGGGGACCTTAAAAAGGATTCAGTGGTACTGTGGATGACACAGAGGGTTAATATAATATAATTGCTGATTAAAGAGGTGATCAGGGGTCAAGAGTTTAGTTATAGGTCAAATATGTGTTTTGCTGACAAAACCTGGAGAGTGAAGTGGTCAGGAGGTTCTCAAAAGTCCCTTTTCCTGTATAAGTTAAGGCTGCCCTTTGCCCCTATTGTTTGTGCAAGAAGAAAGCTCTCACCTATAAGATCCAGATTCTGCCTATACAAAGGAGGACAGAGAGATTGATGTAAGGTGCAGCAGGCCTATAAAATTATTCAGGTTAGTTTGCAGTTTCCCATATAGGGTTAAAGGGGAAACGGTATGCTTTTTCGGTTTGAGATATTGCATAGAAGTCTGAACATGGGAATATTTTGTGTGCATTTCTTTGTGAAGTTATTCCATTTGCATCCGCTAGTGGATTGTCCACTAGTGTGAGTAAAATGTCCTTTCCAGAATTTGGTTTCAGTCTTATACTTCTGCACTAATGACCCATAGGGGCCTGGTAACGTCTACAGTACCCAGCCAGCCAGCCAGGCCACAATAATGGACAACAACTGCTAGTTAGTTGGTGTTTGTGATGGTATACCTTATTCAATCTTAAGCTGCTCCTTCTCACCACACAAACATCACAGATAAGGAGTTTGCATTGCTCGGCTTTGACCATTTTCTGTGTTTGAGAAGGCAGAACTGGTCTATTTGCTCCAAAGAGTGCAAAGAGCCAGTTTGGTCTAGTGGTTAGGGAGCCAGACTCTTATCTGGGAATACCGGGTTCGATTCCGCCCTCCCCAGTGAAACCAGCTGGGTGACCTTGGGCTACTCACAGAGCTCTTCTGAGCTCTCACAGCCCCACCTACTTCACAAGGTGTTCTGTTGTGGGGAGAAGAACAGAAAGCCACTTTGAGTCCCCTTAAATGGGTGAGAAAAGCGGGGCAGAAAAGCCAATTCTTCTTCTTCTTCTTCTTCTTCTTCTTCTTCTTCTTCTTCTTCTTCTTCTTCTTCTTCTTCTTCTTCTTCTTCTTCTTCTTCTTCTTCTTCACTACTACCCCAGCTTATGGCAAGCTGTTTCTTTGCTGAGCATGGGATTATGCAGACCGTACATGGGCCAGGGCGTCTGTTGTGGGGAGAAGAATAGAAAGCTTTGTCACCTTTCCCAGCAAAAAGACTTAAAGGGTGAGAAAAGCAGGGTATAAAAGCTGACTCTTTTTCTTCTTCTACACACTTCAGAAACGCCCATGCCACTAATACGGTGCCATGTGAACCCTGTCTTCGTACTGAGTGAAGAGAAATGGCAGAGGATGCCAGCAACTTCTGGGTTGTAGATATAGTTATTCATCCTTGCACTGAAATTGTGAAGTTTGAGTAGATCACATGTATTAAATCTAAATTACTATGATGAAGCTTATTTCAGTGCTGTATTAAATCAAGTTAAATATGCATTAAAATATTGCAAGAGCGTATCAGACGGAGTGTACTGGTTCAGCTTTTTGTAGACAGACAAATACAGTGGCCGTTAAGTTTTAATTATCTCTTATCTGCTGCTACCATGGCAATGAACACTGAAAACTGTACAAAGTGATTTGATGTTATATATTATTTGCCAAGAAAGCAGCTGAATAGGAAGTCCACGCAGAAAGAAGCCTTCCTCACAATCCTTATGTGGTTACAGTATGTGTTATTTTCTGAGTTTGCAAAGTGTCTCTTGAAAAATAATCTGCAAGTGCAAGCTTTTCTATTTGCGTACATATACAATAAGAAGGCTTAAATAATAATAATAATAATAATAATAATAATAATAATAATAATAATAATAATAATAATAATAATAATAATAATAATAATAATAATAATAATAATAATAATAATAATAATAATAATAATAATAATAATAATAATAATAATAATACCAAGTTGCATTCTGTGACAGTTTTACAATTGTGGAAAATGTGGCCGAGATGTTTGTAAGAGACCGTGGCCTTCAGGGAGGTGTATATCCAGTGCAGCCAGACAGACATCCGAGAAGTCCTAAGCCAGGTCAGTCTGAGGCAACAGGAGAAAATAAAATTTGGACCTGTATGAGGGGGAAGGAAGGCGGCAGCGAGGGGGGTCCTGTTCAAAAAGTCAGCTTTGTCAAAAGCTTCAGTCACTTTCTTACCTACAGGCAACCTCTGCTGAACCTAACTCATTAATCGAACTGGAGAGCAGTCTTGACCCTGGCTCCTTCCCTTTGAAGTGTGATGTCCTCTGCTGCATGAGGAAATAATTTGCTGCCTGATTCAATGAGCCATCAGTAGAGCCAGCAGACCCAATGACATGTGAGAATATTAACCTCCTACCTTGAAGAGCTGTGAATCTTGAAAGGCAGTCTATAATTCACCCAGCACTCCTGAGCTTTGCCTCTGTCTTTCTCTCTCTCTCTCCCCCTCTCCCTTGCTTTCTCCCTCGTAAGAAGCAGAGCCTTTGTGATCAACAGTCTTTAAAATTTTATTCAATAGAGGGAGGCTTTCCTGTGTTCCCTAGTAAGGAACTAACTTCCTTTGCTGGTTATAAACCAGTTTGATGCACAAAGCTGGAAGAGGAATGAAACACATGTGGTTGGACAGACTGTATTTGTTGAAAAGCACATGAGTTGTGTAGAAGCTCATCACTGATACGGGTGTGATTCATTTAACAATTTCGTTGGAAGAAATAGCACTAAGATGTCGTGAGTAAAGATTTGTGAAAATCCTTGGTGAAAATAAGTGTTGGCTTTTCTACCCTGCTTTTCTCACCCATTGAAGGGGACTCAAAGCGGCTGACAAAGCTTTCCTATTCTTCTCCCCACAACAGAACACCCTGTGAGGTACAGTAGGTGGGGCTGTGAAAGCTCAGAAGAGAGCTGTGACTAGCCCAAGGTCACCCAGCTGGCTTTATGGGGGAGGGTGGAATCAAACCCGGTATTCCCAGATAAGAGTCCGGCTCCCTAACCACTAGACCAAACTTATATCTTTCTTTTTTCATTCATTTATTTATTTATATTTTTAACCTGCCCCTATACCTGAACATCTTAGGGCGGGTCACAATAAAATAATTATAAACACACAAAACAATAACTTTGCCTGCATGGAGAATAGGTGCTGTTATTTCAGTCAAAGGCCAGGATAAAAAAGTGTGTCTTTACCAGTTGTCTGAATACATAAATCCTCATGGAAGGGAAAAATTGCAGCTTGCCTGCTGCAAAGTAACATCCGGACATCCAGACTAGAGCAGCCTCCTCATCGGAAGCTGCGAGAGCTGAGATGGGCACGTAAAGTCACGTGGGATGAGGTAGCCAATTGGAGTTGAGCTGCCCTCCCTGTTCTCATTGGTGCTTCTCACTCTTCCATCCAGAATGGCGGGAAGATTCAAATTTCCTTAATACTGTGCAAGGAGTGCTGTTAAATAAGCCTTAAGTAAATTCACAGTAGTGTTGGTATAATGCATTGCCACCACGATCCGGCGATCATCGTGTGTGATGCTTCCAGCGTGACTGCGCATTCTGCTGTGCAGTATTAACAAGTCTGGATGTACCCACAGAGGACCTGATGCATCTCAGAGGACCAATTCCATCTCTCTACATGTAACAAAACCCCCTTTTTCCACATTCTTTAAGAAGATATGAAAACTCAATGACATTTTAAAAATTATATGTAATGTTATATTTGTTGATGTAATTCAGTCGCGGAACTAAAATGAAGAACATTGTGTGCCTCCCATGTTTCAGATCAGGGCCTGGGTTCCGCTGGTAGAACCAGTTTAATAGTACTACCAGAAATCTGGATTAAGACCTTCCTTAATCTGGATCAGGTTCTTTCTAATTAAGATGAAATCACATGTCTGGGAGGCAGGAATCCACACTAATATTTGGATATGGAGTCCCAGGAAGGCACTGGCTGAATAGTAATTTTCTTCCCTTCCCACTCCCGCTTTCTTCCCTCTTGTGCCATTGTTCAGTTTTCCAACCTCCCCTTCAGTGTTTCTAAACAAGCTCACCGGCTGCTGAAAAAGTTCGACTTTTTTCATCATTGTTCGTTTCTTTGTATCACTTTTTCGTACATGTGCTCAGAGTAGCGTACAAGCGTATTCTACTAGCACACATGTACATCCACAGAAAGAGAGAAG
The DNA here is from genome assembly GCA_023333525.1 of Aspidoscelis tigris stejnegeri. Classification (NCBI taxonomy): domain Eukaryota; kingdom Metazoa; phylum Chordata; class Lepidosauria; order Squamata; family Teiidae; genus Aspidoscelis; species Aspidoscelis tigris. Next base: position 113,730,540 of record JALMGA010000002.1, on the reverse strand, counting down.
GAAAGAATATAACACATTTCAAAACTGAAACGAATGGTATTTTTATAGTAAATGGGAATATGATACGATATACTATTCTATCAAAGCCCTAAGCAACAAGAAAAGTATTCATAATGGAGAATCAAACTCTTGCTTTCCCAGATGTTGCTGCTTGGAGATGAATCAAAGAAATTGTGAACGCCATGCCTTCTTAAGCACAGAGGAATTTTAAAGAGGGTTTAACAAGTATAATGTACTATCCCAATATCCATTTAATAGGTTGGTGACAAACATAACTTCTTTTATCACCAGCCTCCTCTTACCTAGGTCATAACAGTGGGATTCCTTCCTGAGTCACTGTGATCTACTCATGAATGAATGAATGAATGAATGGACTCTCAACAAAATATGAAGTCTCTTGCATAGTAGTTTCAGCCATTCCCCCCTCCACATCTTCCATGAACTTAACCCAGTAACATAGTCTAAAACCTCCTGGCAATTTAGAGGTCCTAAAGCCCTTGTGTGGGGGTCAGAGATCATTATATCCCAGAAAACCAATTGCAATGTAGATGTAGCTCTTTAGACAAAGGGAAAAGTAGGGACAATAAAAAACAAAATAAAAGAGACATTTTGTCCGAATATTCGTCTTTCTAATCCTGTAACAGGCGAAAACAACAGCAGAATGCACACCTTAGTGTCACTTGGGCCTCTGGATGTGATGGAAGATGATTAGAAAAGCATGCGTGTGTGATGTCAGGTTTCATAATGCTTAATTGGGGTGATCATGATTGACAACTGGAATAGCAGCTGAGCAATGAGGATGCAGGGAGGCAAGTGAGACCAGATGAAAAGGTAGCCTAATGCTCACTCTTTGAAGGGAAGATGGCTAGGCTGGTTCCACACAGGATTGGCAGAGTTATGTGAAAGGAAAGCATCTACTCCAGGGGACCACATTCTATGTATCTGAGGATTTATGCAAGCGCACAGTGTCCCCATCGTATTTATAAGAGGCTGCATTAAGGCTCCAATTAATTACCTAGTTTTACTCTAATAATGGTATGTTAACTTCTGATTAGTCACGGGTACCAGAGGGGTTGTCAGAGGGCCAAGTGAAGTTTCTGTCTTCAAAGGCTACCCCATATATTACTGCAATTCTGTTGCCCAGACAAGTGGTTACCAACCAAGTAGTAAACAGCAGGACATTGTTACAAACTGTTGTTAAGAAGACGAGATGTTGCCGCTCATCTGTTTCAATGAAATGAGGTGATGAGGTGATGACACTGTTGGCATGTGAATGTAGTATTTTTAAACAGGTTGACTGAGGGTATCTGTGTTTGTTGTAAACTTACAAAGAAATGCTTTACTGAAGTTGAGGAAAGTATGAGTACAATTCCAAAACCATAGGTTGTGAACTTATCTTTTGTTGCATATTCAGAACATCCTCTTTCGCCAGCGGAAACAACAAATCTTTTTCTTTCTTTTTCTTAAGGAAGTGCAAATAATGAAAGCAAAAGCTACCCCGCTCACTACTTCTGAGGATGGTTCCTGGCCTGCCGGGGATAATCTGGACTTTCAGAAATGGGGAATCTGCAAAAATCTAGCTGCTCACATGTAGGAATTTAGCTGGGCAGACAAAGGCATGAAATAGCAGTCTTGGTTGTATTGGATATGAAGGAACCATGCTGAGACAAGAATTATCTGCTTGCTGGGCTGCAAACCAAATATGACAGAAATCACTACAATAATATGCTATATGAACACTGTGAATTTAATAATGAATTTGCAATAGCTTCTGCGCCTGGGAGTTTCTTTGGTGCCCACAAATCTTTGGGCCCTCATCTTCCCACTTTGCCTGTGGAACAAAGCACCCAGCGGTTGTAGTGCTCATGGGGGTGAAAAAGGTTGATAAGTTCTGTTGCCAGATAAGAAAGCCAAAATAACATTTTGCAATATGAGCTGGAAGGTACTGAATGATGAGCTGTTCTGGCAATGCCCTAAGAAACAGCCATCTGAATCCATCTAAAAACAAATGATGGTTGAATACTTTAGGAGACAGAGAGGCCGCATTCCCATTACAAGCTTAATACGGTTTCCCTAAACCGAAATAATAGAACCGGATGCAAACGCGAATTTGCCTGATCCCATTACTTTCAACTTAATCGCGTTCGATCCAGATTCTGAGGATTGTATGTGGTGTATGTGACTCAAGGGGGGACTCAAGTGGCAACTTTCTAAAAGCTGCTTTTCAGGGTTGTCCTGCCCTCCTGGCGTGAATGCGCCATCCATACGGGACCCCTTCAGGGAGCCTAGCTGGGTGGCTGCCGCTTGCCTGGATGGAGGAAAAACGGCACAGGGCAGCCAGCGATTCTTTCCCCTCCTCTCCCGATTGCCCAGGGAACACAGCAGCAGCTGTTGTTACCCGCCCAGAGACCTTCAGGTATGGGGTGGGATAGAAATGGAAATAAATAAATAAGTAAATAAATAAATGTCATTTATGCAGAAGTCTAAACCTTCTAGCCATTTTTAAATGCTGAGCTCCTTCAGGAGTTGCATTTTTTTTCCCTGGGCATCAGTGATCTGTTTGCCTTTTTAACTCTGGTAATATCAAGACTAGATTTCTGTAAAGAACTCTATAGGGGCCACCCTTCAAAAGGTATTTTTGAAGAAACAGGAAGAAGGTAATGAAGCAAGAAGAAGGGAATAGAGTACTACTCAATCAGGCTGTGAGCTAACGGAATACAGAGTGCTGCAAAATCTAACAGCCCAATTGAAATCAGTCCAAGTAGGGGAAATATGTATACCTTAGTTCCTTTCAAAAAAATTTAGAGGTGAGAACTTCCTTGAAATGGAGTTCAAATATGGTACTGTCATTGAAACAAATTCTGGTATGATATGCTCTTTGCTCATATAACCAGGCAAAGAAAAAATCCCTAAGGGGAGTGGATAAGAAATCTCAGTGTTTGGGCAAGTTAGCATGAATGAAAGCAATCCTTCAAGTAAATACTCAGGGTATTAAAAGGTCGGCACAAAGACTGTTCCTAAAACTGAGCCCTAAAGCACATAGAAGTGAGGATAACTGTACAGTACCATTGTTATAAACTTGAAGTGCATTTTTTTTTTACTAGCTTGGTTCCTGCTTGTCTCGCCTAGATGTTAATAGAACATTACTACTACTGCTGCTGGTGGTGGTGCTGCTACTACTACAGCTACCACTACCACTACCATTACAGCTACCACCACCACCACCACTACTAAACAACAACAACAACAACAATCCTTTGTTCCAAGTTGGAGCAAATTAGTCAAATGATTTGTGACAACTCTAACTAACAATATGGTATGAAATATTCATGGGGCTGGTAACAAGAGTGCATGATTGGGTGGACAAGTGAAAGACAAGTGAAAGAGGGAGAATTGACTAAGCACAGCAAAGTTCAGTTCATTGCCAGGACAGACCAAAGTTCAGCTCTTGAAGGAGGAACCTAGGTAGATATATTGGAGTTGCAAAAGAATATATCCAAAATACATGTAGTGGATCACATACACTGGAGACACCGGTTGGGCAGAGAACCCTATTCTTATACTCAAAATCCTAACAACATTTAGGCTGTGCAGATAACACACGAAGGTTGACCTAACCCTTAATCCAAACAAGAACTCAGTATCATGCTAATCCCAGAGCCAATCTTGCCCAGGGTGCATATTTCCTGCACATGGCTGACAAGATTTAAAAAAAAAATGGTGTTTTTTTCTGTCCAAAAGTAGAGTCAAAGATGTAAGGTGCTTCATTATTGTACAGACTTATATTACCTGTAATGGAACCCTCACCTAAAATACATGTCCCATTGTTAAATATGATTCGTTACACCTTCCAGACTAAGCCCCAAAGTTCTGGGAGGGCTTCATTGCATGCCAGTGACAGATATTATCAGTGCCTGGCCAAAGATACTTGGAGTGTCATTTATGGTACTTACAATTCAAACCTAGAGATAGAAGATCAAAAAGTAAATATTATTACCGTATTTTCCGGCGTATAAGACGACTGGGCATATAAGACGACCCCCAACTTTCCAGTTAAAATATAGAGTTTGGGATATACTCACCATAGAAGAAGACAACACCCGGCGTATAAGACGACCCCCGACTTTTGAGAAGATTTTCCTGGGTTAAAAAGTAATCTTATATGCCAGAAAATACAGTAGATATATTGTACTTTTGAACAATTTTGTAATAGATTTCTTGGCTGCATCTAACGGTGTTTTTCCACTGTCACTAGAAGTACCCATTAAGTACCTATTGAGTACCCATTTCTGTGGCATTTTGTACCCATTAATGGGTACTTAATGGGTACTTCTAGTGACAGTGGAAAAACACCCTAACAGTGCTTAGAGGGATATTCAAAGAGTGGCCTTGGTGCCCAATGGGTAAACATGTCTGCCCATGTCAGTCCTACAGGACACACCCAAATCACTCAAAGGTACCCAAAACACCAAGCAGAAGAAACAACTCCAAGGACAGAATGGAGGAAGTAAATTAACAGGGACAGATTTCCACTTTTGCTGATTATGCATCAGAACAAAGATGACTAGTTCATGGGGCTTTCCCACTCTTTATGACTAATTGGCAAGGATAGAACCTACACAGCTGTGGAACCTTTGTCCCACAGTTGTGAGAATTCAGAGACTGGGAGGCTACTGCCATACACCTGGTGGACTTCCAACCTCTTAAGAGGATCTGTGGGTTTTCGCTCTTAAATGGCCTGCTTGCTAGAATTTGCATGAAGCCCTTGAATTAAAATAGGAATAAGAGAAAAGCATATTTACGAAAATATGCCTAAAAGTGTGAATTTGTAAAATAAGGATTTGAAAGCAGCATTGTATTATGGATTTCTTTCTTTTCTTTTTTTGCAAAAAAGGAAATATGCATTAGGTAATATTGTGTGCATAAACAGAAATGTAAGGATGAACTCTGCTGTAATTGCACACTGATAGATAAATGAAGTAAATCAAGTATGAGAAACATATGACTAGTAAAATTGGACAGATGTCTGTTTGTGGCCAGGGCTAGACTTGCCCAGGTGTTCCCTGAATGATTCCAGGGTGAGCAAAGGAAGCAAAATGTTGCTTCAAAACCCAATAGTTGAGGCTTCTTGATTTTAAGATCCTGTTTTGCAAGTTCAGCAAGTCTCCCATCCTCATTCATTTTAAGAGGATTTCTGTGAATCTTTGAAAACTTCCAACCTGAAAACTGAGAACAAAACTTCTTTTGTACTTTTGATAGTACAACACAATACAGACAAAGGATGTTTCTAGACTTGTTAATACTGTGCTGTGCAACATGCAGCTGCGTTGGAGGTGTCACACACAATGATTGCAAATTTACTTAATGCTGATATATCAGTGCTCCCTGCGCAGTATTGGGAAAATTCGAATCTTCCTGCCAGTCTGGATAGGATGGTGAGAACAGCCAACAAATGCTGGGAGGGCAGCTCAACTCCCATTGGCTGCCCTAATTCATGTGGTGTGCGTGCCAATGCAAACTCTCACAGCTTCCGATGAGGAAGCTACAGGAGGCTGTTCTAGTCCAAATGGTGGGATGTGGCTTTGCAGCAAGTAAACTGTAAATTTTCCTACAACTTTGGATTTTATTCCACTAGTCTGGAGGGGGCCTAAGTGTATTCTGAATAGAATATGTGGGCCATAGGATAACATGAGTCCCAATTTCATTGAATTTTATTTACTCAAATAAGATTGACTTCTAGGCAGGATATAATTTATGAACAATGAATAGACTGATTCAAATGCAACTTCCCTATGTCTCTTGTCTCCCTCCTCTACCACATGTGAGCACAACTATTATTCATTTGCACCCCTTGTGGCTGGTCACAAAGACTGGTTTTCTGCTGGCTCTCTCCACTTCATCTTTTTTATTAAGTTTATTAAAACTAGTCAGATTATACTTTTCTTATGGTAGAGGCTCCACTTGGCCCATTCATTATAGTTTCTTATCTTGGCAGGCAATCTCAATTGAAAGGCAGCTAGTCCATTATGCACATATGAAGCCCATCACTCCTCTAGCAATGGCCAATTCATCAAACATTTATCTTTTGCCCTCTGAGCAGTGCGTCAATTTGCTTGTCATTCCCCAGCCTTGGTTGTTGTGGAAGATGGGAGAAAAATTACTTTCTCTTCCCCCACCCCAGCTGCCAGACCTTTCTTACCACGCTGATAGTTTTGAAGTTTGCTATATACTGTCTAGCTCTCCCCACACTTCTAGTTCTCTGTTCAAAAGGGAAGGGACCATTCATGCTACTAAAAACATAAATCAGCACACACAGCTGTTAAGGGATAGTTGTCATTATGAAATGAACTCTAGAAACAATGTCCTTGGTTTGCATATAAGTGAAGTATGTGGAACCATTACCATGCCACGTATAATTTATAATAGCTAAACTGTCTAACCGGAATCTGAAGATCCAAAAGCTATATATTCAGGCTCCATTGCTGAATCTGAATTCCTGATCTCTTCCCTATCTTGGCTTATTATGAATAATCATCTTATATTTCTGCCCTTGTGTACAACCAAGGTGGCACTTAAGGAAGGTGATGCTTAAATTGGAAAGGAGATTTGGGGGGGACACATGTCCGCCTTCTTAATATATTGTGTTTTTAATGTAGCTTAGGCTACACAACATATGGACACTTGGCAGACTTTGTGACCAAGTCCAGATTAAAATGTAAGGCTCCCTAGTGTACACAAGAAATGTATCATATGCAACAAAAGAGAACTTTAGCTTCTGGGAAACCATTTTTTTTTTTTTTTTAGCAAAATCTAGAAGCAAGACAAGAATTCAACAACCCTCTTCTAGCTATTTGTACATGATTATGGATGTGCAGTACATTTCAGTTATTATATGAAAAAAAAACGGATGGGTGTCTTAGGAGGTCAGCGTGTGCAGAACTCTACCACTTTCCCTCACTCGGTCCTGAATCAGGATTAAAATAGTCCAATCTAGATTCAAATAGTCAAGTGGAAACGCGGCCTTTTTTAACGCAGGCTTTTGCTTCTTAAACAGCATCCTCAGGGCGCTGTCCTGTTAGGGAGGGAGGGTGGAGGTGGGAGGAAGGGTGTAATATATTTAATTATGTTTTACTATTCAGTATGTTTTAACTTCATTGTAACCCGTGCTGGGACCATTCGGTGAACGGTGGGATATAATTTTTTAAAATAAATCAAAATAATAATAAAATGGATACTCTATGACCCTAGTGCAACAGTAGACCCCATTATTATGCTCTGACAGTGGTTCTGGGCCAGAAGAAGGCTAGGAGGCCAAATGTTTCAGAACTAGAGCAGGCAGGGCCTTTGTAGTCCACGCTAGGTGAGTGCATGAATGCAGTTTTTGGGATTCGAGTTGGTTTGAATCAAATATCTGAAAATTCAATTTGATTCAAATCTTTAAAATTCAGATTTACCTACATTCTATTTGAATTAAGCAAATTTGAATCCATTCGTTTGAATTTTCGATTCAAATTTGTACTTATGAATGTTGACACATTCATACATGATGTGCCCATATGCATCGCTTCGCGTCCCTTACACATCCATATGCATCCTGTATTTGTCCCATATGCAACCCGTTTTTGTCCCAAATGCGTACTGATGTGGGAAAGATCTGTATGTGCAAGCACGCATCATGTACTTACCCATACACAAACGAATGTCTGAATAATTTGGACCAATAGATCTGAAAATTCAAAATTTGTTAAAATGTTTAAATTCAGATTTGTATAAATTTGATTCAAATTTGAATGTCGAAATTGGAACGAATTTGATCGATTTTCAAAGGTTTCAAATATTTGTGCACATTCGTTGTCCACACCAATTTGGGGACGAAAGAGACCCAGAAGAGGAATATGTCATGAACAGATCTAGATCTAAGGTCAGTGCAGACAAAGGTATGAAAAGAGTCTTGGAATTGCCACTCACAGTGAATGTATTAAATGCTATTGTTGTCCTAACCTAGAAACTGACGAATCTTGTTTTTAGGAAAATAAAATAGTTTGCTTATGGATCAGATTTAGTGCAAATGGTAGCTATCAAGGGATAAACTGGGCTTTCCCCCCTTTTTTCTTTTTTTGCTGTTCAGGATTTCATGTGTACTTGTTTATAAGTCTTGTGTCTGTAGTAAGAATTTCACACAGTCATGCAAGGTCTATGCTAGCTTAGCTCTCTGAATCAGATCTCTTGTCTTGTTAAATGCTAACTTTTGAAATTTCATTTTGGAAACTGCTTTGATAACTGGACTGATAACTTGTACCGGTGTGTAGTGTCAGTACACAGAGTTCTGAGGGCTATTTTTACAAGATGTTTTATTTTAAAATTGGAATTGCAGCCATGTTTTCTTCTGGAAACAACATTTGTAACAGACTGCCTTTAACTTCCATCAACATCTATTAATTGTCAATAAACAAATCGCTTTCAAGCAATGCCTCATTTCTCTTCTATACATGGTTAGCAACGTAATTTGGATTGTGACCTATAATAGCGAGAGTATAACATGTTCTGTTTAGTGTAACATGTTCTGTGTTGACTGGCACTGCATGAAAAGGTTTATACCAATCATTTTGCTTTATGTTCCTTTGTTCTTGAAAGAATACTGCAGCTAAAAAGAAGTATAACAAAACAAAACAGACCCCTATGTTGTTCAGTTTTTTCCTTTAGGCAACCGTCTCGCTCTCTCTTTTGCTATAACTAAAAATGTTTTCGGGTTTTCTTCACCAGGGCAGATGTACTGGCCCTGGAAGGATCATGTAGGCAGCAGTTATTCTACATTGTCAAAGAACATATTGCCGCAAACACTATTCCTTTGTAATTAAAAGAAAGCGGGGTGAGGAGTGCCTCTGAATTGTTCATGAATTATGGGAAGTGGATGAAAGACTACCGATGCATATAAGAGCTTAAACAGAGAAAATGTTTCTACATAGAACTTTTATTCCAACAGCTTATTCTTCTGTTTTGCATCCAGGGCTTCTAAGTCATTAGAAGGGAGGGAACCAGTTTGCCTGCTCAGCACTCTGTTTTTGTAAGCTAATGAGGGCAAAGCGTGAGCCATAGGCAATGATGCTGTGATATTAGCTGTGACAGGGAGCTTGATCATAATTATCTTAACGAGGATAGGGTTAATTACAGTGGAAACTTAAAGTTCTTTCTGTTGGAATCAGGCAGAGCTGAATGCGTTGTGATGTTTTGTCATTTTGATGTGACTTTGGAAATTGCATTGGAAATCTCTTGGCAACGTTCGCTCTCCTCTGGGAGTGGGCCTGCAATGAGGTAACTGAGATGCTACCTGTGCATGAGATAATGGGCAGCTTTCATGTCATTACAGCAGGGAGAGATCAACCTGCAATGCATCTGAGTGATGCTTATTAGCCTTCTAAACCAACTAGGGAGGACGGCTACCTGCCACTACCCCTTAAGCCTTTGGTGGTGTTCATGGTATTGAGCCTGGCCCGTGTTGCTTTTAATTCACAAAGACAGACAGAAGGTTCGTTGCTAGAAACCATGAGAGCTTACAGGCTTTTCTTGAGTTTTTCTGAGTTTTAATAAAGGACATTTTCACAGGGCACAATGCCCTTTGCTTAACACCAGGATTTTATTCTATTATTTTAACATTTTTAAATAAGTTATGCTAATCTCTTCTACTTTGAACAGAATTTCTCAGCTGAAGCTCTTTTCTTTGGACATTTACAGAAACAGTTAACTTCATAGTTTGCATACCAAAGACCGATGGTGTGATCTCTGTTGGGAAACTGAGGCTTTTCGCACACATCCTGAATGAAAAGAAAGCTTGCTCATGATAGTCATGGAAAATGCAACTGAGCACTTCACAACTAGGAGGAGCAGGGAGGCAGGTCTCATTTATTTGTTTCGGTTTGCACACATGTATTAGTGATCAGAGGTCACAGAATCATAGAATCATAGTTGGAAAGAACCTCTAAGGTCACCAAGTCCAACCCCCTGCTCAATGCAGGATTTCCTAAACCATCCCAGCCAGATGTATGTCCAGCCTCTGCTTGAAGACCTCCAGTGAAGGAGAGCTAACCACCTCTTGTGGGAACCTATTCCATTGACTGATTGCCCTTACTGTCAGGAAGTTTTTCTGATTTTTACTGACTCCCTTGGAGTTTCATACTGTTGTTTCTAGTCCTCTCATCTTACTGAAGTGAGAATAGGGACAATCCCTCTCCACTGTTGCAGCACTGTGTTTGTTTGTTTAAATGAGACCATATAATGTTTATGGGCACCGTTGAGATGGTAGATATATAGCATAATTGTGTGTGGCCTATGATGGAATTGCCACACGTATCTGTGGCAACTCTGCCATAGTCCCTCTATATTTCTGTGAAAAACTGCTTTGGCCTATTTTGGGAAAAGTGAACTCTGACCACAGATGGGGCCACCTTCCTGGCTGTGGCCACCATGCATTTGCAGATCCTGAAAAGGATGGCTGCACGTGTGTGGAGGTGACGATCACATACTTCGGTTATTATTCAGTGTTGAAATACCCAAAGGTACATGGTATTATGGATGCCTCCAGGCTGGGATGCAAGCAACAAAGCAAGTTTCTGTGCTTCCATTCTGCTCAGTAGGAGTGTGGCATCCCCCACCCCCATATGAAGTAAAAAATATGCTTTGGAAATTAAAGAACACTAAGGCTGCATTTCCACTAGGGTTTTATTGCGCATTGAAAATGGTTTTAAAATTCGTTGACCACATTAGAAATTGGCTTCCTGCACTTTCAGAGAGGTAAATCAGGGGGGAAAAAACCCACATTAAAAAAACCCTTGTTTAAACAACTCTCGCTACTGTTTTTCTTGCTAAAACACTTTTCTTTTGGGAATGGTATCCTGCCCACTGAACTGCCCAGCTGCCCTTTCAGCTGCTGCCATCTCGCTTGCCTGCCTCGGTGCTCGGCTGCCTGGCCTTTTGGCCTCCTCCTCCTCCTCGCTCGCCTGACTGGCTGCTCATGCTTTGGGCTGTTGCCACAGCGCTCCTGAGCCATGGGGAGGTGGAATGCCATACAGCAAGTGAGTGAGCTATTTGGCCACTGCCACCTTGCCCGCCCGGCTGCCCTTTGGGCCACTGCGGTTGCCACTCCAGCGCTCCCGGGGCATGGGGAGGAGGAACGCCAGGCAGCGAGCAAGCGAGAACTGCCTGCCCCCCCCCTTTCAGCCATTGCTGCCACTGCCGCTGCTGCTGCTCTCAACTTTAAAGTGGAATTAGCAAAAAACAATGGGAACGGGCAGAATGGCATTTGACTGCGTTTTTTGTTAATTCCACTTTAAAAAAGTGAAGTGGGATAGCAGCCTTAGTGGATGATATTCAGCAACCATTTTACCTGTGCTGGGACAAGAAAGAATTAACAGGAAATTCAATTGCCCAGTGCGTCTGCTTTTTCAAAAAGTGGCCATTTTCTATGTTGGCAGAGGTGTTTTTTGTTTTAAGCTCTACAGTGGAAAGCGAGGAAGGAGTATATATCTCAGATAGTCTGCTTTTTGGAGAAAACAAAATGCATTTTAAAAAAAGCATAAACATTAGGGCCAGCAGAGTTCAAGGAAGGCATTTCCTCTCAGATAAAGCCAGTGGATATGTGGGATCTTTGTCTTCTTTTGTCTCTTTTTAGAGATCAGGAATAGGGATGTGCACAGATTTTTATTTTTATTTTTTGCATTCATATTTGATTCAAATGTTTAGAATCCAAATGCAACAAAAACCAATAAGAATACACTACATTCGAATCTGTTCGTTGAAATGTTAGATTCGAATTTGAAGATATGAATGTCGACAACATTCATATTTAAAGATACAAATGTTGAAAACATTTGTATGTGTTTTACATATCTGTACGCATTTTGTACGCATCCCGTTTTATCCCGTTTTCGTTCCGTATTATAAGTGCAAATGCGTACAGATACATATGATATTCGTACAGATACACATGTAATACACATGTATTTGTACATTTGAATGATTCGAATCATGCAAACGAATGTTTAAATTTGAATGTTCAGACATTCTATTCGAATTTGAATGTCCACATTTGATCAAATTCGATCGAATTTTGAATGTTTAGAACATTCACACGCATCCCTAATCAGGAAACCGTGGGGTGAGAAAACCCAGAAAGTAGAGCCCACAAAATGATAATGCCTGCCTTGCCAGCTGCCACGAAACCAGGCCTGGGCTCCACATATGTGCTTAGGGTATGCGCATTTTCTGCTTCTTTCACTGACTCTTGTGTAACACCTCTTGTTGCCCTGTACAGCACACCGATGCCATCCAAGACCATTTTCCACAGAGTTAGGCCTCTTCTAGTTTGTGTCAACGCATCCTCTTTTATACTTAGTGAGAAAACTGAAGGTTATATTTTGCTACAGACTATTGTCTTTTCAACCTTCTCTTTCCCAAAGTTTGCAGTTTTATACCTGGCCTTGCAGAAGAATTCTGGTAAGCTTGCAAGTTTTTTTTAAGAAAGATCATTCTAATGATAGTAATACACTTATGAAGCAAGACTCCTCTAAAACCAATAAAACAAAACAAAAATCCTTGTGAGGGTGACTAATATACCAGCAAAAAAAAAAAAAGAGAGAGAGAGAGAGAGATCAAGACACAGCCAGGTATAAAGGAGGATTTTGCACACAATTTTCTCTTCTCCTGTCTAAAGCTTAAGTGAGCTTTGTGCTTCTATTTTGGAAATGAAAGGGCTACCTCAATAGGCAACTCTTTTTCCTGTTCCAAGGCCTTTGTCCGACTTCATGGCGTGTCATTTTGTTTTATGCCTCCCCTCCAGCAGTTTGGGATGTGTGCTTTATTCTTCCTGCCAGTTGCCAACCATTTGCAGATTCTCATGATAAGGATATTATATTTGCATAACACAACTCATGAACAATGTGTATTTTGAGGCTGACACAGACCAGAACCCTAGCAATGCATACTCACAAAGGGCCTATTAGTGTCCCGTAAGACTTCGTAGTGCTGACAGGGCGGCGGCCTTTTCTGAACTCCCTTTGGCAAGCCAAAAGATTTTAAAAGAAAAAAAGAGTAATAAATAGAAGATTGGACATAATCCATGAGTTACTATTTATATAGAGAAAGTATTTAAATGGGCATTGCCAGTTTGCCTTTATAATAAACAAAAAGTTAACAATCCTAATCAAACGATAAGTTTACAACTCCTTCCTCTCAATGGTTTACAGGAGATCATGAGGTCAGATTCATTTAGATTATGGTACTCAGACTTTTTCTTTTTCATGGGCACATTGAAATAGCTTTTGTTGTTCTACCAACCGGAGCATTTGTCTTTTAATAAAAGTGTTTTGGCCTTTTTATTGCAGTGACTTTCCCTCTGGATTAAATACACGGAAGGAAAATAAAACAGTATTTTTTACCCCCTTCAGTTTTTGCATCACTGTGGAGCCAACCGGTAACAAAAATCTCAAGCAATTGGTTAGAAAGGGTCGTTTTAACTTCAGAATTAGGAGACAAATGCACCAGGCCTCTTCAGTCTGGAGATAACGGTGTTTAAGAGGGGACCTGATCGAAGTATATAAAATTATGCATGGTATAGAAAAGGTGGATAGAGAAAATTTCTTTTCTCTATCACACAATACTAGAACCAGGGGGCATCTATGTAGCTGATGGGTAGGAGAGTTGGATCCGTCAAGGGGAAGGATTTCTTCACCCAGAGGGTAATTGGCTTATGAAATTTGCTGCCGGAAGAGGTGGTGACAGCTACCAGTCTAGATGGCTTTAAGGTAGGGTTAGACAAATTTATGGACAGCAGATGTATCAATGGCTACTAAAATGAATGCCTAGGTGCATCTTTCAGGCTGGGGGGAGGAAGCGGGGCACTTCTAAGGCCATTTGCTGGGATTCTAGAGCAGGAATAGGTTTGTCCTTGTCTCTGCTTGAGATGCCCATGAGCATTTGGTGGGCCACTGTGTGTAACAGGATGCTGGACTAGATGGGCTGTGGCCTGATCCAGCAGGGCTTCTCTTATGTTCTTATTTTGAAGATCAAGGGCCCTATGTTTGGGACTAATTAGCCTGATCCATAATTTGGCCTTGGCCAATAAAACCTTTGTTGCTAACAGGGAAGAGAGAAGGACAGGACACAAAACAAGTCCTTCACAATTTTTTTTTTTTTTTTTTTTTTTTGGTTCTACAGTTTATCTTTAGATCTGAAGGAACTTCATGGGCGAAACCCTGGAATTATTTCATAATTGTACCTGATTTGCCAGACATGATCATGGCGCTTTTGATACAGTCCTGGAATATAGACCTGACTTACTGAGTCATCAGTATTCTGGTAAAATTAACTATGGGTGCCTCCAGACACATCCCTTGCTCTGCTTAAATGTGAAGCTCCTTCTGGTCCTACAAATTGGAGGATTGGAACCCTCACATTTAAGATGGAGCTGCTTCTGACCCTCCAGGAGTTTCACATTTTTGGTGAAGCTGCTTTCTAGTCTGCAAGTAGAAGTAGGAGTGTGGGAAGTGCCCTTTAGCGCTCAGTAAAAAGATGCTGGTTATCCACCTTTTTTTTTTTTTTTTTACTTTGTGGGGTGGGGTGGGGATGCCATGCTCCTTCTGCAGGGCAGAGATAAAGCAAACGTGGTTCGCTGCTTCTGTCCCTGTCTGGAGGCACGATATCACAAGGAATCTAAGCTGGAAGGGATGAGCAGCCATTGATGTATGGGAGTTGTCTGTAGGTGGGAATCCATCTTATGAGCATGACCGGAGCAGTCACCACCACACCCGCCTTGATTTACTGACTATAAATAGGGCTACTTCACTTTCTCTGCTTTCTGCCAGAGGATCCACTATTTAAGAAGGCTGCATTACAAAGTCAGCATGATCTAATTGCAGTGAAGCAGGAAAACCCAACTTTAGCAAGCAGTGCTCCTGCCCTTAGTAAGAGCAGTAATATTAAAAGGCAGATGTGGACATCCCAGTGAAATAACTGATTTGAACATGATACTTATCTAGAAATGCCTGAATATATAAAAATGTTCAGTTTGTCTCAATTCCCTCCCAAGCATCTCATCCTACACCTTGAGGGCACATTTTGGGATATAGGAGTAGGTGCCCTCTTTTCACTTTGTGTTTTGCTTCCAAGGTCCACATGTATGTTTATAGCATGAATGGCTTGTTGTTCCTACAAGGGTTAAGATCTCTGCTGAAATAACTACTGAACCAAAGGAAGAAGTCTGTGCTGTCTCTTTCACTACAAGAGTTTGAGATGTTTTGCTGCTTAGGTCTGGGCTGGCTCAACCTTGAATTGCTGGGTACTGCTGGAGTACAGTCAGCTAGACTTAGAGTATTTAATCAACTGTTCGTGATGTCTCACTTCACCATTAGTTAAGGAAGCATGCACAGCTGGTAATCCATGAAGTTTCTTGACCCTCTGCCTTTGCTTTGCCAGCACCAGTGGACTGATGCCGGTATTTTTCTTCCACTGAAGAAATATAGCCCAATCTTGTGTGTGTGTGTTTGACAACATTTATCATCTCTTTCATCCATGAAACCTGCCCTCGATCAAAAGACCTCCACGAAACACTCATTCTCAGTCTGTTTCCCTGTCCTCTAGCTTCTACTTTCATTTTAATAGTAGTAGTAGTAGACGGGCCATGAAGGAACCATCTTGCCTTGGGAGAGGAAGAGAGAAGGAAGCTGGGTGAGCACCTTCCATCAAGCTCCCAGCATTGGCCCCTCCCTCCCAACTGCCACCAGACGGGCCATGAAGGAACCATCTTGCCTTGGGAGAGGAAGAGAGAAGGAAGCTGGGTGAGCACCTTCCATCAAGCTCCCAGCATTGGCCCCTCCCTCCCAACTGCCACCAGACAGGCCATGAAGGAACCATCTTGCCTTGGGAGAGGAAGAGAGAAGGAAGCTGGGTGAGCACCTTCCATCAAGCTCCCAGCATTGGCCCCTCCCTCCCAACTGCCTCCAGACGGGCCATGAAGGAACAATCTTGCCTGTGGGGAATGGAGGAGGAAAATAAAATAAAAGTTTTTACCTTTGCAAGGACTCTGCTGCCGCCAGAGCACCCCTGTTCCCTCCCACACCATTTTCCTTTTGTATCTTGTCTCTTTAGATTGTAAGCCTGAGGGCAGGGACCTGTCTAAGATTAATATAATATTGTAACCCGCCCTGAGACCTTCGGGTATAGGGCGGGATAGAAATACAAATAAATAAAATAAAATAAATAGTAGTAGTAGTAGTAGTAATAGTAGTAGTAGTGGTGGTGGTGGTGGTGGAGGTAAATAAACATGTTTATTTATAATGTCCCTTCCACCAAGGGACGATACAGGGTTAAAAATTACAGAAATAATAATAACATAGCAATAAAACAATCTAATACAGTAATAATCAGAACAGTATTAAAATCAATTTAGTAAAATAACAGCAATAAATCCCTAAAATATCATTTCAGCTGTCACAGATAAATACTATGAACTAAAATAAGTCAATTTAAACTCATTTGGGGGTATTAAAAGAAAAGGTCTTTAGACCCTTTCAAAATTGACCCAGATTTTCTTCTAATCTACGGGTTGTGGGAGGTTATTCCAAAGGTGAAGAACTAAGTCTTGGAAGGCTCGCAGTTTAGAAGTTGCAATGTGAGTTTGAGGAACTAAGAACGCTTTGCTTGCAGATTGCAAGTTTCTAGCTGGGGTGTACCACAAAACTCTAGATGCTAGATAATTTTAACACTTACACTGTGAAAGGTTCTGCTTAAAAGTGAATTGTAGCTTGACTAGGTTGCCCCGGTTCTTTTTGGTGATGAAGTAGTGGGGAAGAGCTGAGGTGAGTATGTTGGGACTATGTGACAGTGAGGTTCTCCTATCACTGGTAGGCAGTTTGCACTGAGAATCACTAGAGATTATGTTACAGTGAGTATCTCTCTGACCTGCAGTGTAGCCTCTATTCAGATGCATGAGAGAGCTTTCCTAGCCTCTAAATTTAAACTCCTGGGTGAAATCCAGGCAACACCCAGAACTGATAGCGATAATCAACCCCTTTTGGTGGCCACCAACCTGTATTCACATATAAGGACAGTAACTCAAGAGGACTCCACCCTTATACATCCCCTGGCTATACAACAAAACAAAAGACGGAGATGGCACCAAGCTGACTTAAATCAAATAGAGAATTACTGTATTTTCTGGCGTATAAGACTACTTTTTAACCCAGGGAAATCTTCTCAAAAGTTGGGGGTCATCTTATATTCCGGGTGTTGTCTTCTTATACGGCGAGTATATCCCAAATTCTATATTTTAACTGGAAAGTTGGGGGTCGTCTTATATGCCCAGTCGTCTTATACGCCGGAAAATACGGTACCTCTACCCAACAGAAGCCATAGACCTGAGATTAGAGATCCAATCAGCATCTAATAAAGCATGCCCAATCCTCAAAGCCTACAACACACTTTGTGATAATTTTTGAAAAAAATCTATCTGACTCTCCCAGTAAGAGGCCTGCACAAACTAGGTTCAATTCCTGGTTTGACAGTGAGTGCAGAGTAATGAAAAAGAAACTGAGACAGGCTAGGAGACTAACCCTGGCTAGTCACACACAGGAAACCCATAGTCAGTATTAGACACTGAATTTTTTTTTTAAAAAAAAATCACACCCTTCTCCAAATACTGGCAATTAACATTCTTTGTCTCACCAGCCTTGTGCTCTTCTCTGTTCTGTTGACTTGTCTTAGCTGTTAAAACTGGAAACTTTTATTCTAATAAAATATTAGGTGGGGGGAGGAGAACTTTTAACTTTTATTTTGATCCCATTCTTTCTAATTTTGCTGTTACAGCTAAAATATCTCCGCTTGATACATGCTACTATTAGTTGTGGTCATTTGTCTGATTGCCTCTCATTCTGGGTTGTTGTTGCTGTTGCTATTGAGTTGAATTCTTTCCCATTTTGACACTATGCCTGTCTTGCTTCGTAGTAAAACTATTTTAGATATTTCCTACACGCACAGAGAGAGACTTTGTATTGACATTGGTCTGCTTATTTTCCCTCCATGAGGATTGGCTGCCAATTGAATGGTCTGTCGAACCAAATATTTAGTTGTACAATGGGAGAATACTGCTAGACATTCATCCAGAGTTGTTCTCCTAACAGGAAGCCATTTGTGATAGGGAGCAATATGTCTTTGATCAGCTTTTTACCTTCATCATGGCAACGATGATTCTTTTCTGAGATTTTCACAATAGCTTTTCAGTAAATAAAGGTGGGATAAAAAAATTAAAAATAAATAAATATTAGTAAATGCGCAAGCAATGACAGTGATCATATTTTTTGCACGGCACACTTTTCCCACGCCAACAGGAAGCTGACTGCTGGATCCAAACATGGTACGAGGGGGGAAAAAGGAGAATTTTTCTGGGGAGAAAAAAACCTCTTAGAAGAAACCAATACGGTGGTCAAGACAAGATGAACAGTATTTAAGCCCCACTCAACTAAGCTGCTCATTCTGCATTTTGAAACTTTTAAAAATGGTCTCACTTGGTGGCATTGTGAGTTACGGTGATTTGAAGCCTCATTTTAGTCTCATTTCAGGATTGAAATGTAGTTCAGAGAGATGAACAAGAGGCTTCCAATCATACCTTACATGACCCCACCATTCCATGGGCTCCCAATTCGATGGAAGTAAGCATATTATAAGAATTGCTGAGAAAATGTATGAATTTCTAGCAGACCAAATCTAATAATCCGTGAAAGGAGACATTGCTGTTGTTACCAGCTACAACTGCTCCCTTGAAATAAATTCATATAATCCTGACATGTTCACCTTAATCATTTTAACAGGAAAATGGAGCCTGTGATCCATTCAGATGTGGACCCAGCTCTTGCACTATGGAAACCTCAGAGTTAAGGGGTCACGGAAATGCACAAAATTCCATTGGTTATTTATAGTCCACTCACTGTCATCCTTAAACTTTAGCTTGAAGGTCATATATTTATTTCCCATAGAATACTCCTTTCCCCATCTTCTTACTTAGCAGCTATAAGTTTTGTGAGTGACACAGTTAAAATAAGGTTCACCTAGACATATCGCTACCGGATTTAATTTTTTCCCTTCATGTCAATAAATATCTGTTTGTCCCAAAGTGGGCCTGTTATATGCCCCTAATGCTGCCTAGCTCCTGTAGACCTTGAAGAAGGGTGTTAAAAGATGGAGGGAATAATTCCCTTCAGTATAAATGTCATTGGACAATGAATAAATAGTGTAGACCTGCATCTCCCTTATTCATCACATTTTATAAAATAGTAGGGAGATAAAGTGATGATCCTTCCTCCGGGTAGGCATACTAGCTCAGCTGTCACATCATGCAACCTCAGCAAATCTCTAGGTGTCTGGTAGGTGAATGAGCTGTGAATGTGTGTCTGTGCGTTTGTGCCATATACCATGCCGATCTTATGTGATTAATCTGAACCTTCCCCATCCATTGCTGGATGAACTTGAGATTAAGAGTTAATAGTGAAACAACACCCTAGAAAAGTAACAAAAGCCAACCTTTTCATTCCTCTCTAACCTTCCTACATGGCTGCCAAATTGCCACAGATGTCTATGCAACAGAAAAAGCTATGCTTCCACACTAAAAAGACTCTCTTTTTTACTGTTTAAATCTGATTTTTTTTCCTGAGTGTATATGTGTGTGTGCACTCATACCCACATGCATAATAGGGCAGGATTATATCTAAAACATATTTTTAGCCTTTCTGATTTGCAGAATTCTCTTCCCCCCCTCTTTTTTGTGCTTAAAAAAAAAAACAAAAACAGGCAAGCAAAACAAAAGAAAGCAAAATAGAAAAAAAGCTCCAGCCATAAAAAATGTGGTTAATAAAAATCACAAAAGGAGAAAGAAAAGCTTCCTATCATATTTTTTCCCCTACAGTTTTATATATAGGGTAGCTGCTGAGAACAATTCTTGAAGTTGTATTTATTATTGTTAGTGGGGAATGATATTTCATGGCAGAAATGATGGATGACAACTTAAATTTGTGTCCAGGGAATGAAGGTGAACTGTGACAGAGTTATTTATCTTGGGAATGGAGGTTAGGGTCAGGCGAGGCTGGGTGCCTCAAGGCACAAGACATTGACAAATTCATCCTGCAGGCCTCATATCTGAAGCCTTTTGTTTTGGATCCTGGCTACTCACTAAGTGACCCCTATCCTTCATTCTGCCAGCGTGTGAAGGATGTGTTGCTCTACCAGCACTCCCCTTGCCACTAATTCTTGTCATTCAGTCTCCTGACAGGGCTAAACCAAAACTCTTCCCGCTCCTTGAAAGGGAAGGTTAAAATATTTATTTCAGCTCATAATGGCCTCCCTGATTTACTGGAGTATCATTTTTCCTGTTGCCTTTGTCGTTGCAGGTCATTGGAAGGACTGGAGACATTTAGCAGCTTGGAAGAGCTGATCTTAGACAACAATCTCTTTGGGAATGACCTCCGGTTACCCAGGTTACCACACCTCCATACCCTGATGCTGAATAAGAACCAAATATCCTTCGGAAGTGGGGGGGGGGTGTGAATTTGTGTGTGTGCATGTAAGGGACACACACACGTGAAGTATCAAATAATCCTTATGCTTCGGCAAAATTAAAGTATGCAAAACATAGTTCATATGCAGACAAAGCTCTCTCTCTCTCTCTTTCTCTCTCTCTCTCTCTCCATTGCTTGTCACCCCGAATGCTTCACAGTAATTTATTATGGGTCATTCACAAATGAAATGCCTCACTATATCTTCCCGTTACCCTGTTTTGTAGTGTGAGACTAAGTTTATGGCTCTGAAGGAATCTTTGTTAATAGATTGAGAGGTGGAAATAGCAGCCAGTTGGGCTTGGTAACAGTAACCCAGCCTGCCTGGGTTCTGTGGCAGGCTGACCTCTAGTGGATTAGAGCATGCAGTGAAACAAGATTAAAAAAATGTTACGAGTTTTCGTTAGAAGCAGGAAGTATTGCATATTGTTGAGTTTCGGGAGCAATTTCCCGGCAGAAGGAAGCAGGACAATATTGTCCCAAATCAGCTTCTCATCAAAAGACAGTACTTGCTATATGAAATCAGTACAGCTGGTATGAATGTAATAGCACAGTTCTTATACTTGGTGCTAGACATTATTATTATTATTATTATTATTTATAAATTTTATTTAAAAAACTATACAGATTAGATAATACAAATAGCATATAAAACAAAAGCATATATACATATAATTCAATCATTAATCCTGTCACATAAAATGGGTAAGGGAATCATTGAGGTTGGACAAGTAGAGGCATTCACAAAAAAAGGTTGCCGGTGCTAGACATTATTTAAAATGTTTATTTAAAACCTTTTTTTTTCTTCACCCTAGTGTCAGTTTCCCCACTTTTTCGGCAGATATAGGAATGCCTGAAAATGCTGATACAGTTGAGATGTATGTGAAGGTATACATGCATTTTTTTCTCTCTCTCTGTGATGGAAAATTCTGCTTTGAAGACTGTAGAAAAGGCTCCAAATAAGCCATCGCTATATTTCCATAACAAGTATAAAGCTCTATATTAGAAATGTGTACAAACCAAAATTCATTCTTTTCATTTGACTCAGACTGAACTACCCCATTCATGTTTGATTTAAACTTTTTTATTTTGTTTTTTACTGCTCTTGGTTTGTATTCAGTTTGAACCGTGGAAACCACTGCATACTAAATTCTGTGTGATTCACTTGGTTGGTTAGAACCGTCTTGGTTTGGTTCAACTGAACTTTCTTTCATTGTCCAAACAGCAGGGTTATTTGGTTCACACATGCAGCATGCAAACACCACAGTTTGCTGCAAACTGTGAGTGAACTTAGAGGCACATCTGGCACATCTGTACTGTATAAGAGCCATGTGCTCAGAAAAGTTTAAAGGTGACTTTTCAATTTAGGCCCAAACAAGAGAGATTGACTTCCCTTGAACAAGAACGGGAGCATACTGCAGATATTTAAAATGAAAGGGCAGGTTAAAAATTAATATTTGAGGGGAAGCTGAGAAATGCTGAGGATGATGCAGTTTGGGATAAATCATTGCTTGAGCATGGAGGCGAAACATGCACACATGATTGTCCACATGGGGAAAAAGACTTTGATTGAATAATTTATATCCCACCCTCCATCAAAGGTTTCCAGGATGAGTCACAACAATAAAAAGATAACATAAGTAAAGTAAAAGCATATTTAAAATATATCATTCCCTCCCTTTCTCTCAAGCAAGACAGCACCAAGAAAACCATAATATATAGTTGCCTGGTGCTCATAGGGAGGCTGTTCCACAGTCTGGGGACCACCACAGAAAAGGCCCTCTCGTGTGTCCCTGCACCCTGACACCTCTAAAAGAAGACCCTCAGCATAAAAACAAAACGATACAGGGGAAATGTGCAAAGCAAAAAGAGTTTAAGAGATACTGTAAATCCCTATGGTGAAAGGCATATATGTACATTTCTGTGTTTGTATGTAAACACTAGAGGGCATGGCTATAATAAAGTGGTAGAACATCTGCTTTGATAGCTGAAGGCACTTTTAAGTTTTGCTTCATGTGAACGCAGCCTCAGTTACAGGGAATTCTTCCCCATTATAGGATGCCTAATTCACACCTTTATTTATAAGAACATACACTGTTGTGCATGTTTATTTATTTATGGGGATGGACGAAAAAAAATCAGATCATGGGCATTTGCCAGCGGACCTGTGACCTTTGATCATAGTAGATGAATTGAAATAATGCAGAAGAGTTTGTAGATGTCCTAAATGTGCCCTAGGACAAATGGAATGGGATAATAGAGCAATGGTGAGCCAGTTTGGTCTAGTGGTTAGGGAGCCGGACTCTCATCTGGGAATGCCGGGTTTGATTCTGCACTCCTTCATGAAGCCAGCTGGGTGACCTTGGGCTAGTCACAGCTCTCTTCTGAGCTCTCACAGCCCCACCCACCTCACAGGGTGTTCTGTTGTGGGGAGTAGAACAGAAAGCTTTGTCAGCCACTTTGAGTCTCCTTAAATGGGTGAGAAAAGACAGGTAGAAAAGCCAACTCTTCTTCTTCTACCCACTTTGAGTTCCTACTTTCCTATGGGGGAAATCCTAGGAACACTCAGGCCGTGTCTTCACGGCAACCTTATCTTGGATTCAAAACGTTTTCAATCCTCGGAGTCCGCACGGCAGTTTGGCTTAACACACATTCTCCGTGTTAAACCACCCCAAAGCTTGGTGAATCTCAGTCCTGATTTCAACAGGTCTCACTCCGGATCGTGTGCTTGAAAGGTTTTACATTTTTTACTGTGGGGACCGTACGGTGTTAAGGGATGAGAATCCATGTTTAGGGTTTCTCTCCCCCAATAGCTTGCTTCCAAAGATAGTGATTTCATTGAAGAAATTCACCCTCCAACCAGCCACTTTAAAAATCCAGTCCTTAAAGCTACACTGTAGCGATCTAGCCTCTTCACACCTTAATAACAATGTTGCAGTTTTGTGCAATTCTAGCTCTTTGAAAGTTCTGACCTTTAAAAAAGGGAAAGGAAAGGAAAGCCCTGGAAGTTCTGTTTTAAAGGCTGTGTCTGTGAAGGGGGTTTGAGTTGCTGCTGCTGCTACTGTGTGCCCTGGGAAATGGGGAGAGGAGGGGAAAGAATTGCTGGCTGCTGGTGCCTGTTTTTCATCCATCCAGGCAAGCGGCAGCCACCAACCCAGCCACCCAGCTCCGTGAAGGGGTCTGTTATGGGTGGCACGTCCATGCCAGGAGGAAGAGGGCAGTGCAGCCCTGCAAAGCAGCTTTTAAAAAGTAGCCACTTGAGTCCCCCCTTGAGTCACATACGCCACGTATGATCCTCAGAATCCGGATTGAACGCGATTAAGTTAAAAGTAATGGGAACAGGCAAATTCGCGTTTGCATCCGGTTCTATTATTTCGGTTTAGGGAAAGTGAAATAAGCTTGCTGTGGGGATTCCCCCTCAGTGGGATTAGGCCGGAGGGCATGATAAGTTCTACCTACTATTCAAATTATAGAAGAATGGGCTGTTCACTTTTTTTAAAAATACATTTTAAAAGTTCCCACTAATTGCTTAAAAAATAAAAAAAGTGAGAGCCCTTCCAGTTGCTGCCGAGACTTTTCCATTTTAGGAACAGGCAGCCAGAGAAGACTGAAAAATTATAAGTAATGCATATAATTTCTTGTGGACAAGTATTATGAAAACAGAGGTACCGGTATTTTGTTTAAGGGCTGTTCTGTTTCAAGAATGAAATGATGAAATGGCCCTTTTGAGCCAGAATGTTTCAACTACAAAAGATTTGCACATGCCTAGTTTGCAGACTTAATCGTACATTGCATCCAAAGGTGAAACTGTTATTGAACTGATTAAGAGTAGTTAAAATTTCAAAGTCTACCTAAGCATATAGTTTCAAAGAAAATTCAACACAGTCAGAGGGTGTTTTTGAAAACTAAAATGCCTGGTAAGTGGGAAGTTGACATTAAAATCAGGGAGATAAAATCTCTCTAAAAGGCTTGATGGTTACTCAAAATCACAATAATAGAAACTCAGTTATATAATAATAACAACAACAACAACAAGAGATCAGGAAAGATACCATCATGGCCAAGAAAATGTTGATATGGTTAATGAGAAGAATAAAGGGATATATTAGAGAGAAAAATGATTCCTTCAGAAATTCCCTTAGAAATAAGGAAAAGAAAAACCATAAACTTTGGGAAAGGTAGCACAATTCACAGTAAATGGACAAAATAGTGCATTGTCTCAAAGTATTACTGCAATGACAACATCACTGCTATGGCTGCTACTATTAGAAGCAGAAAAGTGGTTTGACCTTTGAATTCCAAGGGCGCATCCAGACACCTTAATACTGTGAATTGGCATGCGCAGTCGTGGTAGGGGTATTACACATCACAGTCGAGGGATCATAGTGGTGATGCATTATTCCTTCGTAACTGTGAATTTAGCTTAATGAGGATAAGAGAACAGTTGCTGTGCTGTATAAGGTAAATTCATATCTTCCCACCAGTCTTGGCCAGACAGCAAGAAGAGGCAGTGAGAGCAGAAAGGGCAGCTGAAATATGATTGGGTGCCTCATCTCATGTGACCTCATGCTCCGACTTAGCTCTCGCAGCTTCTGATAAGGAAGCTACGGAGGCTGCTTTCAGGCCATTGCTTTGCAGCAGGTAAGCTGTGATTTTTTTCTATAACTGCGGATTTATTCCACAAGTCTGGAAGGGGACCAAGTGAGTCAAAGATATGCTAAAGGATGAAAAGGAAACTGTAAAGAAGCTGATCCCCCCCCATTTGTCTAAAGAGGCAATACAGATGGCTAAACTACTAACTTTTTCAGCAAACAACAGACACCATCCAGATGTCATTTACTTAGAGTGCCTCCAGACACACACCATATTGCAAGTGTCCAAAGCTTCCTGTCTGACAGACAGGAAGTAATTACAAATTCCCTTCACAGATGCCAAGTTTCCTGTCTGTGTGACAGGAAGCAGCTGTGAATTTCCTTTGCAGCTTCTCATTGTCCCACCTGTCAGATGGGAAGCTGGTGTATAGGGAATTTACAGCTTTCATCTGGAGACACTCTTATTCTGCTATATTTGGAATGTTGCCATGAGTGGAACTGGAGATAGTGCTAGAAGTCAGCCCTTTTCAGTTCTCTGCCTGGTTGCACTGGGCATCACTGGGATGGGTAAGAGGCCAGTACTCTGGCCCTTGCTGAAGTGATCTCAGAATAATTTAAAGTGGATTACAGTAAGAGCACTTTGGTTGGCAGTTGGGAAGCTTAGGGGCCAGTACTTGAAGAAGAAAAAGAAGAGGAGGAGGAGGAGGAGGAGAAGGAGTGGGTGGGTGGAGAAGAAAACTAAATCTTGCAACAGTGACAACACATGCATGCATACCATAGCCCCACCCATGAAGGGGCCTATACCGGGAGTGATGAGCAGTGGAGAAAGTGGGGAAGTCCTCCACTTTGCAGTTCTCTTGATGAGTAAAATAGGAAAGATAAATAGAGCCAGGACTATAGGGAAAACACCTAACAGTTCTTATCCTCTAAGCCCGGTTTTCATTTCACACTTACCCGTATATTCCAATTAAATTATAGAGTTTGGGATATAGTCGCCGTATAAGAAGAAGACACCTGCCGTATAAGACGACCCCTGCCTTATGAAAAGATTTTCATGGGTTAAAAAGTAGTCTTACACGCCAGAATATACTCTACCTTCCCAGGATGTCCTTAGATGCTCTGGGCTGCTCCATTTGCACACTGTGGCATGGCCTCCATTCCAGAGTGGCCTGGACTGTGTGAGGGCATCCTGATTTTCTGAAGGTGTGGGACAGTTTTTACTGCTCTGTGCTTCATAGCTTCACCAAGAACTGATAGGGAGCTCCCAGGAAACTTCCAGGTAGAGCATGCACACCTACGTCCATTGCGAATGCTACCTGGGGGTGGGGGAGCAGTGTCACAATCAAGATAGCAATGGCCTAGAGCATGCCAGAACTTGCCATGGATGTTTCTGTGTTGATGTGAATGGGTCAGGACGGATTGTCTGCACTGCAGGGGCTGCTAGGTAAGTCGTGGATGGTGGACACTAGCCACCTTTCTTGAACTTACCTTCAGTGGGATGGTATCCCACTTAAATCAAGTGCGAACAGGCCCAGAGTTTTGGCATATTCTTAGCCTAGAATAAGACCAATGGCCTACTTGATTTTTCCCTATCTTTGCCTTTGGGCAGCTTCCTGATATTGTTGTATTTTATGGCAGCTCCACTGAAAATGAATGTATGTGCCACAGTCCATTTTACACTACCAACAATTCAGGAGTTCTTTAATCATGTGTAACAATATTATAGTTTGGATTTTTAAAATTCCTATCACAAAAATGACTATGGTTAATGTTACTAACAGGTGCTGCATTCAAAAGTAGCAAAAAAGTGGCTCAAAATGCATTTTGCATTTACCTTGTTGAGTAATCCCTCCCAGGACTGATCCAACTGTGGACCCCTGAAGATCAGTCCACAGGCTAACCACTAGCAGCTGGATGACTCCTGGGATGACAGCTATGCACCCTCTTCTAGGCCTTGCATCGTGAGGAGGCCTGGGCTGCATGACCACAGCTGTGCAGTGTGCCAGATCAGCATGGCAAAGTCCAATTGTGCACTGAATCTGGCCAATCATTTGCACTGCTCATGCTGTTGACCAGCTACCAGGCTAGTCCAGCGCTTGCAGAGTGAATGCCTGCCACTATATTTCAACCTTACTAGCCAGGTATGATATTATTATGTAAGTGAGGTCAGTGTGAAAAGCCCTCCCCCTCTTCTCTAGCCTTGAATATTCATGATACAGGAAGGGGCAGAATGTCAGGTGAACAATTCCACCTGTGAACCATCTCTAACCCATCTCTAAGCTATCTAAGAACTAGCTAGCTAGCTTCCTTCCTTCCTTCTACAGGCAAAGATAAATACCAAGTAAAATATGTTCTTTTTTTTTGGTTGCCCCCAGACAATCCAGTCTTTTCTTTCTGACACAACAGCAGCAAATGATCCTCTTTCTCTTCCTTTCCCTAAGATTAAATAAAATCCGCCTGTCTGTCCATCCATCTGTCCATCCATTCATTCAAAGTAAGAAAGTGGTGGGCTATTGTGAGAGACAGCATCCTGAACTAGTTGGGCTGAGCCCTAATCTAGCAGGACTCCTCTTATGGTCCTACCAACCTTCTGAGATGTGTCACCTTTTGTGAACAGTGCATGTTTCTGTCCAGCACCTGGGAAACTGGGAGAGGGTGAATGATTCTGAATAATTCTCCACATTTGTTTGTTTCTCTAGTGCAAATAAGATGTAAATTGGAAAGCACAGTGTGTAGGAAAAGCCTTGAAGGTCAGACTTTCTGTTTCTGTCCTCTCGTGATACATCTGACCTCCAGTTATTGAGGTGAAGTAATTGGGAGCATTCCATATGCAAGAGATAACAAAAACAATGCAAAGACATAAATCAAATGTGGGCACAAACAGCATATAAGAACTGAGTAATTAAGGTAACAGCATAATAAGTGTGTCATGTAACTCTGGTAGTGATGGATAAAAATGGGAATTGTTAGTTTAAAGTAGTAATTTGAGCCAGGGGTTTTTCACTTCAACAGTTTATACAGTCTCAAGTTCTTGGGATAGTTTACAACATTACAGCAAAGTTCTAAAAAAAGCAAATAAAATATAACTACTATAAGACTAAAAAAAAAATTAAAAGCACTTTAACACAAGAAATTTATTCTTCTTGGTTCTGAATCAAAAGACAGAGAATTTATTTTAAAAACCTAGAAAAAGAGGTGGCGCTTAGTGTACTTCTCTGTTCATCAGTGAGTAGGACATCTATTAAGTTGTCCAAGAATCTGTTTAGCAACGTAGCAGTTTGAAAGTCCACCCGGTTCAATAATGTTTCCAGTGAAAGTTGACACGTTTTAAACAGAAATCATCCCTGTATCTGGCCTTCTGATATTTGAAGAGCATTATTATCAGGATGGGCCTAAAAATTCTGTTTAGGCCTAGCTGCTTAAAGATTAGCAAGGAAGCACATGTGGAACAAATTCATGATATCAAATGCATTATGCATCGAAGAGAACTGGCTAAAACCTTTCCTGCTAAGAGCTGAATTCATATTTCAACAGCTTTCTGGGGGAGCTGGCCTGCATGGATGCATGCATACATGCAACTCAGCTGAGCAAGTGAGTTATCTCTTTGTTACATGATTGATGTAGTGATCAGCTCGGGCCAATTTGAAGATTAGGCATGAAGCAATACTTTCAAAAATCAGAGGATATTTCAGAGGGGGATTTGCTTAGAAAGCAGCATCAGTTTGACAAACAGGAGATTAGCCAGCTTTATACAGAAAACTCTGCCTTATTTTGATTTCTTTGACTTTGTTGCTCAAGTTGGCAGGGGGAGTTCTATTTTATTTTTATTTTTTTAGAACCGAGGTGCAAGCAGGACTCACAAAGGGTGCAGAAGAACTGGGGTTTCTGATACAGCATTTTTTAAAAAGGTCCAAGGAACAATATAATATATAAATGAGCACACCCAATACAGGGGTGTTTTTCCACCGCACTCCTTTAATCCGGATCTAAGAAGATCCAATGTGTTCAAAGCAGGCCTGGCAAGGAGAGGGGGCAGACCTTCCCAGATGTGAAATCCCACCCATCCATGGCAGGCGTTGGCCAGAAGCATATGGGGGGGGGGCAGTCTGAAAGATTGATCTCCTCCTGGGATAATCTGGTAGCATTTCCAAAGGAGAAAAAAAAAGCTGGCTGGGCTTCAAAACAGGACCAAGATTTTAGCCTGATAGTCCTCATAAAGTCCAGGAATAAAAAATTAAATGAGATTGGACAATCCCAAAAATGGACTGGATTCACTTTTAATCTTGTATGGGAACACACTCATAAGTTCTTAAGAGTTGGCAAACTGTGCAGGTTCTAGCATGAATTCTCCTCTGCAAAAATGTACTACTTTTTTTTTTTTTTTTTAATAGAGGCTCAGGAAAATCCACCTTTCTTGTTTATTTTTGTCCTCTTGCCAAAGACACGGATCTAATTTTCTGGTTGTCTTATGAATAGAGATGTGCACACTTGCTTCATGTTCAGTCAGTTCAGATTATATTGAACCATACAACCTTGATTGAATCCAACCAATCTATCCACTGTTTGAAAGGGGCTGGTTTGATTCAAACCAAATCAGTAGTGCTTGTTTGAACTTGGTCAAACATATGGTTCGGTTCAAACAGTCCAAAATTGATTCCCGTCTGGACCACTTCCAGAGCTTATGAGCATTAAAGAAGGATGGAACTATATTCCCATATTCCCACCTTCCTCCTTGCTTCATGTCACCTAGAGCTTTATTTTTAATGATCAAACAATTTGCAAACTGTTCAGTCTAGAACTAGCCAAGCATGTTCAATCCGGTTCTAGATTGAACCAGAGGCAATGAAGCTCAGTTCAATTCAAACCAAACTGAACCAACAAATGTGATTTCATGCACATCTCTGTGAATGTGTGGTTGGTCAGTGGATGCTGAAGCAACCGAATATCCCTTATAGAACCCAAAAATTCCAAAAGCAAAAAACCAAACAGGGGTACTATATAAAAAATGTAAAATTAAATAATTACTAAAAGGGTAAGATAACCCCACTAATAGTTGAGAATTGTTCTGAGAAGTTTCACACACAACATTTTCAGTTATATTTTATCTATAGGCCACTGAGGAAGACTTTCACAGTCGAAACGCATATGACCCTTAACTTTTTGTTTTTATTAGCTGGTTTATATTTTTAGGTTGATTTTTGCTTTGCTGTGTGTTTTTTAACCTGATTACAATTTACTATCTTTGCTGCTGTGTTTGCAGCTGAATTTTCTTTATTTTCATTATCTCCTTTGGGTTCTGTGTATTTTTACAATTATATATTTTTCTATTAGTGGGGTTATCTTACCTTTTTAGTAATTATTTTATTTTACATTTTTTATATAGTACCCCTGTTTGGTTTTTTGCTTTTGGTCAGTGGATGCATCAGATTTCAAATGTGTGCTAGCTAAATCTGTATGTGAGCATGGAAAACCTTCAGTGGCTGACTGTGTTGTTATAAACTCTGTTATAAACTGCAAGGCTACGATGCCAGGCTTCTTGAAGTAATGTTTGGTCAGTTGTTTATGCCTCTTTGTTAATCTGCTAAATTCTGTTTGCCCACAAAAGGCATGGCTACTTTTAGCAGTGTTCATAAGCTGCTGTCATGGAATCGTATTTAAAAATTTATTTTTCCTGTGGTCTGTAACATATTAATGACAAACGCATTGTGCAAATGACAGCTTGTTACCATGTTGGGAAAGTTTCTTGGCTTTAGTGATCACCAAAACTTTCCCCCTGAAATCCGTTATTTCATCAAACCTTTAATGGTCTGCAAAAAGTTATCCAAGACATACAATGATGATTTGTTTCTAGTCTCATTTACCCCATTGGCAATTAATGTTAACGTTCTTCTTAAATGTTTTTCCCATCTGTGGATGATTATTTATAATAAGTGATACACAGAGCTCTTCCAAACAAAAGCAAAGCTAAACTAGGGATCTGCACGGC
Source organism: Aspidoscelis tigris stejnegeri (assembly GCA_023333525.1). NCBI lineage: Eukaryota > Metazoa > Chordata > Lepidosauria > Squamata > Teiidae > Aspidoscelis > Aspidoscelis tigris. The sequence continues at coordinate 113,699,371 of JALMGA010000002.1, read as the reverse complement.
TCTTCAAAACATTCAAAAATTGATCAAATTTGTTTGAATTTGGACATTTGAATTCGAATCGAATGTCTATAAATTCAAACATTTGAATTTTGGACCTATTGGTTCAAATTATTCAGACATTCATGTGTGTATGTACACAATGCATACTTGCATATATGCATCTTTCCCGCATCCATACGCATTTGTACAGATCTGTATGGGATGAAAATGGGATGCATATGGGAATAATGAATATTGAATAAACTTGATTGATTAGTCACTTGACCTTATCAAATTTCAAGCATACAAAAATAAAACCATACAAGAATAAAATCAAGTCTGTTAAAGTGCTGCATGGAATATGCTAGCAAATTCGAATTGAAAATTTCAAATGCATAGATTCAAATAGGTTCAAATCAATTCAAATGTGAATACATTTGAAGTTTAAATATTCAAATTTGTTCAAATTTTCGAGTATTTGAATTGAATCGAATCCCAAAAATTGCATTCGTGCACACCCCTAAACTAAACATCCTTTTGCTAATGTCACTGAATCCTTGACTTGTAATGCTCAATACATAACAGAGCTGGAGAATCTGCTGGAGCATTTGGCGGATGCTGTGCCTTCCTTACAATATCTCAGCTTGCTGGGAAATACAGCGTGCCCAAATCAACTAGTATGCAAAGACAAGGACGAAGGAGACTATCAAAGATACAGGTTAGTATGCTGAAAATAAAAGAATGCTTTCAATTAGAAATTAATCACCCACATTTAAAATTCTTGATGAGGTCAAATCTTTTTTAAAAAATTTTTTAAGTAATTCATGTAACCTAGTATACATCTCTTTTTTAAAAAATTTCATAACAACCAACAAGTAATAGCAAAATCAACCATTAACCACATTGCCTGAAGACATTTGAAGAATAACAGTTTACGCATTACAGTGTTGTTTCTTATTGTGGCGCTGCCCATCCCCCAGCATGACTGTCTTACACTCTTTACCCCTGTCTTTTATTCCTGTAAGGGGCGTTTATAATTTTAAAATCCTGGTAGCGTGTTTTATATTTTTGGTAGCGTGTTTTATATTTCTGGTAGCGTGTTATGGTTTGTTCAAGCCTCGCGCCCGCAAGCGAACACCAGCAATGCTTAATTACTTCACCCCACCTGCCTGACAGAACTCTTGTCTCCAGCCTCCTGGCTGTTTATTTCCTTTAGCCTCAGCTTCCTTGGTTTATGAAGATAGAGGACTTTGTAACTGTAACACCTTCTAGGTTAGACTATAGAGAAGCTGGCAAAGTCTCTTCATAGAAACAAAATAAAAAGCTTTATTCATTACAACTGTGTTTTGAAGAAGAATACAAGTATTTCGGTTCACAGGCACACAAATTAACTCCTTAACTTCACAATCCTTTTCCTTCTACCCCTTCTGGCTCTATCCCTGGCCTAGAAGGTCTGGACCTATGCTGGGATCTATCCCCTGAGGGAACTAGACAGTGTAACCTGCCTTCCTCCCAGAACCCCAAAGCATGGACAATTATCTCTTCTGGCAGGCGGGTTTTATACCCCCTAACCGGACGTAACTCAACACCTGATTGGTTGAGTGCTCCCTTCCCCCTCCCGTTATGCTAATAAGGGAGGTTTCGCCCCCTCCTTACCTGTTCAGGCTGTCTGATTAAACTTCCTTGCTTATTCTGCATTGAATGCACCTTCACTACAGTTTTTCAATTACATCACCCAGCACTGACATTTAGGGGGGAAAAATACAGTCTCCCCAAATCAACTTTAGCCCATCACCTTGAAGTTTTAGGCCCTTTTGTGATAATTCTGTTAGGAACACCAATCCTCTGCCATGTGGGTCTGATTTGGAGACCTGGACAACCTGTAGTGGTTAAAGATATCAGAACAAAAATGGAAGGAAGGAGGGGAAAGAAAAGAGAAGAAAAATGTGTTGTGAAGTAGAATCCAAGTCCTGCACCAGATATGTTGAAAGTTCTTCAAATGTTGCTTCCCTAATTGGAATTTCATACAAACTATAGCAAATACATATGGAGAAATATCTAGTGTGTTTTCCTCAGGTAGTATGTCTCCCAACAGCCAGAGGAGCAGGGATGAATAGACTGTGTAGTCCCACAACAATTGACAGATACCACATTGTAGTCTATATTCCAGCACTAGTTCATTCAAGCATGGGCAGTCAGACATTTAATTCCCACATTTTAACATCTTGGACCAGTTAATTAAGGCATCACTTTCTGTTTGTGTTTTATTTTCATTTCCCCACTCCACCTTGTCTAGAATAATTGGCTCGCACTGGCTAGGAGGCATTCCATTCAGCATTGTATTGGGCCAAGAAAAAGAGGACCTGTTCAGTAAATATAGGCTAAACTAGCTTTCTTCAGCATGTGTGACAGTAACCACTCGTGCCCTATTTGCTAGGCTTGCCAATCAGCTGAAGTAGACTCAAAGTTGGTGAGCAAACCTTGGGTTGTTTGACAAAATGGTTCAGCCCAGATCACAAGGATCCTTTGCCTCTACTCAGCTACCGTATGTTGAGGCCACACAGCTGAGATCCTGCCCTGCCACTGTGTAGATAGTTTGAGGCACTCTGGTTCCCTTCCAGGCACTTTTGCATTCTTGGGGTGTTTTTCCACTGTTACTAAGTACCGATTGAAGCACCCATTAAGGACCCATTTGGCTGAGAGCCAGATGACCACATTTCTACCACAGACCACAGTTTCCACCACAGCTTGGTAAATCCAGATCATTTCGTGTAGACCCCATTAAAGGGGTCTACAATGGGGTCTTCAGCCTTAAAATCCAGATTGTAGGGAGCCTGTTTCCAAAGTCAAGACTTCGGAGTCCCTCCAAAGGCAGCTCCAAAATCCCTCTGAAGTTGCCTTCTGAGATTAGCAAAGGCTCCTCAGAGAAACCCCTTGCCTCCAGTCATGGAAAGAGGTGCATATTAATGAGGCTGATTCATCAGTGCTCACAGGAGAGATGCAAGTAAGGAGCTAATTAATATGCACCTCTCTCATAAGGGGAGAGCCTTTGCTAATTGCCAAAGGCAGTTTTGGAGATTGCACCCCCTGTCCCCCCAAAACACCTGAGGTTACAGGCAGACCCCTTGTGGTCCAATCCAGATTTGCCACATGGGTTGTCCGGTGTTTCCACAGCAGGCAGGCTAGCACCCATTGCTACTGGGTGCTAGACCACTCATGGAAACACATTGGGTACTTCCCTTAATCTGGATCTACTAGATCTGGATTAAGGGAAGTACCCATTCCTTAGATCCAGATCTTCTTAGATCCGGATTAAACACCCTTGGGCCACATATCGTGGCAGTCTGCACTGCTTATGTGCATGAAATGACCAGTTGCATTTGAGCCCTCAGATGTCTCAATTTAAATGCAGTTGATCATGCTGAGACGTGTAGTGTGTTGCATATTCTATTTTTATCCAAAGGGCACACTTTCCCCTCATACAAACTGATTTTGGACAAGGAATTGTCTTTAAAAGGGTATCTTCACAGTCTGTTTGTCAGACACCTGCTCCAGAGTTCCAGTTGAGTTTTGGAAGGTCTGAACTCCATAGAGTTGGTGTCTAATTGCTCTAGAATGCTTCTGAGAGAATGCATGCTTAATTGCTTTACCAATATTATCCCATATCTTATTATACAGTGACCTGAATGTCCATATGGTCTTATCACAGCACCACCCTTTTGCAGTGATGGGTCTTGTAATAGGAAGAACTATTTCAAGTACTTATTTTTAATTTTCACATTGCCAGTCCAAAAATAATCTAGAAAACATAGCTTGGGCAAATAATAGATGAGTTCCCATACCAGTGTAGCAAATTATTCATTAATGACTCTCCAAAATAAATTTACCTTGGGGCAGTTCTGCCATAAATGTAAATAAAAACTTTTCAGTGAACACTCATACTAACAGTTTGGGAATTTTTTTTTTAATTCATCCATCCCCCCTCCCTCAGTTTTAATACATTTTCTCTAAGTTACACTGCTTTGAGAATATTTTTGTTCATCTTAAGTATCCTGTCTTAGTATGATGTGCAGCATAATCAATTACATTTGAGCTTTTGGGAGTCTCACAATCGGCCATGCCACACATATGGGTAGTGTAGTGAGCTGAGGTTCTGCTCAGACATGACAAAAGGGGTACCTTACAGATGGCTCAGAGGGGCAGCATCTGGCCCTCATGTTCCCAAGCCTTCTCTAAGCTCCCTTTTCTAGCACATAATATTCAGAAGAGTGGGGAAGGGCAGACTGGTGCTTGAACAATCTGACCCTGAAGCCTTCTCTTCAGGGGGGAGGGATAAGGTGTTTTTAATTGTTATATTTTACATTTTACTGCTGTTAACCGCCCGGATTGGTTTGCCATAGGGCGGTATACAAATAAATATTATTATTATTCTCTAAGCTGCCTCAAAGGTGTTTCAAGATCCTTTGTTTTGCTGTGTCCGATCACAGCCTAAGAGCATTTGTTTGATCTCAGGGAAACGTAGCTATAGTCTGTAGTGTGCACACAGTGTTACAAATTGTGTTCAATTTAGAATGCAATCAGTAACACTGCACACGTTAAGAAGTGTGGAGGTCTGAAGTCCTAGAAGGCAGAAGCACCCAGGTGTAGCTAGGACCCTTCAGAACTGTCTACCTTGTGTCAGGGTACTCACCAGCAGTGCACCCCTGCAGGTAGGCAATAGCATAGCACAGGCAGGAGGTGGAGAAGAGGAGGCACGCAGCAGTTGAGGCGATATGAGGGAGAATTGCAATATAAACGAGGCTGAACCAGGTTTGAAGAGCCAGTCAGTTGGCGGAGGCCCATGAGACAGTTCGATCTCCAGGGAGGTTCCGTTTGTTGTTGTGAACTGAACCTGCAAGAACCATTTTAGGCACATCTCTACTATACAGCTGCAATTTCAATAAAAGCTGTAAATTCTTCAAACTATGCAGTTCTGTCATCAGGTAATGAAAACTGCAAGACAAGCACTGAGTGATGAGCATGACTATGTGAATGAGCTCTTTTATACGTGATTGTGAATTTAAAGGTAAACTACATGGACCTTTCCACGTAAGTGTGATGAATCTTGCTGTTGTCAAATGAATTATGTCTCAAACTTTCTGCCAAAGAGATACTTCCCTGCCATTGGGTGAGGTGGATATTCTTTTCAGTCATGAGGCAAACTTTACTGACCTTTCATAAACTTGAATCTTACACTCAGCAGTGCATTTATATTTTTCACCAGAAATATGTGTTAAGAACTGGATGTGTACTTTGTCCAGAAAAATAAAATTAAAAAGCCTTTAGTAACTGTTGGAAAAGGATGACCACTACTTAAAATTCTTTTTCTTTTTGGAAACATTTAAAAAGAATCATTAGCCTGGATTTAAAATAAATAAATTCGGAAGCCACCTTCGGATTTGTGCTTAAGCATGTATATCTTGGCTTTGTTAAGTGGCTCAGACTGGATAAAATATTTTTCAATTTCCTTAACCCCAAACAGGGAAGAACATTGGCTGTCCTGCTTAGAAAAAGCCTAATAATGGTGTCACCATGTAAATTTATGAGACGTTTTCACCACAGAATTGCTTAAAAATGAATGATATCTCTATAGTTTACTGTTTTTCACTTTAAGTACTTTTTTCTGACAATATGCCTCCTATTAATCATTTAAGGAAAAGTAGTTCCTTAAAGGAGCTATTCAGAGGCAAGAATCCATGGTTCATTTAATGCTGTCTGGGGGAAAAAGTCTTGTTGAGTGACATTCTCTGTGGCTGTGTGATGTAATATTTATAATATGTCACATAGCCATACATCAAAACAATCATGTCTGTTGTGTCTCCATGCAAAAATGTGTATGTGTGTGTATATATAAGAGGGTCAAGATGGTTTTAACTCACTATCCTACAAACAACTGGAAGAATCCCTGCCTGTGCATCTGTTGACATATACAATATTGGTTCAGTTTTACCATCTGTTTCTAAAGTATTTCTGACATTTATTGTCCTTTTAAAAAGTTCAATTAAAATAGCCTTTGCAAGAGATTTGATTCTGATTTGTAAAACTCAGCTGAGGTATTCCATAGCACTCTGTTTGCTGTTATGACAAGGGGAATATATTTTTCATCCTTGCCAAACGGAAGGTCTTGGAAGGTAAATTTAGATTGTTAAGCAGAATGCTGAAAGCCAAGACCAATTCCACGCGTAGGAACAAACAGAAGCATAGGGCCATTGCTCTAAATGGTCTCTGGTACCAATTCAGCTCCAAATCCCAGGGTTCTGATACATAGGGTTCTTTTCCACTAGGGTTTAGAACCCTTCTAAGACCCCATTAGGAACCTGATTGGTACCTGATTGGTACCAATTGGGAAGGCCCTGTCCCCACCTGGACCCCATTGGAAGGCCTCATCTGCAAGGCCCTGTCCCTACAAGAGCAGGGGAAATCTGGATTTAATGGGTCCTTCAAGCCCTTAAATCCAGATTTTCTGAGGACCTGATCAAAGGTGTCTTCCAAATCCAGATCACCAGGAGGACCCGATCTCAAAGATCCAGGTCTTGAAGATCCAGATCTTTGACTGCACATGGAAAAAAGGGGATATTTAGCATCACTACCTTATCCTGGCTCACAGTTTGACTGAATATCATTCTAAAACGGTCAGTAATATCTTCTTTTCAGACTTCAAATGGTTTTGTCCAAATGTAGAAACTAAACTATTTCTCAATTAAAAGTGAAAAAAAGTACAGCCACTAGAAGATATGTACTGAGCTGTAAAGGGTATTGAATAATTGTTCAACACTGATACTGACTGCTAAGCAGAAGGAATACAGTGCAGAATTTTCAAGATTTACTTCCAAATAAACATTTGGGAATAACTTAGCCATCATTACGAGATAATATACTGCTCTTTCAATCCCACTTCCAGTTGCTTATTTGAAAACATTGCCTCAATACCACTGAATACCTCACAAAAGTTGATCCACTGGAGAAGAAAATGGCAAGCAACTTCAGTGTCCTTGTCAAGAAAAGTATCAAAAGGCTAAAATATATTACACCCTCAGGCTAGAAAGTGTCCAGTATGTTACTGAAGAAGAGGGTCGGGGGACTATGCATAGCTGCAGAATGGTTACGTACATTGTAACCAAAGATGGAGAAGTTCTATACAGTCAGTGAAAACAAGAGTTATGGCAGACAGTAGCTCAGATCATGATATTGCAAAATGATATTGCAAAATTCAGTCTTAAATTGAAGAAAATAAGGAAACCCATTAGACCATACACGTATGAGCTAAATAATATTCCTTTTGACTATGCAGTGGAGGTGATGAGTAAGGATTAGATCTGGTAGATGGAGTGCCTAAAGAACTATTGACAGAGGTTTATAAAACTGAACAGGAGGCAACAATAAATAAAGGGAAATTCCAAGGGAAGAAAAGAACAAGGAAGCAAAAAGGGCTATCTGATGACGTTTTACAAGTCACTGTGGAAAGAAGGAAATGAAAAGGCAAGGAAGAAATGGAAATATACCCAACTGAATGCAGATTTCCAGATAATAACAAGGAGGGATAAGAAGGCTTCTTAAATGACCAATGCAAAGAAATACAAAACAGTAGAGATCTCTTCAAGAAAACTGATAGATGAAGGGAACATTTTATGCAAAAACTGGCATGATTAAGGACAAAAATGGTAGGGACCTAACATAAGTAGAAGAGATTAAGAAGAGGTGGTAAGAAAACAGAAGAAATATACAGAAAAGATCTTAACATCACTGATATCCAAAATGTTGTGGTCACTGACTTAGAGCCAGATATTCTGGAGTGTAAAGTCGAGTGTACCTTAGAAAGTATTGCTAACGACAAGGCAGAACTACTTAAAATCCTAAAAGATGATGCTGTTAAAGTGCTGCATGGAATATGCTAGCAAATTTAGAAAACTCACCTTGGCCACATGTTTGGAAATGGTCAATTTACAATCCCAAGGAGGGGCAATGCCAAGGAATGTCCAAAGTACTGAACATTTGCGCTCATTTAACACACCAGCAAGGTCTTTGTTGTGATTCTGCAAGCTAGTCTTCAGCAATATGTAAACCAAGAACTACCAGAAGTGCAAGCTGCTTTTCAACGTGCCAGAGCAACAAGAGATCAAATCACCCAAATTCACTGGATTATGGAGAAGGCAAGGGAATTTTCTGGGGAAAAAATATCTACGTCTACTTCACTTACTATACTAAAGCCTTTGACTGTGTGGATTGCAACAAACTGTGGCATGTTCTGAAAGAGGTGGGAGTACCTGACCATCTTGCTTGTCTCTTAGAGAAACTGTATGAGGGTAAGAAGCAACAGTGGAAGCCAAACATGAATTAACTGATTAGTTCAAAACTGAGAAATCAATATAAGGGTGTATATTATCACTCCATTTATGACCCTCCTTCTCCCATAACAACGCCCTTGCATTGTCCTTTCAGTGCACAAACCCACCCCCATCACCTCCTCACTCACAAACCCCCAATGTGTTACCTCTTCAGAGTGCAGGCCATTCCAAACATCCCCTTAACCTCCCATCATGCCCCCTATTGCCCCCCAGCCTCTTGCCTTTCTGCAACACCCACCATCACATCTTCCCTTGGCACTCAAACACACTCGTGTTACCTCCTTGGTGTGCAGAAACTCACTTTCCACTTCTCCCCTCATCCTCCCACAATGGCCCCCTCCCTGTGTCGATCCATCAGTATGTGAACCCACCTCCACGTCCCCTGTGCAGTGCCCCCATCATGTCACTTCTCTGGCTTGTAAACTCACCACTAATTACCTCACTGCGCCCACCTCTCCATTGCGCTGAGCACCCACCCACGCTTGACAGCTGAAGCTACCTTTTCCCATAAAGGTTTGGTGGTGGTAGTGGTGGGAGTAGCAGCAGCAGCAGAAATAGGTGCAGGTAGGCCATTCCTAGACAAAAATGCCCTGGGTACATTTGTCTTCCTTGTTCTTTCCTGAGCAAACATGGGGTGTTTTTCCACCGCGCTCCTTTAATCCCGGTCTAAGAAGATCCGTATCTAGGGAATGGGTATTTCCCTTAATCCGGATCTAGTAGATCCGGATTAAGGGAAGTACCCAATCTATTTCCATGGGTGGTCTAGCACCCAATAGCAATGGGTGCTAGCCTCCCTGAAATGGAAACATCTGAGCACCCATTTGCAAATCTGGATCTACCCACTAGGGGTTTGCATGTCACCCCAGGTGTTTGGGGGGACAGAGGGTGCAATCTCTGAAGTGGCTCCGAAGTCACTTCAAAGTCATTTCGAAGTCACTCCGAAGTGACTTTGAAGTCTGAGCAAAATAGCTCTGGAGCATCTTTGAAGTCTGTGCTGATCTTTGGAGTAAACTTCGAAGTGACTTTGGATTGACTTCAGAGTGACTTCATAGTTCACTCCAAAGATCAGCACAGACTTCAAAGATGCTCTGGAGCTATTTTGCACAGACTTCGAGGTGACTTTGAAATGACTTTGAAGCTTAGGTTTTGGGGCTCCCTCCCCAAGGGTTCCCCCTCCCTCTAGCCTCCTCTAGACCCCATTGCCAAACTAACATGGAAACAGGCTCCCTTTAATTCGGATTTTCTGGCTAAAGACCCCATTGTAGACCCCATTAATGGGGTCAACAGAAAATCTGGATTAAAGGCCAAAAAGTACCCATATGATCTGGATTTCCCGAGGTCCGGTGGAAACAAATGTGTCCCAAATGGGTGCCATGGTGGAAATCGGGTCATCCGGCTCTCACCCAAATGGGTCCTTAATGGGTGCTAAAATGGGTACTAAGTGACTGTGGGAAAACACCCATAGAGTCCTTGGTGTAACTGCAAGTCAGCTGAGCACCAAAGAATTGACACTTTTGAATTGTGGGGCTGAAGAAGACTTCTGAGACTACAGTGCCCCAGATGGTGCCCTTTGGGAGGAGGGGATGACAGAACTGCCTGGCATGGTATGGTCCATGGAGTCATAAAAAGTTAGACATGTTTGAACAATGGAAGAACAAAGCCTCACTGCACCTATGCAAGGTTTTACTCATGTTAACTACTTCTCAGAGGCACAGACCGAGTTAGCAGGAAGGGCTATTAATTTGTACGTTAAATAGACCTATTTCCAAACAAAAGTATGTTTCTGCATATAATAAATATTTGGAAGATGAGAAAGAACTCAAAATGAAAATCTGCTAAATATACAAGTAGAAACTTATATTTTTGTCTATGTGTATATACCACCTTTCTGTCTATATACTCAAGTCATTCTGTAGTTTAAGTAACGGATTTCCATTTAACAAACACATTGCAACTAGACAATATTACTTGAGGAAAATGTATTATTATGCAAGAAATTTAATTTGCTTTTTAGAGGGCAGTAGTACCATATCTGTTTTGGATTTTAAGACATTTATAAAAGTATCAAATGTAATTATTAATGATTAATTAATATTGAGTATGAATTTTCCCTACCATATATTGTGTGCTTTTCTGTTTTTTAAATTTATAATCAAAATGCAAGAGAGATACTGCACTATTGGTGTGGGTGGGAACACGATCAGCAAAATAGTGCAAAAGCTGAAGAACTTTGCAGACTCTGCTTTGAGGATCTCTGGAAAGCAGAGGTCATGACCTAGAGATCAAAGTCACAAGAGAGTCAACAGAGTAATTGCGGGTTCCTTGTCTTGTACCAGCAACGCTTGCTCTGTCATGCGGATCTGTTGTTTGCAATAAAAACATGAAGCACATTATTACTGAATTGTGAAAAATTGTCTTGGCTCAGAATATATTGCAAAATAAGTTTTAATGTTTGTCATATTATAATTCGTTTTTAATATGATAAAATTTTCACTGGAGAATTGCAGTATAAAGTTTTTGTGTTTTCGGCTGTACCTTAGGCCTCTCTGATATTTGTAATCTGTTTTATACTATTTCTTTCATTTTTTGTTGAATTTTTTTGTCTTGTTGTACCTTTATGGGTATTTATTTATTTATTTATTTATTTATTTATTTATTTATTTATTTATTTATTTATTTATTTATTTATTTATTTATTTATTTATTTATTTATTTTGTGTGTGTAAAAACTCTGTTATCATATAATATATTAGCCAAATTAAGTACCTCATTATACTGAAAGTCAGTGGTACCAACATGGGGAGACCCAAGATATGACTACATATTGCTGTGGCTTCATTATCATGACTCATTGTACAAGTTATATGGACCAGTATTGTAATGCTAGTGGTATAATGCTGCTTTGATGTGACACCTTAATTTTTTAATTTTTCTTCTTTTTTAAAATTCTTTTTATTAGTTTTTTTGACAACTGCTTTAAACCCCCCTCCCTCCTCCCCCCACGGGTAATACATAATTCCAAATTTTTATACCATACATTGAAAAGGCTACACAATTCATAATACTACATTGTGAAAATTAAAAGTAACTTCATTTTCTCACTTTCACTCCTAAGCTTATTATCTAAATATATTTTAACTATCATCCATTTTTGTTTACATATTCTAACCCTATCCAAATTACTTATATTATTCATACGACTATTCGATATTTCTACTGCTATCACATTAATTATATAATTATACCATTTATTAATAGACCATTTCGTTCTGTCCTTCCACCCACTCACTAGGACTATTTGAGCACATGTTAACAGTTGTTCTACTATTTCCTTCAGTTGGATAGTTGGAAGGTTGTTTAACTCCATATGTAATACTCCCATTCTCCCTGTTATTGTTGACACCTTAAGAAAGGTGTTTTTCATTGTTTCAAAGTGTTTTGGTCTTCCCCAAATGGTAGCTGCAAAACTCTTCCATCTTGGAAGAGCATGTTCAGAAACTGAAGATAGCGGAAGTAGAAGCCAGATATGGTTACCTTATTCCTTTATCCCTTTCTGTGTTGGCACCAACCATGTGTGGTGTGAGTCTCAATGTGACACCGCAGAGGAGAACTGTAAATTGTCAGTGTTCCTCAGTGGTTTTACAAAGACTAACTTACATTATTGCAAGGTTCTATGATTGCATTACACAAGGAAAGAATCATTTACCTTGGCACGTCAATGCAAAACCATACTGTACAAAACTGTGTCATGAAGGATGACTGTAATCCAGTTCAAGTACTAGATCAAGCATGAGAGCATTTAGTAGCCCCATCAGCCCTTGCTTTGTGCCATTGCTGGTTGTGGAATGGAGTCAGGATGTCATGTTGTTTTCATAGGACAGCTGTTTCCCCTGAAGTCAATAATCTGCCCCAGGTGCAATTCTTATATGGGTTGTGTCTGATTTTACCCAACCTTTTAGCAGAGTCCAGGAAAACAAAATGGCAGTTAAAATGATGGTACAGTCATTAGCTGGATTACTGAAAATGGCAGGATCTGCTTGGAGCCTTCACGGCATCTTACATGCACAATGAGGGCACCGTAGCTGCACGATACTGCACTTTGATGCATATTCAGTGCAGTGGTAGAGTACGACACCTGCATACCTGCTGCACTTTACACCTGGCATACAGCTACTGAAAGCAGCCTGAGAAGAATTTCTGGTCCTCTCAGCAGAGTTAGCCTATCTGAGCATACAGAATGGCCCAGCCAGGGTGACAGCGTTAATTGGAAACATATGCTCTTCTAACCACCAAGAGAAGGGTTTGTTAGTTTGTTTTTTAATGTTTTCTGAATGATTTATTTTTGATAGTGTTCTTCCCATGTAACAATATAATTCAATGATATAATGAGATTTTTGTTGTTGTGAATTATATCATTGTGAAACAAAAACAATTGTGTATACATATGTGTGTGTTGTATTGCTATAGACTCCTTTTTTATAATTTCTGAGGGTTTTATAAAATTTATTTATCAACTGGCACCTTTTTATCTCCTTTTTCAAAAGTTCTTTAGCTTGGAGACTCTTGTTTACAGCTTTATTGGATTCTTTGAGTCTCATTGAGGGGTTTAGTTTTGTGTTTTTCTTCCCTCATGCTGTGCCAATTTACTGTCTCTAAAGCTGGGCAGTTTAGCCAATTCAGCAATCCAATTCACATTGGGATAGTTCCGTCCAGGGCAGACTGAACCAGTGCACCAGGGACACAGTGGGGGAGCAATTTTGGTGGCATTTTGGTCCTGCCCAAAGGGTGGATCCTGACAAGCTTTTTCTTAGCTTTGAGGAACAGAAAACAGACCACAATGAGGGGGCAGAAGAATGGGGGTATCCCAATCCACTGTACATGTGTGTGTTTTTAAACTACTTTTTTTTTAACAAAAGAAATCAACAAAAAACCAATACATGAACAGAATGGACCAGCAATCAGTGTTAATACTATGTAATTTAGTTTTTTTGTTTGTTGCTACTTTCATCCTCTGATATGAAATTAATTTAAATAAGAACAATCCTTTACTTCTTTTTGCGCTTACCTGAATAAATCACACAACAGGGTGAAACATCTTGTCCTGGGATTAACAAGTCTTCTCAGGGTGAGATGGGTTACTCTTGGCAAGGGACAGGGTTGTCTGGTTTGGAAGGTGTGAAAGCTTCAGAGCCAACACAGATGTCTCCAAACACCGGGGGCAAAAGTTCCAAGCTTTCAGTATTCCATGAGTTCCATTTCAGTGGTGCATTCTGTTGTGGTGCCACATGCTCCCCTCCCTCATATCCTGGAAGAAGGGGCTGTGTGTCCTTCTACCCTGGGCTCATCCCCTGTTCTGGGATAGGTAGGTGGCATGCTGACAGACCTCTGTGCTGAAGTTCACTGGTGAACTGGGCTGGGGTACCATTTGGGGCACTATAGTCCTGTCCATGCTCCACCCTCTGTGGATGGAGCGAGCTACCTGAGTTCAGGGCCTCTCCTCTTTCACACTAACATAAGAACATAAGAGAGGCCCTGCTGGATCAGGCCACAGCCCATCTAGTCCAGCATCCTGTCACACACAGTGGCCCGCCAGATGCTCATGGGCATCTCAAACAGAGCAAGGACAAACCTTTCCCTGCTCTTGAATCCCAGCAAATGGCATTAGAAGCATCCTGCTTCCGCCGCATCTAGAGAGGAGACCAGTAGACCATTTTCTGGCACAGGACGATGTCCCATTCAGAAAAAATGCCTCTGTTTGGGGGGCTTTACTACCACATTTCCAAGGTTCAAGTCGTTCACTTTGAATTTCATTTTAATAGTTGCTGCAGTTAAAGATTGTTCATAAACAAAGGAGAATTGCAATTACCTGGTGGAAAATTATATCGTTACCAAGGTTTCTTCTTGTTCCATATTGCTAATACATGGAATGCTGCCCTTCAGTGAAATTGTACTACTCTTAAGGTTATTAAATTACAGTGCTCAATAAATTATTTTACAAATTGTAAACCCCTTTGAGTTTGTGCAAAAACCACATGTGTGTGGTAGACACATTTTGTTCAAACAACCTCTAGACTGGTCCAAAAGATGGGTCTTGGTGCTTTAGGTGAAACTTGAAGCCCTGACACTGAATTGCTTTAAAAGGAAAATTATCAGGCTGTTTCTGCACTCTCCCTCACCACATTCAGAATTCGTGTAGTCTCCATGATGGCAGGTTGTGGCCGCAAAACTGACCTGAGCTTAGGCTGGTCCATGAAGACATGGAGGACTAAGATTGGAAATTCCTGGCCTCAGATGCACCAGGGGACACATTTTGGGGCACATGAAACGCCACCAAAATCGCTCCCCCAGTAGTCCTGAACACAGAGGTATCTCTCTATATTACATTCGTCTTTGCTTGGAATTGGGGCTGCTGATCCATCAGGTAGTCACATTTACTCATGGCCACTGGCATTCCTGATCTGGAGCTTCCTAATCAGGATTAAACCCATCTGATGCAGATGGAGCGTTCTAAAGAGGGGTGTAGAGCGTTGCTCTGCATTAATATGCAGACCTATGCAGTCTAGAACCTTACTGTGCAGGTCCTTAATCCTATTAAGACCCAATGAAGAAAGGGTCTCAGAGCTCCTAACTTACCTATAGATGCTTATTTATGTGTAAATATGCAATAAAGACTTCAAACGTCACTGCAACAGTTTTCTTGAATTGGCAACAAAAGTGACACTGTGCGTGAGATACTCAAATAAGTGATTATTGCCAATGTTGTGCCTCTTTTACTGACATCTCACCTTCTCCTGACCTCCTATGGAACAAAGGTTCATGACTTGACTGAAGTTAATGCATAGCCAATTTTCTAAGGACACTGTGAAGTAGAAAAGAAGCTCACAGGCAGAGAGAAATGAGCCTTTAAAGACCTTCCTGGAATATCTGTTTTTCCTCTCTCCAGAGCTCTTTGCTTTTGCTCACCACGGTTACAACTAATGACCTCTTCCCCCCATCTGCAAGAATGGGTAATCAGTCTCAGGAATTATGAAGGGAGTTCAAAGACATATGAAAAGCAAACACACGCCTATCTCTCCTCTGTTTAAGCAAAACAAACAAGCAAAAATCCATACCTAAAATATACATTTTAACATTATTTTTGATTAAGCAGAGGCTCAATAACTAACAATTTTGTAAGAGGAAAGCGGTTGCATGTATGTCATGCAATTTATAGATCCCTGAGCTTGCCATAAAGTGTTTTATGATGGCTGCATTCTGTGTTATTAGTAGCTGTCTCTTTCTGCAGCCATTGCTGTTTGATAATAGTCTTAAAACACCCAAAATTACTTACCTGCAAGCTATATTCTAGATAGTGTCTGTTGACAGTTTGAATAAGTTTAGTGCCCCTTTGTTGTACTTTACCTTCAAAACAAACTGATTGAACCATCAATAGCTCCTTGGAAGCTGACAGAGGCCTATCATCTGCTTTAACCCTCTGATAGTAGGTTATCTTTTGGAGTTAACCTCCTTGCATTGTTAACTTGGATGTTTTATGTACTATGCAACTTTAGGATACTGCTATGATAACCTTAGTAACTAAGTCATACATCACAGTAAAGAGAGCTGGAGTGACAAATAGCTTTGGATTAAATTTACAAGGCTTGAATTTATATTATAACATGTTCATTGTGAAGTTTTAGCTATCTTTTCTATATTTTATATAGCCAGCCGAGTTATGTTTAGATACTGATGTTTAGTCTTTAAATGGAAATATATTGCTTCATTTAATATCCATGCTTCTCTTCATGTTAAAATGCATAGTGATGTCTTTGATAAAGAGGAGCATTATAAATTGTCTGATTAATTATTCGTTGCATATGTTGTCAAACATGACAGACACTCCACCAAATTTGTGTTCTAGTTCTGTATTTGTCTAGATAGAGCCCATGGTCATACATCAGGTATAGCTTAAGATCTCAATCAGTCCAATAAGTGCATCTTCTGCTCAAAATTTCTAATATATGAATTAGTCCTACATGCTCCTTCTGTACCTCTTTTCTTTTCTGAATTTTCTGAATTCTGTTTACTTATACCAGACAAATCCTTACAAATTATTTAGATTAAATGTTAGTTTTGTTTAACTTTTAATGCCATTTGGAATTCTCAATTAAGCATGGCGTACACTAAATTTGGCACGAAAGCAGAAAATAGTAGATGAGATAGAGGTAGTAGAGGTTTTACAGGTATCAGTCTTGCTTCTTCCTTCATGAACTATAAGGCATTTATTGCAGATTAAGTTTTGTGCCAGACATCACAGTCTACGTGCTGCAAACGCATGGGGTGCAAAGGACCACTAGAATGCATGAGCAAGCATTCAATCTACTCCATTTTCAGATGGGAGGAAAATGCTAGTACTCTGCAGATGGAGGGCCAAAAGACTGACTCAGCATGCAGAACATCAGCATGTGTTAAGATGAGACGTAGATGCAGGAGCAGATTAAAATGCTTCATGTCCCATGTGGATGCCCACCATCATGTGTGTGGCTGCAGCCATTGTTTAGTGAGGAATATGCTTGTGCATTTG
Organism: Aspidoscelis tigris stejnegeri; assembly: GCA_023333525.1. Classification (NCBI taxonomy): domain Eukaryota; kingdom Metazoa; phylum Chordata; class Lepidosauria; order Squamata; family Teiidae; genus Aspidoscelis; species Aspidoscelis tigris. The sequence continues at coordinate 113,682,445 of JALMGA010000002.1, read as the reverse complement.
CAAATGTTGCACAACCAGTATTTTTTTTTTTTTTTTTGGAAATTCATTCATACTTGATACCTACTTATCTTGGTAGGTCCTACATATTTACCTTCCCAACCTTTCCTCAGTTGTGGAAAGTTTGGACAACCTTCAGATACTTGCTGCTGGATCATCTGTTGATTCTTCTTAACAAACTTTTAAATCACTTTTTTAGTAGCAGAAAAAGACTCATGGTTGATTAAGCTGGGAATATCACAAAAAAAAAGACTCATGGTTGATTAAGCTGGGAATATCACACCTGGAAAAATGTCCATTCCCTGCCATATGCAGAATTCCTTCAAATATTCTCACAGCTTGGAACATTCATGTTCACTGATAATCGGAATAGCATTTTATTAAATGAATTATACCCATGGGAACAGTTCATAGTGGCTGTTTCCTCTTCCTTAATTAAGAACCCTTTTTCACAAGCCCAGATGCAGGGACATCATTGGCTATGAGTTCGGATAGCAGAGGTTAGGGTGGTCATTCTTTGTGCATGTCCATGTGTATGAATGTTCTTGTTTCTCCATTTGACAAATTAAATTTGTGTGGCAGGATTTAATCTTCAGCACAGTGCTTCAGCACTGATGACAGGGTAGCTCTTAATGCCTGCTACAGATTTCCTTTTATAGTTCATCCTCTGCTATATAACATCTGCACTGCCAAGATGATTGGGGGGAGCATTTCTGTCATGGGATCCATATGGCTTTCACCCTCCACCCGTCCACCCCCATGGCGGAAGAGCTACTTGTTCTCTTTATTTAGGGAACACATTTTAGAAACATTAAGTAGAAGAAATCTTTTTCAGCCAAAACCATCCCGCCACAAAATTAGACTTCCTTAGCTTGGGTTATGTGAGACTGACATTTAGGGCTTTGGTGCAAAATTGGCAGCGAGTTGAGACACTGCTGCCTGGATCTGTTGTCATTTTTGTGGCTGCCTGCTTCTTGATGGCAGTTTTCATTCCATCATTAAACATTTGCTGATTTTCTAATGGGCTCTTTTCCGCACCTGAATATTAATCTTTTTTCACCCTGCACTTAGATGGGTGTTTTTTTACTCCTCCTGAACTTTACTCGTGACATATTGTTTCCTTCTGTTCTTGTCACTGTCTGAAAGAATCCCTTGTGCCTCTGAACCTTTCTGCTAGTAATGCAAGATGGAATCGTTCCCTCCCATTGAAAGATAAGGGCCATCAGATACTTTCAGAGGGGTAAAAGGGCTGGAGATACAAGTGAGAAGTTCCTTTATTCACAGGCATTCAGCTATGCTAAATAACTTGTCTAGTTCAAGACACATTATGAACTGCAAGATCACTCATTTTTATTAGATTTTTTTTCACAGCAGTGAGTTGGCTGAATGCTTTGTTGATGAATTTTATTATGCACATTGAGGGTTTTTTGTTATTTAAAGAATCTATAGACTGACTGACTGGAACTAGCTGTGGCTTGCTTTTTGGTATTGCCAGGTTTCTGAACAAGAAAACAATTTATCAAAGCATTGCCACTATTCCTCTTGCAAATATAGGCAGGTTGGAAATGATCCAGTAGCTTGGAGTGAGCAGATAATTTGTTTTCCATTCAATTTGATTGATTTTTTTTTAAAAAACCTTTCATCAGTACACTTCATACAAATACCACACTCTGCTCAAATGGAATCTGTATGTGAATGCTGTTGCAGCCATCCATTCCATCTGAATGGCTAAACTTTGTTTAACTTGATCCCAGTAGTATGATCGGGTGTGTGTTAGCAGCTCCATTCATTGACACTGGGAATTAACCAATGAAACGGATTCTGTCTGAAGTTTTAGCACTGTTTGATACAATTTGAATATGTTCATTTTTAACTGTGTTAGCCGCTCAGAGACCTTTGGGTATGGGGCGGGATATAAATATAAATAAATAAAATAAATAAATAAATAAATAAGTTTGTGTTCAGGATGAAATCTGTGCATTTGGATGCATTGGAAGTTCCCATGTGAAATAACAAGAACAACAACAATAATAATAATAAGCCATCAGAACGAATGTCATCAAAGCTAGAACTGAGAAATCAACAGAAGTGCAGACTCTGTAAAGAAGCTGATGAAACGATTGATCACATTCTGAGTTGCTGCAAAAGGATCACACAGATGGACTATAAACAGAGTCACAACGTAGTGGCACAAATGATACACTGGAACTTATGCCAGAACTACCATCTGTCAGTGGCGAAGAAGTGGTGGGACCATTAACCAGAAAAAGTGGTAGAAAATGAACAAGCCAAACTACTGTGGGACTTCCGACTTCCGACTGATCAAACACTGGGACATAACACGCCAAACATCACAATTGTGGAGCAAGACACAGTGTTTATCGTTAACATTGCTATTCCAGGTGACAGCAGGATTGATGAAAAACAGTTAGAAAAACTTACCAGATATGAAGACTTGAAAATAGAACTACAGTGACTCTGGCATAAACCAGCAAAGGTGGTCCCAGTGGTTCTTGGCACACTGGAGGGAGTGCTAAAGGATCTTAGTGGGCACTTGAAAAACATTGGCATCTACAAAATATCCATCTGCCAGCTACAGAAAGTCACTTTGCTGGGATCTGACTGTATCATTCGCCGATACATTACTCAGTCCTAGGCGCTTAGGAAGGGTCCGATTAGTGGTAACAATGACCAAAACCAGCATAAATATCTTGTTTGCTGTGCGTTACTGCTGTTTTATGTCAATAATAATAATGAACAACAACAATAAATCCTAAAATCCATTTTATTTTGTACTATTCTTCCTACTCCCTCTTCTGGAAGAAATTAGTAAACAAACAAACAAACAAATGGCATGCTTTTAAATAGAAGCAGCCTTTTTTTCTGTGAAGGGACGAATTACATCTAGGAGAATTCCAAGGTTTGCTCCAACATCTTATTCCACAGAGTTGTGACATATGAAGGATGGTCTTTTACAGATGAACCTAAAGACCCCCTTATTAATTCTAGATGCGTGTGGTTGTCTTGTATAGATGGCGCAATAACTGAGCCTAGTTATCAGAATGATGGTATAAACTTGGCATCTGTGGAAACTGTTATCAATCATCCTTCCATTTCCTGCCAAGGAACCCTCTGGCTCTTCCTCTCTACTCAACCTGTTTCATATCTAAGTTGCTGGCTGTAAATAGTAAGTGCTTGAGATGAGTTGATACTATCACCTTCCAGGGATCTTTTTTAAAACATAGATTCATGCCATACTGTACCATGCTCTGTCAACTTTTTGTGAATAAAGTTATGTGTCTGGGTGTTTGGCTAGTGAAATTCTAGTTTTCTTGGCAGATTATTAAAGGAAGCTGTATCATCAATGTCAGGAAAGTGGGAAGCTGTACCATGAGAAGTTGGGTAGACCACTTCTTGACCCCTGCTCCTGCTGCTGGATAGTATATCTGTGGCCTGCAGGACTCTGACCACCACCATCCAAAGCTTTGCCACCAGTAGGACTGCTGGCTGAAGGAGTTTGGTGCTTCTTGGCAGGACTGGGCCCTGCAAGGCAGCTCTTGAAGCCAGCATCTGGCTCCAGTGATTCCAGCTGCTGAGACCACACACACACACACACACACACACACACACACACACACACACACAAGGACTGTCTGTAGTGGGAGGGTGTCACTGATGAGGTAGACACCTATCTGAGTGATTCCTGAATGCTCTGGAGGATCTCCCAATTGGCATGAATAGCATTCCTGCCTAAGCTTTGGTCTCTTTCTGGAACTGGCCAGACACAATTGCTCCCAAGTACTCTCAGTGTGCCTGTGGAGCCCATAATGCACCCTGGTATCCAGTAGAGCCATGAGAGATAAAGCAGGGAGGTAAATGGCTAGAGCACAGGTGGTGTAAATCCCACTGTGAATCTGACTAAAAATAGGTTAGAGGATATCATCATGCCTATCATCTGGCAATAATGGTGGCAAAAGGGAAATATCTCAGCCATCACTGCATCCAGTAGAACTCTTTCAAGTGATGAATGGTCTTGTAAGTTCAAACCAGGGGAGCAAGGGTGGTGGCCATGTAACATCTGCTGTGACAAATCTACAGGACACGTTGAGGGCAAAGACACTCAGGTTTGTAGGGGATTGGACGCCACCATTGAAAACAATCTAAAGGAAGCATCCAATAACTATTCGGCCCAATTATCTTAGATCAGGTTAAAATTATTCAGGCTGGAGGCCATGGGCAAGCTGCTTTCTGCAGTTGGGCCATCCACATGCCCTCTGGATACTTGCCTTTCTTGGCTGTCGAGGAAGTAGTGAATGCCTCTTTTGGGTGATTTGGCTGATTCTTAAAGAGATGGTTGTGCCCCCTTCTCCTCAATGAGTCCTCCCTGGATCTACAAGATCTGAACAACTGGGTGGCACAGAAATTATCTTGACTGTTCTACTTGATTGCTTTCACTAGGAGAAAGATAGGGGACATGCAACACCATTGGTTCTGATGGTTCTCTTAGCGTTTAATACCACTCACCATGATATTATTTTGGAAAGGCTATGAAGTTTACGAGTTGAAGCCACTGTGCTGCAGTGGTTCCACTCCTATCTCCAAGACCTTTGTCATAGAGTGGTTGTTGGAGAAACTTGCTCAATGTGTTTTCCCCGTCCTTTAAAATTTTCAAGTGATCTGGTGAAGCTTTGCCTTTTGATAACTCATGTTCTGTTTGACCCCTGAAGAAATTTTGCGGCATAAAAATTATCCTGCTTCCCTCCAAATTTCCAAGTCCTTTTAATAGAGAATGACCTCTCTAATTTTTTTTCTTGAAAATAAACATGAATCCTCTGGTAAAAGTCAGTAACTTCATTTGTCATTAGTCACTCATCGTGTATGCATAAAAACACTTGATTCTTGAATATTTTCAGGTATGTTTAGTCTAAAGAAGATAAGCAACACAGTGCATAAGCTTTAAAAGGGAGTAAAATCAGTCAGCTGTCTACATAATGTATGTAATGGAGTAAAAGTGGGTTTATTTGTTTATTTAACCATTTTTTTTTTAAAAAAGTCCTACCATTGTGAAGTTTACAGGCAAAAATCCAACAATAACATCCAAGCATCTTTCAACTGAAATCAAATTATATCTTAAAATAGCTTCAGAGTAAACATGGGACTTTTATCCAGTTTGGAGGCCAGTGAAGAGCTTGGAGGAGCTTGGAGAAGTTTTTAAGATTGCAAAGCAATGGATTTACTATGAATTCATGGTGTCATGATTTCCACAGGCCTATCTTAATGGATAGGCAATTCTACACAATTTGTGAAGTGTATTCCACATGTCATATTTGCTTGCAAGAGCAAAAGTGACCTGTTGATAGGAAGGAAGGAAGGAAGGAAGGAAGGAAGGAAGGAAGGAAGGAAGGAAGGAAGGAAGGAAGGAAGGAAGGAAGGGTATGCAATGACTACTGATTATCATGAGTATGATCGTCTCATAAAAGTTTAAGACCTTCAATCTAGCTTTTATTTGAAAAGTAATCTGTCCTTAAGGACTAATTGATCCTGAAGATTTCTCAGTGCTCTCAGATATTTTTCGGTATCAGAGATACTTCTCTTGAAGCTCTGGAAAGAGGAAATGGCTCTGACCATTGCTTAAAGACTGTTAAGGACTATTTACCAATAAATAGCTTAAGGACTATTTTTAGCTGATTTTTAGCTACAGTACTTTGCTGCCACCATTGCATTTGATACTGAATTGAGGCCAAGTCAGGAGAAGACGTCATCTGTAGCTCACTGTAGATGGCCTGCAAAGTTCATTGTCAGGTGCATTAAATGTTCAAGACAGGATCTGTGGGAGCGACTGGCAGTAGCTGAAGCTCAGGGATGGAACAAAGTGCCTGAAATGCAGAGGATTTCCGGTTCAATCCTCAATTTCTCCCCAGTTCTAGCCAGTGGCAAACCGCTTCTGTTTTCTGCCAAGAAAACTGCATGGAGGTATCCATGAAGATGCCCATGCAGTCAAACAGGAGTTGGATATGACTTGGTGGTACCCAACAACAACAATACAAGAATAACCAAATCGTTCCTTTTGCTTGAATTTGCTCAGCTTGGGGATATAGGCAAATCACTTAGGAGACTGAAAGAGGCTTCATGGCCCCCATCTTTGTAGAGCTGTTGTGCACATTTCTTTTATATGAGTATTTGATTATATGGGAAATAGTTGCTTATGCAACTTTTTAAGACAAATATGCACCTGGGATTGCAGTGTGGAGATCCTAATGGAAAGTCCCTACTCTTCAGTGTGTCCAATAGTCTGTCCATCAAATATTTAAATAGTGTGCCTTTGTAACCAGTTGGAATCAGGTGAGAGAAACACATGTGCGACACATTCTGTAAAGGCTTGTCAGATAGTATCTGACTCAGACAGGGCTTGACAATGATTGATAAGGCAAAGAACCAGACGTGGTAAAAGACAGAGATGTTGGAACTGGAAGTAGATAGAGGATGATTCTTCTATTGCCTCTTCATAACTAGTGATCAGAGTTTTGCTGGGATTAGACAAGTGAAATGAGTGTGTGAGGTTGCTGAGTTAGGTCAACCTCTGAAAGCTTTGGTGGCTGAGGAATGTCATTCTGCCAACCAGAGACAGCAGAGACGAGATGTGTGAGAAGAAAAGCTGGTCAGTGTCTTCTGTGATAATTGCTTCATCTAGTAAAGGAAAGACCAATTTATTATGCATTTTTGTTAATCATCTGCCAAAGTGTGTAAAATATGTCAGTTGTCCTAGCTTGTTTATAACACTTGAATTTCCCATTAGTTTTCCCCACTCCAATCTTTGCTATTGTTTTAATTGCAACCATTAATTGTAGCGTGACCTTGCTTTATGGGGAGAGAAACCAATACTCAGATTGAAAACAAATAAATTTGATTTTATTGCTTTAACTGTCTCAGTCTGAGTTGTGCTATTTCCCATGTGACTCTAAGCTATAGGGTTATTATGGATTGTGGAATTGTTCAGGTGTGGGTATTTGGGATGGTAGCAAATGCCAAGAAAGCATTAGCTAAGCACAGCTGGGGGCATGTCTAAGACCTATACTCTGATCCCCAACATGTTGTGTTACAGCAAATTCCTTTTTTCAGATACTTAGCACTTGATAATTAAAGTATGTCCTCTCTGATTTAAAGTGCCACATGAGATATCAGGTATTTTTGTGGTAGAACCTATAAATACAACCCTTACTGAAGATGTGAGGGTACATCATGGAACTGTATGGGATCTATATAATGGAAGAGAATGCCTGGAAGATACCGTACCAACTGTCCAAGCTGTCTTCCTGTTACAGAGAATGACATGGGCATTGGTGGAAACCACATCCTTTATAGCTGGAAATTTCCCTGGAACTCTTAGAAATCTATGAGAATCCATCAGTTTTAGGAGGTGGACCAATTGGGAGGAGGAAATTTCCCCCTTATTTTAATTATTATTATTATAGTTTATTAATGAACTACACTTAGCAAAATTTAGGAAAGTTTATATTCTTTTTGTCTGAAATTTGATGTTGGTCATTCTCACAATAACCAACCCCATAACTGCTGTTGGACCAGACTTAATACAGCTGGAACACACACAAAAAATTAGGAATTAGACATGAATTTGAATGATTTGATAGGGCTTATTTTAAGGTAGTTTTTATCAATAGATAATGTGATCTAGAAGAGCTGGTACATCTTCTAAAGGAAATATTCATAGGTTAGAGTATTCCTGAATTTCTTGAAATTCTTTGGTTAGGGACATGATTGATAGGTGCTTCTTCTTGAAGAAGTCAAATTTGCTTATAGTTGCATATATCTTAGTCATCTTCAAATTAAATTTCTGTAACATGCTCCATGTGAAGCTTCTTTGAAGAGTGCACAGAAACTGCTGGAAAGCTTTCAGGTTTTTATTGATTTAATGTGCTTTTGATCATATTATAACAATCTTCTAATCACGCTGGCTTTTAAAAAATTATTCTTTAACTGCCCTCAGACGCCAAAAGGGGAGTCAAAAATCTTTTTTTATTTTTATTTTTTAAATTTTAAATAGTTAATACAAAAAATAAAATAAAATGAGTAGCAGAGAATTAAAAGTATTGAGTCTCAAGTGAACCAGGATTATGTTCTTTCCCTTGTGATGTTTGTCCGATTTCAAATTGAGAGCATTGTCTCACAGGCTTAAAGAAGTGACTAATATAAGTTTTTTTTATTTGGTTACAAATTCAGGTATTTTGTTCTGCACAAACTGACCAACCTGAAGTTTTTGGATTCTCGCAAAGTAAGCAACAGTGAACGTGAAGAAGCTCTTTTGAGAGGCGCTTTTATGAAAGTGGTGAAGCCCATTGAAGCAACGGTAAGGGGCTAACCGGAGCCAGTAAGAATGTTCACGGAGCCCTAGAAATGCTAGTGTAAAATATTATTCTGCAGCAGTCAGCAAGTACTAAACAGTTTCAAATGCATACATGCTGAAGTCTTAATTTGGTTGTTAGGCCATGTCATTCTACCTTTTATATGTCCTGCATTGCTGCTTAAAGAATAGATGCATGTCAAGAGCTATGTGCATTTTTAAAATATTTTATTAAACATATTTAAACAAGAATAACATATACAATCACAACAGCAAACAATGACAACAAAAACAAAACCCTCCCCCTTCCTGTGTATGTATTACCAAGTATTCATTATAAATGAAAGACTAATTTAACTTATTCTTAATGGCTTCACTCTCCAAGTGATTCTCTGAGTATTTCTTCATTGCATTCTATTTTACTTTAACCTCTTGTTTTTAAACAAAATTGTCTGGATTACATTTCATAGTATTAATTGAACAGAATTCTGTTGTACTATATAGGGATAAAACCTTTGTTTATCCCGTTGCAAACATTCTTTCACGAACTATGTGCATTGTGTTATAGAAAAAGGCCAGTACTAGTTGGTGGCTAGCAACGGTTCACCCTAATATTGTTGCTATGTGACCTTTACTGAATAGTAGTACTAGAGGTAGTAGAAATGATAATAATAATCTTCAAGTGGGTAATTAATAGGAAAGTCAAAGCTAAATTAATTCTTTATTGAATACCATTTCAACCATTTCAAAAATACCATTTCAACAATAGACCATATCAGTTTCATTAGAAGAAAAGATCCCTTTCTCATCCCTTCAGAAAAAAAAATCCACTTGAATTTTTTTAAAAAATTGTAATTCTCCCTCCCAAAGAATGAAAAATTAACAGACCAGTCTTTTTGTAGTTTTAAGCGCAAGGAAAAGTAGAACAAAAGTCAAGGTTGCCTGAAAAAAATGTCTTAAATTCAATAAAAGGGTATGTCCAAGCCCTAGACTGACATTGGTCTTTCTTCCTGAATTTTTGGGAAAGCTTCTTGTGAAATTCGTTGCATATCAGGTTGCCAATTACAAAAACAGAATAAAAGGGAAATTCACAACAGTTGTCTCCTATAGGTATGCTTTGGCCATCAGCTGTCTTCCAGGAAAATAAGCAGGAAAGGCACAACTTAATCTTCCCTATGAATACCACATTTATAGGCTCTTCCTTCCTTTCTCTCATTCTCCTCACATAATGCAGCAGTAACCTCTTCAAAGGACCAATCAAAATGAAAATGAAAGACTTCCTGTTCTTTTGGGTCACCTTCCCATCAGCCCTTCCTCTGCCTTCATCCAACTGATTTTTAATTTTTAACACTCCAACTCTTTTCCCTTGATTTGTACCCAATCCTGGTTTGTCTCTACTCCTTGCTAAAATCTTGTGACTTCTGTGAGATTGATGTCATGAGCTATGATCCAGGGACCATTAAAAGGTCATTTGCTGCAAATATATCAGCAAATGCTCTTTGTGTGATCTATGTATCAATTAACACTTCATTTGATAATGTCTATTGTGTGTGCATGATAGTATAGGATCCCATATCAATCACACTGTGTGGGACCTTTGTGAATCTAACAACGTTTGTGAATTTAACAACATTAAATGCATTCACACCAAAATACCAACATCCTCCCCTCCCCCCTCCAAAAAATCCCCAGATGCTAAGGCTGCCTGGATATCCTTGTATGCAACATATAATGTGCCTGACTTTGAGTTTATCAACCTTTAACTCGCTGAGTAATTCTAATTTGAGAGTTTGGTGATTTCTACTGGAGGTTTTGCTCTAGAGCCAAAATCTTCAAGCATAATGTTGAATGTAATGAAACATTAGTGACATTTTAACGATCCCTTCTTCCCTGTTGCCCGCCATGCCAGTTTTGCTTCCGATGATTGAGATGCTACCTGAAATAATGTGAGATGGGTATGAAGTGTGGAAAGAGAGCATACGGGGAAGTCGATTTCCCTAATTTGTGATAAGGAACTTTGGGACAGCGAAAGTATTTTCCATGTAAGGGATCTTTGGATCAAATCCCATGGGAGTATAACATTTAACAGAGCTTGTGCAGAAACTGACCTCTGTGAGATGATCCCTGTGTCTTGTGTCAAGTTTGATTACGCTGTGATTGAGAAGATAATTTCTCAAAAGGCCAATTTGGAGTCAAACTTTCTGGCGCAAGTTGCATACAAATTTGGCAGAATGTGTGTTGATCCTCCCTCCAATATATTACTTGATAGTGCAGTATGACACTATTCATAGATAAGTAGTTTTATAAGGATTCACAAGTCTCTTGAATTATTAGCCATTTAAAACTGTGAATTCTACCTACCAACATTTGCATGCTGGTTTGTTTTATAATATGTATAAAACATGATATATTTTAATCATCTTAAAGAGTACAGCAGATAAGAAAATAAACTGTATTTGCAGGCATTTGTTACTGGTTATATCTTTATACATGAAAACAAATTAATTCAGCGCTATTCATTTTATAACTATTAAAGTTTTAACAGTTCTTGTTTCGGGATTGGTTTGACACATTGTTTACTAGCTCCTTTAGCTATTTCAACTCTTACAATGCAGTCTGTAATAAATGAATTTGTTTGCTTTGAAGCTCCTATGAAAGGCTGCTTCTTTCCTTTACTAATCCTGTAAAATGGAGCAGTTGAACATATAAAGACTGTTGTGTTTACTTGTTGTCTTTTTGTAATCATACTCTTCTGCTCACTATTTATAAATACCACCATGTTCCTGAATTTCCCTTTAATATTGCCGATTGCTGTACTTTTCTCAAAAGAATGACCTGTTTCTAGTATATTTACAATTCCGTATTCAGTTATTTATCCATTGTTTTAAGTGAGGTGTTCCAAATTCATACTTTTGTCTCTTGCGCTAGTAATTCAGTGTTGTATACTAAACTGTATAATTTTTGAATTAGTTATCCACTAATCTTACTCTCAAACATATACTTATTTCCCAATCCTTTTAGCACAAAGAACACATTTAATGTTGTGATAGGTCTTTCTAAAATTGCTTGCTACAGAATTGCTGGGTCTTACCTAGCATAATGTATTCTCTTTTGTAAACAGTTTAGATGTCATGAGCAAATACCTCGTGGTGTGCAATGGAATTATTATCATCATATTTTATTATATGTTACCATATATTGGTTTATCTTGAGGAATTCTAGAGTGGACTTGAATATATTTAAAGGGAATTGGTGCACAAATTCTCATGCCTACAGGAGAGATTGTTTGTATCTTCATATTTTAATTATGCATGAAGTCCTTGCAGAAGTAGTATTTGAGTGGCAACTTCATCCTTTTTAGTCCATTACTTGCTATCAGCGATGGGCTTAACAGGCATTTGACACTGTACTGTATGCCCAAGGCCTATTCTGTCCCCGGATTCTGTGAAGATTGCTAGATGTAAGTATCTTTTCAAAAGTTGACTCAGGCTATTTGTAGCACGCACAGTGTCACAGGGAAGAATGTAACCACTAGTTGCAGTGCTGCTGAACCTATTAGAGGTGTGGATTTGATTGCTTCAGAATCTCCTGCCACCATCTCTCAGTCTGTTGCTTATTTCTCCCCTCTCTAATGCCCCTACCTCCTACTCCCTCTCCCTTCTCCACTTATCTGGATTCTTTTCCACCAAATCACTCACCCTCTCCTATTGCCTAATCCTAGTGTCTTCCATTCAGTTTTATACCTCTGGTGTAGGTCTCCACCCTCATCTACTAATCACCTGTCTTACTATTTCTGCCTTTGATTGAGTTGTAAGCCTCCCACACATTTTATGACCCCCATATGTCCTCCTCTACTAAATTGAAGACTACAGACCCCACCTGGCTTTTGAGATCCCTTCTCCTTCTGCTGTTGTCACCACTGTTTGCTACCACTTTTGTTTGTCTTTTTTACAACGAGTGGCAGGTCTCTCTTCTTATTAGTGTATTTAAAAACAAAAACAAAAACCAATAGTAGGGGAATTGGAGGGTGGCTGTGTGGCATGGGTCATATCTGAAACCAGGAGATCTGCATCCATCTAGCTTTCTAACCACCCTAGTTGCAATGCAGCGTCCACACTCTGCATTTTCCACCTCTTCACTGTCTTGATTTCTCTTTCCTTCAGTGGCCTTAAATTTTGATAAGCAGCCTGGGTCGCTTCTTACAAACGTGAACTGTAACAGACAGTGTTCACTTCAAACACTTGTGATTGGATTTTCCTCAAGACAAGGGGATGACTTGTAACAAATTGAATTGGAGCTGAGGTAATAACTATCTTTACCTGTATAACACACTAGGTTTTCAATGTGCTTTTTTGTACTGAATCCAAAAGGAGATAGCAATAAGAACTAGATATTTATCTATATTTCTTTATTTCATGTAAGTGTAAAAATGCACCATAATAGGGTGTTGGTTTTTAAATATGGTCATATGTTAACTCAGAGTTAATGTGAGTTTATTTGCACACATGCATTAATACAGATAATTTCCTCATATAGGCTTGGAGAGTGTGCATAAAATGAGATTCTCAACAAGGATTCTCTGTGTTACCAAGTCATTAAATATGAGCACCAGTCATTAAATAAGAAGGAACATATATTGGTCAATCATTTGTCTATTGCCTGCTGAATGTAAGCAATTTGAATTACTTTGGCAAAAAGCAGTGACAAGTAGAAAACACAACCTAGTAGGCATTTCCCCATTCTTCACATTTTCTATCACTATGTATGAACTGCCTTTGGCTAGAAAAAGATGGAAAATTCAGACCCCAAACGTTCATTAGCAGCCACTGTTAACCATTTGTTGGAGACAAAGTAGCATGACCCACTTGAGACACTGAATTACCTGGGAGACCCTTTGCTTAATTGTCTACTACACACTTGTCCATGCCGCTGAAAGGGAGAGGGGCATCTATTTCACTTGGTCTCTCTTTTCTCTGTTAGCATAAAAGATACCCATTATAAGGAATTTGCAACTTTAAGAATGGGTGTCTGAGCTGACTTGTTTTCCTCTACCCTCCTCTTTCTTTTTTATCTTGTGTTATGTCTTTCATTGTGTACTAACTGAAGGAACTTCATCCTGTGTACCAAATCAGTCCACTTTTGGAGTTTTATAAATGAATGATGTTTGTTGTGATCAAGACTGAATAGTTCATGATATCTATTTGCACAATAAAGGTATATAAATATACTTGGTCCACTCTGAATTTGCATTAATCACATTGATCACAACACGTGCATATAAAACTGTGCATACATGTGCACATGCACCTATATATGGTAGTAACAGTCATATAAAGTAGGGAAGGGTAAAAAAATCTTAGCTTTGAATTTGCACATTTTCCTGTGATTCCTGAATGGGAGCAGCTACTCCAGCTGTGTGTGTACCTCTGGAGGTCCTAGGCTGAGCCTCTCAGGAAGGCATGATGGTGGTAGCAGTGGAAAAGGTGGTTGGAGAGGCATGACATGAAGGAAGAGATGGGGGTTCCCTTCAGATGTGAACATTTGAGAAATGTTTGCACATAAAGGGTTTTTTCCCACTGACCTCCCTTAATCTGGATCTAAGATGATCCAGATTTAAGGAATGGGTACTTCCCTTAATCCGGATGTAGTAGATCCAGATTAAGGAAAGTACCCAATGCATTTCCATGAGTGGTCTAGCACCCAATAGCAATGGGTGTTAGCTTGCTCGCAGTGGAAGCACCGGAGCACCCATGTGGAGAATCCGGATCTGCCCACATGGGGCCCACCTGTCACCCCAAGTGTTTGGGGGGACAGGGGGTGCAGTCTCCGTAGACGCTCTGGAAAATCTCCAAAGATTCTCCAGAGGGGCTCTGGAGAATGTCCGGAGCGATCTGCCACAAACTTCGAAGATTCACTGAAGCCTCTGACAAAGGCATTGCTCTCGCACGGAGCCTGTACTATTATTTGAAGGCAACTTTGGAGGAACTTCGGAGCCGGCTTCTGAGAATGTGCACAGGCTTCATAGCTTTGAGTCTTGGAGTGCCCCCCCCCCATGGGTACCCCCCTGAGCTACCCATAGACCTTATTGCCCAATAATGGTTGAAACAGGCTCTGTATATCTGGATTTGATGCCTGAAGACCCAATTGTAGACCCCATAATCTGGATTATAGGTCCTGAAGGACCCATATGATCCAGATTTCCCTAGAATAGGTGGAAACAAATGTGGCTCTAATGGGGTCTGTAGTGGAAATGGGGTCTTCCTGCTCTGAGCCAAATGGGTTCTTAATGGGTACTTAGTGCTAGTGGGAAAACATCCCATGATGAAGCACCCTACATTTGAGGATGGGATGGCAGCTTTACACGAAGCCAAAAATTTTGTGCGCGTTCCTAATATAAAGAAAGGAACGTTGAAGAAAATATTAGTTGGTGTCATACAGAATCAGTTTCCTTTGAGATGTCGTTCTGCCATCAGACCCCATTTTCAGAGAGAAATCTAAATTTTAGCATAACTTTCTTCTAGAAGATAAACTAAAAATAGCTAATTCAGCAGAAGGAACAATGGACGTCGGGATAGGGAGCTACATATGAATTGCTTTCATCTCATGCTTGACATAAAAATCTTTAGAGAGCAAGTTATTCTTCTGAAAGCAACACATGAAATGAGACTCAAGGCAGGATATTTTCCTCCAACAAGCTTGTGTTTACTCAAATGCGCAACTAGCTAGCAATCACCAATCTTCATGAAATCATAAATATTTAATTTTGTCTAACTCCCTGCCTTCCTCTAGTTTTTATTTTCCTTAACAGAATGCTGCTTTCTTCTGCTTTGCTTCATTTCATCTTTTGTTGCTTAAAGTCTGTTTGTGATGGGACTGTCGTGACTGGGAAGATATAGTCATTCATTAGAAAACAGCTTAACGTTGCGACGCTCTGTTCTGTCTCGCCATGTAAAGAGAGCTGAACTTCATTACCCAGTGATGTTTATATTTAGAGATGTCAAAATATTGAATGTAGTCTCATGCTTGAGTTTTTGAAATAAAGATATTGTAAGCCTGGCTGGGCAAGGGGCATCATGCCAGACAAGGAAGCTTCATTTAATGACCAAACCATGACCTCATTTTGCTGGCATAAGTGTAGATCAAAGTGGAAGATGCCTGTCCAGCGCAAAGCATGTTGCTAGATCTGACAGCTCTTCACATCAAAATGACAGCTCAAGAATACGACAGCCAAAATTGCTTAATTATGTCCCAGCCTTGTAATTATTCATCCCTACTCCTGCAAAGAGCAGAGTTGTCATTTCTTTGACATAATTATTTAGATCTGTGCCCTTATTCTGTTCAAAGATTGTACTGAAGTACCGGAAGGAGTTGGATATTGAGCAGGAGAAGGAAGTCAGATGGATGTGGTGCAGGGAGCTGGCTTTCATATTAGCCTGATTTGTACGTTCGTTATGAAATTATTAGAAGGAGTAAGTCAAGGCCTTCACAACTTCCTATAATAGATCAATAGTGCTTGATGGTTATGTGTTGTATACAAAAGTGCTTCAAATGTTCTGAACTAAATATCTCCTGCTGTCACCAGCATGGTCACCTGTATCACCAGTCACACCTATCCCTTGTCAAAACAACCACACACCCATTTCACTCTCAACATGCAGACATGTCCAATCCTTGGCATCTCTTGTAAGGGTGAGAGAAAACCTATAGAGTGGCCACCAGCAGATTGCCCTGAGCTAGATGGACTAACCAGATCTGAGGCATCTTTCTATGCATGATACTACTCCACACTTTTAATCCCAAGAGAATTAGGTATATATTGTAACAGTACGTAAATAGGTCATTATCTCTGAATTACATTTTTTAAAGGTTTTCTGCCTGCCATGAAGAAGCAAATATCCCGTTGCCTGGATTTATGAAGGCAGTTAACCGATTTGGGGGGTATATTTAGACCTCAGCTGACAATGGAAGTTCATGTGATGAAATGTTCTTCCCCAGCAAGTCCAGAAAAAGGCATTTTTGTTTAATGCACAGTGAAGTCTTAGGTGTATGGAGGAGCACTGTATCATGAAAGTATCACTGGCTAATCCAAAACAGTAGTCAGTGCATTTGTGAAAACTTGTATCTTGTTAAGACGATTGAGCACCAGGCCATTAAATCTATTGGTTGCTCTGCAGACATATCAGTACAATAAATGGGGATGTCCTTTGAACAAGGAGGATTTCCTTTCAGCATTCAGCTTGATACTTACCCAGTAGACACATCCATGCAGAGTCTGACCTTCTGAGAAAGATTCAGTACTGATTGGGCTTCCTGGCAACCATATACAAATTACACACATGAAAGGAGGAATGCCTTTCATGTGGTGGGTAAAAGTGCTTTCTCAAAAAGCCATCTCAGCATGGAGTGATGGCAAAATTGCATCACTCTGGAAGAAGGCATTAAATAAACAACTGCCTTTTGTGGATGTGTATTTACTGACTGTAAGTTTCACCTTCCTACTCTTACATTTCACAATGTCTGCTTTCATCATTTTCCACTTTTCAGTTTGGGGTAAAATAGGTGGGTACTTGGTGAAGGCTGTGAAATACAATTAAACTTCTGGGACATGCAAATTGTTTCAGAAAAGATCAGTCACTGAAGTAAAACAATGAATTTACTGCACGTTGAAAGCTTCCAGTGCAGAAGAAACTGACAGGAAAACAGTTTTCAGGAAGTGTGCCTTTATTACCAGTTGTTGATTATGCATTTTATTCAGTTGTTGCCTATTTTTATTTCTGATGACCTTGTGCATTCAAATGTCCACAGTGACACTTAGCACATGGTCCTCTTTTTCTGAAGCCATGTGATTTTGCTTAAAAATGATAGTGTTGCTTGTATCTTCATATATTTGAAAATAAACCAGTTAATATGTTCTGCAGAATCCACTGATGAAGTATTTCATGTTACATATGAGGGATCACATTTCTGAATGTTCCCTTATGCTGAAAGCTATCTGCAACAGAATAGGCAAAACAGTCTGGACTTACAAAGCTACTTTGCAAGATTTTCTTCTTTTGATTTGCAGGGCATTACAAAGTAACATCTCTTACCTTTGGAAGAAGTGACACACCATTCTAAGGGCCTTTTTCCACTAGGGCTTAGAACCCTTCTAAGACTCCATTAGGAACCTGATTGGTACCTGACTGATACCAATCAGGAAGGCCCTGTCTCCACCTGGACCTCATTGAAGGCCCCATCTGCAAGGCCCTGTCCCCACGAGGGCAGGGAAAATCCAGATTAAATGGGTCCTTCAGGCCCTTAAATCTGGATTTCTTGTGGACCTGATTAAAGGTGTCCACAGAGGGGTCTTCAGACATCTTCAGGATCCAGATCTCCCAGACGACCCCATCTCAAAGGTCTTGAAGATCTGGATCTTTGACTGTGCATGGAAAAAGGGGGTAAGTTGTTTTAAAAACTGCATTTTTTAATGCTATTAATTTTTTAAAAAAGCTTTTTAACTCTACCTCCATGGTTACTTTCTCCTTTGGGGCTTTCATCTTTTATCAAGGGACCGCATTAAAAGTTCCCACGCATGCTTTGTTGTACCTTTATATAATGTGCAGATGAGGGAATGAACATCACTTGTGAGTTAGATAAATACACACTCAAGTGCAAAAGATCACTTTTCTTCTCTTTCCTGTAGATTTTGGTGTGGCTGAAGTTATGGACAATGCTAGATTTTTTAAAAAATACTTCCTAAATATTCCATCACAGAAATTCTGGAAGCTTAAAAAAATAACATTATGAGAAAAGTCTCTGTGGAATTGGTAAAAACCCAGAGAAGTATAAAATTTAGTCCTGAAAGCAATTAACATCATGTCAACTCCTTTTCAACAACAAAGGAAGCAGAGGTATGAAAGGAAATGGCTTGCTCCACTCAAAATTCCCTGTGCTTTATTAGTTTTAAATCTGTTTCATTCATCCAGAGCAGTGCAGTTTTTAAAGTGTTAAACAGAAGGACCCTTTTCAGTAACCAGCACATCAGTTTATGGACTGAAAAACATTAAAAGAAAATTTAATATACAGTTCTGACTTCTAAGATAAATATAGACATCTCCCCAGCTCTTTATATCCTTTGTTGCTGATATACATCTTAAAAGTTTGACTTCTGAGTATGTACATTCTGGCTTTTATCGGTACCACTTAAACAAGCTATCAGAAACAACTTGAAGCAAAAATGGCATTAAAAGAGGAGGAAAGAGAAAGCAGCTGGCATCCATCTTGGACTGTCTGTCTTTGAAGCTATTGTCACCAATACTGCCAGTACAGCGATTAATGGCATGATGGAAAAGAATGGTGTTTGGGCCAGCCCACAAAGTTGCTGCCAGGAGGAACATATGATTGCCTTGTCTCCCTTATGTGTAGGGGTCCATAGAGTGTCTGGGTGTTACCCTGATTCTACTGAAGTTGAGTGCTGAAAAAGACAAAAGAGGAAGACACAGGAGGGGAAAAAGGTTGAATGCAAACTGCCCAAAGAAGAAAGAAGGATCGTGGTGGGACATGGGGTGGCTTCATGGCCAATGCCATTCAACTCTAATCTTTCCCAGCTGGGAAAGAGAGCCCAGCCACCAGGAAGGCCCCAAGGGGACAGGTGAATATTTCTTTGCCTGTAACAGTCTTCCACTCATCTGATACCTCCATCTTTTCTCAGATGGCTAGAGACATCTCGAGTTTAATTCCTTGAGTTTCACACCCCTTTTGGATGGTTCATACTCATCAAACAGTTCATCACATCCCTACAAAAAAAAAAAAAAAAGGCCTGTAATCTGCAATCCTTGGTTGTCTGCAACCCTAATGTTGAAATTTCTATGGATACCAGAGAGTATCCTTCCATGCTGTTCAGTCATTTAGCCTGAGAAGCCGTCAATCACTAGGGTGCTTTTCCTTCCTTTGAAATTGTGGTTTAAGCTGTGTTAGAGTTCAGCACAAGTTAACCCTCGACTGTTTTTAAATATCAGCCCTCAAATTGTGCTGAAAAGCACTTTGTAGAGATGATAGGGACCCTGTAGATCATATTCTTCCCTTCCCGTCTGAATAACTGTGGCCAACCCGTACGTTTTTCCAAAATTGCTATCCTTCCTTTCACTTAATCCATCAGAACTGCTTCCTCTACTAGTCTGTTAGATGAAGGGATGGGCTACTTGAGGAGGGGCAGTTCCCCCACCCCTCCTGCTCTCCATATGGAACAAGGTGAGTCTTCAAACTCCTTGGGTGTCAACCAACTGGGTCCTATCGGCTGCTAAATGAAAAGAGTTTGCTTTTTTGCCCAACATTAAGAGCAAAGAGATAGTGAAAAAAGCACATTATATTAAACACAATGGAGGGGGAAGGAGATAATAAGAAAGGGAGATGCTTTTTATAAGGGAATAATGTGACAGTAACACTGTTGCTGTTGTTTCTTAGGCAGTGTACACTGATCTGCCTATGTGTCTGGAACTCCCTCAATTTAGGCACTCACTGTGTTTATTTAATAAAATCACTACAAAAAAAAAAAAGATAAATTAGCTAAAACAGTAGCAGTGGGTGCATAAAGAGCGGGTGCTGTTCCATCAGCCAAAGCCTTGGGTGAAGTGGGGTGTCTTCACCAGAGATCTAAATGCTTCTCAAGCTTAATCCCCCAGAAGGATCTGGGCTAGGAAAATATTAGTGTAGGTCTGTTTGCAAATGGAAGGTTTCTTATGAAGCAGCAGCTTACTTTCAGCAAGGTAATAAACACAGTAGAATTGAAGGATATGGGGAAGAAAAGAACTCATAGTGTTCACGTACATTTTTGGGGTTGCTTTTGTAAACAGAGAGAGTGGGAAGAAACAAGAAGGGGAAATTACACTATTTAATTTGTAGAGTGTTAATCCATTTTCACTTTGGGGTGTGTGATCTGGGAAGAAGACTAAAGAGCCCTCTTTTCATACCCCCAAAATGAAAATGGATTAACATTTTGTACTAGGGTGGGTGGTTACTGCATGAATTTGCATTCCCTTTTCCCAATGTGTGATTACACTCTGTTGAGTCACATAACTTTTATCGTATCAGAGCGCATGGGGTGTTGTGATGGTGGAGAGGAGTGGAGATCTAAAAAAAGTCCTGTAAAGGAGTCATAGGATGGGAACAGAAAGGTGTGAGCATAATGATTCAAACTGAGGAAGGATTATCAGGAATTGGGTACAATCAGAGTTGGTGTGTTTTCAGTCCAGCTTCTTAATAAGATGGACTATTTCAGCAAAGTATGGCCACAACCTGAATCTCCATTGGGGCAGGGAAAAGAAAAGGATATTTCTGGTTGTTTGCTTTACCATAAGCATAGATACTATTATAATTCCTTTAAGCAGCAGTTACTGTGTGGTGCCAATTTCTTCACTTCTGATGGAGATGAACCTACTGTCCTAAAAAAAATGTCCTGAGCTAGGCGTCCTACTTTTATTTCTCTGAGTCATGGAATCATGGCCTTTCACGTCTGCAACTCCAACAATATCATCCTCTTTTTATGTCATCATGGCAGAATTCCAACTTGTGTATAGTTATTTTTCCCCCTGCCCACAATTCTTGGTAGTTGTAAGCTACCTGCAGTTTCTTCCTCAAACACCATTACATTATATTATATTGCAATGTGCTACTTAAGTGCTCACTGCCTTTCAGTAATCCTTGATAAATGTTATCCAGTGAAAGATTTTCTTATTCAAGCCCTCCCTCCTGCCTAATACGTTCTGGAGATTTTTTGCAGTAGCTAGAAGAGGATTATTTCTATTTTATATCAGGTTTCAGATAGAAGAAAGCACTGAATTGCAGTTTATCCCTCCCCATGATTTTCCATCCCAATTTCAAGTAGAAGATTTGGGTGGGCACTTCACAAGTTTTTTTGTAGAAAGTGGAAATTCTAGATTGGTGAGACCTCCATTAACAGCAGTTGCCAACTCATTATCATAGGGCTGGTTTCTGGTGATAGTCACATCAACAGCAAAACAGCTCTTTAATGGTCTGACCAGTACTTGCCCAAAACTTAAGCTGTTAACAGCACTGGAGGTAAAATGCCCTCTCCTGCCTAATTGATTGTACTTCCTGCTAATGCTGACATAGTAAACAGCAGCAAAAATCAGAAAGATTAAAAGTCAAGGGATCAGTTGTGAGTGCCCTACCCAAACTGAGAAATGGCCATCTGTTGGAGGCAATAAATCTGCTTTTTCTTCTTTAATCCTTTTGGAAACATTGGGCTCAGTACTAAAAGACAGATCTTTATTGTATCAATTGATAAAGTATTGTTGTTGTTGTTTTTAAAAAGAGAAACAAACAAACAATTGTGTTATTTATTTATCTTCCAAGGGTAAATGGCATGATGAAATATACACAGTTACTTTGGAATTAGTAACTTCGGAGGGTGAAAACGCAGCATGAAAGCAAAACCCAGCAATTTGATTTTCTGGTTCCCAGGAAATGGTTAGCATGATTGGATTTTGTTGGTAGCTGTCACTACAGATAGATATGGGACATTTTTATTTGGTGAAAGTTCAGAAAGACAAATTGCATTGCAGACGTTTCAGCCTAATCTTAAGAATCACTGTGCTGGCAAATATGTGCTTAGGACGTTGCTGACTCCTGTGCCATTTTATATACGATGACGACACTCAAGTGTTAGAAAGACATTCCTCTTCATGAAGGAATCACGTGAAGAACAGAATATTCACTTTCAGAGTTTAAAAGATGGCATCTGTGGACACTAGAGGTGGCTGGCATGGATGAGCACAGCTGGTAGACCCCTCCTTGCACCGAAAGCCAATTTGTGAACTTTGATCTGACTTAGATCAATGGAGAATTTGCTGGTGCCACATGGACTCCAAAGAAAGCTCATGAACTGCTGAAGGGATTCTCATTAGGGATAGTTTTTTTTGAAATTTGGTACTTGGAAGTTAAGGTGAACATATGCAGAATAAGTGTTGGTCTTTAACATAGATCACAAAAATATGCATTTATATCACAATTTTTAGTGTGTTATTTTACCTTTATACATGAAGCTGTCCTTGAGGACTGCCTGGACACTGCAGCTTGCATAGAAGACGGTCACGTATTGCTTCTGGGCTGCAAGTATTCACCAGTTATAGTATACTGAGCCCAATTCAAGCTGTTGTCAATCCATAAAGCCCAGCATGGCTTTGAACCTGCATATTTGAATACTCAGCCCAACCAGGTTCAGACACCTGAGAATTCTGGATCTTCCAGAACTGACTCTCTTGTAGTTCCGTGTCCTTTGAGAGCAAGTGTTCATGAGTGAGCTTTCTTCATGTGGAATAATGTTCTAATTTTTATGTGCGACATTCCTCCCCCCCCCCCCATGTAGGCCATTCACATTTCTTTGGACATGCTGTCTGAATTTATTGAAATATACATGCCTTTCTTAATGATGGTGACGACGACAGTGATCATCATCATCATTGAACACTGGAATATATCATTCACTGGTACATCACTTGGTCCTAGGCGCTTGGGAAGGGCCCGACTAGAGATAACAATGACCCAAACTAGCATAAATATCTTGCTTGCTGTGTTTTACTGTTGTTTTATGTCTTTGTTACTTTACTGGGTTCTGCTCGCATAATTCGCCGATACATCATGCAGTCCTAGGTGTTTGGGAAGTGCCTGACTAGTGATATAATATGAAATCCAGCATAGTGATCTTGTTTGCTGTGTGTAACTGTTGTTTTTGCATCATCATCATATATCCTTGTATTTAAACAATTTAAATTCTTGTAGGCTGTTCTGAGTACCACATACCTGCTGAGAATAATTTATACAGAGTGGTGTTAGTAAGTAAGTGAATAAACGTGTAGCAGTAGTTAATGGTTGTTGGTCACAATTTTTTATGGCAGTTTCTTTGTTTTCCCTTCCATACTTTTTGTTATAAACTTCATAAAAAGAGTGAAAAGAAAGAAAATATCCTAATTTACGTTTCCTAAATTCATTTTTCTTTCATGTTTACAGGCTTTTCCACGGATAGTGATTATTTGTGGAAATAACTGAAAGCTTAGATAGGAAAAGCATCCTAAGATGAGCTATTTTTGTAGGTTTTATCCCATTCCTAGTAAGGAAAAAGAAAAACTTAAGCAGATATTTCAACAGTTTACCTGTCACCCATTCTTGTACCCAAAGTGTGTCTTTATAGCATGCACAGGCTTATCAACACTTATTATTGCCCTCCTCATGAAACTATCATTGATCCAGCTCTAAGATCACTTATTTCTTCAGTGTGCTGAAATGTAATTTTTCCCGGAGCTTGACAAGCTTTGCAATTTATAGGTTTTCCTCCTTTTGAAGAGTTTACTTTAGGCAATTTGAAGTATTAAATTACTGCTGCTCTTGTGTTGCTAATATATAGTTTGAAAATTAACGGATGCAAGTCTTCCTTTTATATACCACATACAAGAATGAATTATTTTACATACATACATACATATATTATGTATGTATATATAAAGGGAGTGTGAGAAAGGAAGTAAATTCTGTACTGTACTTTAAAAATGAAATAAAAATTAGAAATTCTTGTTTTTCTTCCCTCCAATATGTACAACTTAGATCACATAACTGCTACAAACAGTTCACTGTGTAAGCCAAATACTTTCTAATGCTCTAAAATGAAGAAATAATATGCTTTGAAAATGATTTATGACTGTGGTTAAACTGCCAGATTTACAAAGAAATAGTTCAGATCTTGGGAAGCCTCATGAGTCATGTCAAAAATGAATTTGACCATGATTTAAACTGCTACTTTTCTTACATGACATTTAATATGTGTACTTTGGAGGCCCATATGTCTTTAATAAAATAGCATTAAGTTTTAAATATGATATGAATGCAGTCAGTTTCTAAATTCATAACCTTTTCCACAACTCCAAAATGCTAACCAATAAAGGGAGTCATACATGCAATAAAACATAAACCTTAGAAAATAGCTTTTTATTAAAACAGTTAGACAGTTGGCAGCTGTGTTGTAATGTAATAAATTTCTGAAGCCAATGTGGATTTATCAGTCATTGTTTACATTGCAAGCAATTTGGACCAGACAACTAATTATAATTGAAGACCAAAGGTCATAAAAAAGAATTCCTGCTATGTCCAGTCAATTGAGAACTTGTTGGCAAATGTATAAATGTTCAACTAGATAGTCAATTTTAATATGGCTGTTTTAGCCATTTTTAAAACGCTTGTATACATACATTCTTAGTAAGACTGAAGAAACTAAAAATGAGCAAAACAAAATATCTAGATCCTACAGATACTATCTCAGTGGAAACAAAGCATTCAAACGGCAAATTTATTTTCTGCCCTCAGTGATCGGATCAATTCCTCCTCACTTTTCTGATCTCTGTACAAAGTTTAAGCACTTTCTCCTTCTGATTTAATATGCTTCCTTCTCTGTCCTGCTCGCGTGTAAGAAACAAGAAGCTCTGTTTTGACCTAACATTTGTAGACCTTTCCATTTGTGACTGGCACCTAATAGGCTTTTTTAGAATTCCACATGTGACCATATACCATTGGTAGGTTAGAATCCATTGTTACCATTTTTCTCAGATGCAAACCAGTTTCTGTCTTCATGTGACTTATGCTTCTGATTATAGTTCATAATATAGGCTTCTCAGATTATTAAGAGCTTGCAGTGAGAGGTGCAAATGTGCCTCATTTCAAAGCCTTGGTTTCTTTGGCACTTTTCCACCACTAGATTATTAATGGTATATAGTGAAATAGGCAATGAAAAACTTGTAACTACAACTTCTGCCCCTTGGCCAAGTTGATTAGACACAATGAAAACTACAGCTAAATACATTTGAATAGCACCATGTAGGTGATCCTTTGTCTCCAAGAGAAAAATCTAGATAACCGCTGCCTGTTTTCTCCTGAATGGCGTAATGGTGTTTGGATTGTGGTTTGAATTTCAAAGGTGTGCAGGAAAGGAAAGCTGGACCCTTGGATGGGTTCAAGGACCATATCTTGAAAATCTGTTTTTAGAGTAAAGTATTTAGGCAAAATTTGAGGGGGAGCAATTCTGCTCTTCTCACCCATGTGCTTCTTTTAGTACAAAAAGTAAATTTACCCACATTCTGTTTTATGTGACTGGTATGTGCAAGTAAACAAGATGGTGGTCCTGTCATGTCAGCTCTGATGCAAAGATAAAGCCTTAATAAGCCTTTCTAATGCTTTGCCTCCACTGTGGCTGTATGATAAGATAAGGGTGTTGCGTGAGACAGGATGCTGGATTAGATGGATTGTGGCCTGATCCAGCAGGGCTCCTCTTCTTATTTTTGCCCTGTCATGAAGATCTTGATGTGGTTTACAGCAATAAAAAACAAAACGTAAAATGAACACGCTAATAGTTCAGCAAAATTCGAAGGGTTGTAGTTTTGTTAGATTAGAACTATATTTTCATTCAGAATTACTAATTTTGGGGTAGATTTTATGTACCAGTTACAGCTGCCTTCAAAGCATCTAATGTGTCTTTTGCTGTATTTATTGATGATTTTTATAATAACTGAAAAAGAAACATTTATCATCCAACTGGTGTCATTGGATCCAGTACAGGTATGGTGGGGTATAGTCGGACACCAAATCTGAGGCATGATAACTTTGGAGCTTGATCTCAGATCTGCTTCAACATACGAATCCATATTTTTGGAGCTTTGCTATCTTCTTGTTGTGAGTTCTACCACTGTCTTTGTTTTTTTTTTTTTTAAGATAAAGAAGAACTGGGAAGATCGTTCTGGTCCTTAATTGATAAGTACCTTGAGCGTGCATACGTCCTGCAGGGTAGAAAGCAGGATGGCTGGATGATCTCTGGACCCCATAGCTCTCCTACTGACTCTGTCAAAAATGTGACAAAACCTGCATTAATTAATTAATACTGAATGCCCAGTTAAGGTCTGTCTTAAGTTTATTTCTTAAATGGAGCTATTTTAAATAATATAAAGGGTATTGATATGTTAAATCATACCATTTTGTTTTGTTTTACAGCTTAATTAGATAGATAGATAGATAGATAGATAGATAGATAGATAGATAGATAGATAGATAGATAGATAGATAGATAGATAGATAGATGCATGCATGCATGCATGCATGCATGCATACATACATACATACATACATACATACATACATACATACATACATACATACATACATACATACATACATACATACATACATACATACATAGATGATACACAGTCTTGAAGTATTCAAAAGGGGAAATTTTGATACTAAAGGTGGAGGAAGAGAATGGCGACTTTGCTGGCATTAGTTATTCTGGTAAATATTTTAACATTAGTTGCCTTTTCTGTGCATGTGGTTTGATAAAATCCTCCTTTTTTAATCTACAAGCAAATTCTCTAGTGTTTTCAGAGAAGAACAGAAATCACCTCCATTCTCCCAAATGAGAAATTGATGGGGGGAAAAAGAACCCTGTGACTTGTCATAGTTTTCATGTCTTGCACCTGTAGAGCATTAAGCAAAAGAAATGCCCAAATTTATCTAGCCTTAATTTTTAGAACCCATGATTCAGTGAAATTGTGATTAAATCACCAATTTATATTTAAAAAGGTTATTTAGAGTGAGACATGGAGAGTAATGAAGGAACTAGCTGACAAGCAGTGTCTGCCAAAATTCAATTTGGCATCAGGGGTCTCCATAGAAATTCACAGTTCAAGGTCAGAAAATGGTTTAAAATATGTATAGGCAAAAGCTGTTTGCTAAAAGGTTTCCTCTCCCCGCAAGCACACCCTACTCAAACCTAAACCAACTCCTTTTAACACAGAATCCTTCTGGTTCTGGAAGCTTGATTAAAAATCTGCCTTGTGATATTGTTGAGTGTATTTCAAAAGCTAAGCTTTGTCTTCCAGAATTATGGGTCCCCTAGAGCATCCAGAAAATTATTAACAGCATGTAATCCAACTCGTTGTGAATGTGTCTTTAGTCTGTTAGCCAAATCTTTACATAATACAAATCATTCTACCTATAAAAGCACAAATATGTTATTGTTCTCAACAGGCAATTTAATGCAACTATAGGGAGGAGAACAGGAGAAAAGAAGATTACAAGCTAGCTGATCGTGTTTTTATTTCTCTCTTAAATCTCTCTGCTTTTCTCTGTGGTTATACTTGTTTAAAGATTGTATGCCACTGTGCTCCCTCCTTGATTTCCAAAGCAAATCAGCCTAAATGTGAAGTTTCAATGGGTGCACTTTTTAAAGGATTTGAAAATTTATTGCAAATATACATTTTTCGCTAGAGCAGAGGTGAACCTATAATTTATATTTCTTGTAATTTTTTTTGGATCGATCTAAAGTTTTCCTCATTTATACTTGCTATCCTGTTGTGCCATTCTGTTCACAGACAAGCTATTAAAGTTAATTATTCTCCAGGCCCTTTTTTTCTGTCAAAGGAGAATATTGGAGTTAACAAAAAGATGTATTTACTTTTGGAGGAGGAAACCCACACCATTCTGATGAAATAATACAAGACTGCTTCCTGAGATGTTGACAGGTCAGAAGTCAGGTGTGAAGAGATCTAAACAGAATGTACTTTTAAATCTAATGAATAATTATGATGAGCAGGAAGTCAGCTTTTAAAGTCTCATTCTCTGAACTTTCAAGTCTCCAACATAGGCTGGTTGTGTTCTTTTTTCCCCTTTACATTCTTCCTTTTTGCTTCTTCTACCCATGTTCTGCACTGTGGTATCCTAGCTATTCCCACTGAAACAGAGTGAACTCTTTGAGTCATTAACTAACAACACCAGCCCAAGATAATTTGCTTTCTCTAGCCTTTCCCAGATACTCCGTGCCCTCCATCTCATTTAGGCCCATCACTGAATCACTCAGACATCAGTTCCTACAGTCGTCTCTCCCCACAGTGTCAACTTAAACTAATCAAGGGCAGAAATTTGTGGCAGCTAGTTATGAACTATTTGCAGAAAAATGGCAACATTAGATAAGATGGGCCTCATTTGTGTAGCCATCAGCTTATCCTTAGTGCTATCTTCCCCATTGAAGATTGCAGTCTGAACATATTCATGGTTAGATCCACAGTGCAATGGCTACCGCCAGGTGATTATTCTAAACCCTGTGATCTCAGGGCTCATAACTTTCAGCCAGTTCACACCATTAGTAAGGCTGTGCTTTTCAGTTGATGGGTTTAGCTGTTCCTTACTTAAGCTGACAACTGCTACTTTTAAAAAGTAATGATAACACTAAGTTCGATGCAAGGAAGCCATAAACCAAAAGTTGATCGACCCTCTAAAACTGAGAAGGATATTTGAGGGAGACTTTATAATCTGCCTGATCTAATGGAGGGCTAGAGTATTTGCAATAGATAAGTGAGTGCATATATGTAAGACTTTTTAAAGTTAACTAGATATGTGCTCTTCAAGAAGCTGTTCTTTAATTGTGCTTGCCCTCAAGGCATTTCTCATTAAGTCCATCTGAAATCTGCCTTTGTCTAACCTTAGGACATGGAGACTCCAAACCCTTTGTCCTCTTCTAAGTAACTGTCTTTAAGGTATTTAAAATGTGGGTAATATCCTCTGCTGTCTTCTTAGCATATCCACTTGTACAAAATAAAACAATCTTGTTAACCTACCTGTGTTTAGCTTCTGGTTAACAGCTGAAACTCGGATAGAAATAAGAAACAGGCATTAAGCGTAGTCAGATCATTATTAACTGTGCATAGTTGCGTTTTGTTTGTTTCAGCCCAAGCGTTCCATTCTATCCAGGTCATTTTGAATTTTGTTACTGTCTTTTGTGGTGATGACTGGCTTTCTCAATTTGATTTTCCCACATTTAATTAACATTCTCTACTGTGAAGACAGGACCCCTATAAAGCAGGATCCCTGAGCACCTGAGGGCAGCGATTTTGTTGTGTTCATATTTCATATGGCTTAATATTAAATGTTACTCAGACTTGCAGGAAAATTTGTAATACTTTGATTCACTCATGTTTGGAAATTCATTGTGAAACTTTAGTCTACCCAAGAAAAAGAGAAACCTAGTCTCGATGGAGGTGTTGTAGGAATTTTAGCAAGCTTGTGGTTTTAGCTGGTAGCTACTATTCTGAATTTATCATATGCTATTTAAACATGCTGCATTTTGTGTAAGATTAAGAGAAACTTAAGCTTCCCTTCACATTGCAATGTCATGATTATGGTACCTGAATAAACTATGTCTATTCTGCAGCTCACCCACCTGGAGAAGTTTCTTTGACACTCCACACCTTTAGTCATGATTAAAAAATAGTGAAAACTGGATCTGTGACTGGATCCAGTAGTGATCCATGCAAAGACATGTGCACAGTTTGAGAAGGAGCCACTTGCAACAGATTTTGTGCACAAATTCCAAATCAGCTGTGAACCTATCTGACAGTTTTGTGATAATCCACCCTTTCCCGTATGTGCTTAAAAACCTATGTCTACAATATAGCAGAAAGAGTTGGCACAGTGGATACTAAAGAAAAAGTACAATGCTCTTTCTAACTACTTGCGAGTGAAACAAAATATTTGCTGTCCATCCAAGGCCTGCCTCCCATACTTCACTGTAGTTTATTGCCTTTCCTAATTTCGGAAACTTTTATTTAAAAAAAAATGCCATGAAGCAACCCAAGGCAGAAGGAAGAGGAAAAAATTCCCTCAGTGCTTACCCATCCAGGTTGTCCGGCATCAAACTAAATGGTGAAAACGCTTACAGGATAGTCAAACTGTTGTCCTTCAGATTCTGCTAAAATACAGAAACCCATCATTCCTTGCCATTGACAATGCTGGCTATTGCTTATAGGGACTGAAGTTGAGCGATGCTTGCAGGCCCACAGTAGAGCCATTCTGAAGAAATAATTGCCCTACTAAGATAATGTCATGTTTAACGGTGCCTGCAAAGTCGGTATCCCAAATTAGGGAGAGTCGTGCCATCTGCCTACAGTGGCACCTATAAGATCATTGCTGGTCTTGTAAAGTGTTCTCATGAAACTGGGTTCCATTTACTCAATTTTTATTTCTATTTTATTATGGCATGCTTATACAATCCTTGTATTATATATACAGTATATTCTGGCATATAAGACTACTTTTTAACCCAGGAAAATCTTCTCAAAAGTTGAGGGTCATCTTATATGCTGGGTGTCGTCTTCTTATATGGCAAGTATATCCCATACTCTGTATTTTAACTGGAAAAGTTGGGGGTCGTCTTATACTCCCAGTCGTCTTATATGCAGGAATATACGGTACTTAATATATTTTGTAACTGCAATTATACTTTGAGCTCTGTTGTACTTTTTGAGTTTCTTTGGGCACATTTTGTAGAAAGGCAGAATAGAAATAAATGACTTGGACCAGTTCCCTCCCCCGCCCCACTTTCTCTTTCTCCTTTCTCACACACATTTCTCTCTCTGTGTGAAGGTAGACAGACATATACTAATTGAAAGAGAAAGTGCTTCTGAGTAACTATCCCTCTGGAAAAAAAAGTAGAAAAAAATCTAATTCAATATTTGAAGAGAACTGTGATTGTCACTGAATGTGAGAGGACAAAAGATGTAGAGGGTCTGAAATGTTAGGAAGAGTGAGTGCCATAGCGATTCCATATAGAACAGATTTGGCATATATTTCTTACGTTATGTGGTTACCACGGTTTTGCATTACAGATATGTAAAGCATCTGTACAGTTCTTTTTGTCTGTTTCTCTCTCTCTCTCTCTCTCTCGTGTGTGTGTGTGTGTGTGTGTGTGTGAGTGAGTGAGTGAGTGAGTGAGTGAGTGAGTGAGTGAGTGAGTGAGTGAGTGAGTGAGTGAGTGAGTGAGTGAGTGAGTGAGATATAGAAAGAGAGCCAGTATGGAGGGCAAATCCACCGAAAGATGTAAGGTGAAGATTAATGCTCATAAAGCATATTAAACCAGATTAAAATTTACTTAGTTTAATGTCTACATGAAGAGGCCAAATCATCAAATATTGCAAAGAGACATAATGGAGGTCTATTAATGTCTCTCAATTTGAATTTGCCGTAGAATCCACCAGAGTAATTGCTTATCCAATATATGCCAGATTAGCATATTTGCATAATAATATTGAAGCTTCTTCCCATTTGTACATTATCCAGTTGAGCTTATCATGAAGACTTCTTATGTGCCCTCTCTAGAATCACTAGTAGAAGTTCAGTATTTGCAAAAAGATGAAACAGCCCTTTTCCCTCTCTTCTTCTTTCTTCTTTTAAATACACAATGCCAAAAATACGTAGGAAAAAATGAGGAGCAGATAGATCTGCTTTGCACACATTTTATGCCAAAACAACCTGTAAGGAAGATTCAAATAGATGCAAACGCTCCACTTATGTTTAAATGAGTATGTGGTTGATGGCATAGACAAGGATGGGGTATGAGGCCTTGAGTGCAGCTGACCCACGAGCCACCACGTTAAGTTGGTGGGGGAGATTGTAAGAAGGAGATTCTCATTCCAGCTGTTATTAAGTGTTAGTGGAGGAAAATGACGGTGTTGGGCCCTCTGGCTACTAGAGTCCAGTTTATATCAAACCCCAGAAGATGCAGTGAATGGTCAGGGATGATTGGAACTGCAATCCAGCAAGATGTGGAGAGCCACAAACTATCCACTCATGAACTAGTGTTTGCGAACGGACAGAGCTGCAAAATCTGGGCATGCTCCAGAATGCAAATTGTGTGAAATATTTTCTATTTTTATATTCATTGGAGCGGGGGATTTGATTTGTTGGGTTTTGCAATTTTAGTCTTGTGTAATTGCATACTACAGACGTTACGAAAAAAGACCCAATGACTGTGCCTGTATTTGGGAATTTAGCATGGGTCACCTTGGGTTTTCCAGTGTAGCACCCTTTTTAAACACCCCCAAAGGCTTGAAGTAGACTAAGGGTACTAGGTGAACAGAGAATTTCTGAACCTTTTTCCTCATACAGTTTCAAATGAGTTGGCGCACCTCATCTGCATGTACAACTGAGGACAAGCAGTGAGTAAATTAATCAAACTAAAAATAAAATTACTTTTCAGGGTATTTGCCTAAGGTTAGTTTAGTTGTTGGCAGATACCTAGGACAGCACTTCAGATTGAGGTCAAAAATATGGAATGTCCAGTGTTCCAACTTTCTTAATTATACCTCTTCAGCTGTGTTTCTTTTGGAGTGTGGGAAACGTTTTCAGGAAAATATTATTTCTTAAAGGCTAGCCATTTGCAAGGCAACAACAGTGATGATTACAATGAATTTAAGGTGTCATTTGTTAGCAAGTTCTCAAGAATACCCACATTTAATGCTGGTTCTGATGGTTACTGAAAACTTACTTCATGTTTAAAGATGGTAGAGATTATACTTTTCTGCCAGGACATCAGCAGAAAAAAGTCACTTACCCACAAAAGGTCTCCATGGTTGCTAAAGGAGGCACCTTCTTCTTCTTCTTCTTCTTCTTCTTCTTCTTCTTCTTCTTCTTCTTCTTCTTCTTCTTCTTCTTCTTCTTCTTCTTCTTCTTCATTCACAAAAGGAGCAAGGGCCTTGTGGTTATTGTGATGCTCCCTTTATCAGCAAAATTGATGTCAGATGTGCATTGTTTGTAGGGCATGACTCCTAGAACTGCTGCCTCTACCCTTGGAGGGCATTTTTGTGGTGGTTTGGTGCTCCTTCCTCATCCTCCTGAAATGTGGCTACCTCTAATTGAGTGTAGAAACTTGACTCAGCTGAAGGAAAATAGGGTTTGAGTACCCAATATTAGGAGAGTCAGTGGTGAAAAGACTGTTGCTTTTTGAGCTAACAGAAGAAGAAGAAGAAGAAGAAGAAGAAGAGTTGGCTTTTCTACCCCACTTTTCTCAGCCATTTAATGGGACTCAGAGCGGCTGACAAAGCTTTCTGTTCTTCTCCCCACAACAGACACTCTGTGAGATAGGTGGGGCTGTGGGAAAGCTCAGAAGAGAGCTATGACTAGCTGAAGGTCACCCAGCTGGCTTCATGGAGGAGTGTGGAATCAAACCTGGTATTCCCAGTATACCCTTTATCTTTCTTGTTTCCCACATATCTGGGAAGCTATCACTTAGCTTGCTTTGATTATATTCTCAGAAGAAAAAAAAATATTTTTTAAATTTCCATCTATTATGGTCCAGTCTGAATAACGTCTGAAGCATATTAAAAATAGTTAATGGAACCCTCAAGGAGTTGGGATAACTGTGCTGTGTGATACTTTCCATCTGTGGGATTCTCTGATAAGTAAAAAAAAATAAACTTGACTGTTCTCGGGATGAGAAAACATATTAAGATATCTTTGGACTTGGAAGAGAAATCCAGATAAATTATCATGTCATTTGGATCACTATAAAGCAATACGTTTGTTGAAATAAAATGTGTATTTATGTGTGTATGCATGGTTGCTGTTGACATATCCACAGGAGTATAAAACTAACTTAAACCAGAAGATAGGATTATTTTCCATATCAGATGGGTCATAGATCACCACATGAATAAGTAAGGCTCCCTCCCCCCAAAAAAAGCTGTAGGCATAGTAAAATCTCTCCCCACTCCATGCACTCAGAGCATGTGAGAGAGTATACAATCATATTTTAGATACATATTCTGCTTTCAGATTGTATAACGATCTCCCAAAGTATTGGAGAACGCCATTTATTTCTGCCTTCATCTCTGCAATAGTTTAACAGTAACTGAACAAAAGTTTTAGAGTTCCAGATGTGCTTACTCTTGTGTAAACAGATAAATGAATCAGCTTGATTTGTAAAAATGTATGCATGTGTAATATGCTCAGGAATGTGGAAATAATGGCCAGACATAAGAGAAGGGGTGCCTCAGAGGCACCTCAGAGAGAGAGAGAGAGAGAGGCCAGGTTCAATTTAATCTGGATTCAAACCAGGGTTTTTTTTAAAATCAGTACTGAGGTCTGGGTTTTTTGTGTTCCCACTGTTAGCTTATAATGCGGACTCACAGGGGAGAAAACCCCTCCTCTCTCTCCTCCCCTCAGCAAACCCCCCTCCCCATGCAGTCAGCAAATGGGCACTCAATTCATTGGGGTCGGCAAGTCAAACCCCACCCCCTATATAAACCTGTTCCCAATTCAGATCATGGAGAAGCAGTTTTTGTTCCCTGTTTCTCCCCCCACAGTAGCACAGCTTCTCATGTTAACAAGGCAGTAGAAGATTAAAGATCACTTTCCCTTCTGGTGTTTTGTGTTAGATCAGTGGAGCAGCACAAAATGGCACGGAGGATGGAAGAAAGTAGGGAGGGAAGCAGGCAGGCTTTTACACAAGAGCTGACACAGTATGGAAGCCTCCAAAGCCACGATTGCTACCCCTCTTTGTAAGATCAGACACTTTCTGATCTCTTTGTTACATTGTGTTCTGATCTCTTATTACGTGTGTTCTGATCACTTTTTTAGTAACATTGTGGTCTGATCTCTCTCATTCTTCACCTCCTTTCCCCACCCCCTTTCAGCCAAGCCTGATCCCCTCAGCATGTAATGGCAAGAGCTCAGGGAAAAGGGGATGAAATCATGGCTTAACATTGGATCAGGGGAAACTGAGAAGAACACACCTAAAGCATGGTTCCTTCCCTCCAAAAAATGTGTGCATTCCCATTGCTAAATAGTGAGGATTATTTTTAATTCCAGCAGTGAGGCCTCTTTTGATCCAAATATAGATAATCCACGTTTTGGGACCTTTAATTCTCAGAAACTTAGGATTATTTTAAAACTTTGGGAATGATGAACACTCAAAACAATTTTAAAACTCTTTGTGTCCCCAAGCCTTCTCTCATCCACCTGTTCTCTCACAGAATGCTCAGGAGAGGGGGGCAGACTAGTATGTGAACGATTCCACTTTGAAGCCTTCTCTAAGCCACCCCAGAGGCACTTCAGAGGGGTCCCCCCTTTTTTTGGTTGGGTTTCATCACAGTCTATTTCACGACACCAGCTCCAGCCTTGTATCTAGGGCAGTGGTTCTCAACCTGTGGGTTGGGACCCCTTTGGGGGTCGATCTGCTCTTTCACAGGGGTCGTTATGAAATAGCAACACAAATAATTTTATGGTTGGGGGTTAGGGTTAGGGTTAGGTTGGGGGTTATCACAACATGAGGAACTGTATTAAAGGGTTGCTGCATTAGAAAAGTTGAGAACCACCGATCTAGGGGTTACAGAGAAACATGGCTTGTTGGGTGATCCACCTAATAGTCCAGGACCTCTCTACATAGTTCATTTGTATCATTCTTCACTTAGGCCCAAGGCTATAAACAATATCTTCTTCATTTCAGTTCCATTCACCAAGCTTTTAGCATTTCTTCCTTGTGGGTGTGGATCCTTGGATTCAGAAATTTCTGGATGGTACCAACCATTTTAAACTGTAAGCCATAATTCTTAGACAACATAGTCAGTAGTGTCTGCTTGTACTTTACTATGGTGTTTGTCCTCCTATTAATAGAAAAGGGTTGCAGAAACCTTTTTAAATTTTATGAGCCACCTCCACATTAACAAGAGATCACATGGCGAGACCACCGTCTGCAGATCACTTGTATTTGAAGAGCTGATGTGGTTTTCCTATAAATCATAGAGAATAGCCCATTATGAACACCTTGTAAAAATCAAAGGGCTTTATGATTGCTCCTTGCTACTGCCTTAGTGAGTTACTAGCTAATTCTGGACAAAATATGTTGCTGTGTCTGCATATATAACACTATTATGCCAGACTTTTCACTTGAGAGAAATTAGTGCTGAGAATTCAACTGCTCTTTGTGAGTTCAATTAAATCAGTCAGAAAAGTGCGGGGAATGGAAAGGAAGCTAGAATAACAGCATAATATAGAGGGTGACTAGGGTGGTACCTTATTCAATGTATGCTTTTAATGTATGCTTTTTTTAAAAAAAAATGTTTCCCACCAGTCTTGAATAAGAAGTTTATAATCTAATTTTGAACCACATTTTGTTTGGAATGTTTAGATCTCTGTTGTTGTTTTTTGAATGAAATTGCTTCTTTCCATAGCTGTTTGAGAATAACTTGAAGCAATTCCAAATATGACTATATAGGCTGCTATGAAAATCATTAACCATTCTATTCGACTTCATTTTCAAAGGTTTTTTTAAAAAATGCTTTCTATAGTGACATTATTAATTCATTTGTTTATTATTCTTAAAGGCTTATTGGTATGGTAAAAAGTTTGCATTATAAGGACAAAAAGGGAAATCTTATTATAGAGATATATACATGTACATTTTAGCCTAAGCGTTCAAACGTTAATTAAAATTTGGCCAGAGAGACTAAAACACTGCACTCTATCACTCATGATACATTTTCTGAAGATTTGGAAAATGCAAAATATCTGACACCTTTGACTACATTTTAGGAGATGTCACACAGAAGTAAAAACATTTCACAAAGTGATTGGATTATTCCTTGGGCATTTTCTTAGGGATTAAGGCTGTCTCCAGGTGGTGAGGGAAAAATGTCAGTTTTTCTCACAAACACCAAGGTTTCCCTATTGTGGTCCCCAAAGAGACACCACAAATGCAAATCTCCACTAGCACAGTCTAGCACAGGAAATTGCTGCCAGAGTGCTTTCTCTTGTACTTACCTTAGACTGTAATCAGACACACCAAGAACAATAACAAAAGTCTCTCAGGGGCACCTCTGAGGTGGCTTAGAGAAGGCTTTGAGGTGGGATTGTTCATGAACCATCTGTCCCTCCTCTCACGAACATAGAAAAGGTGGATTAGAAAAGGGTTTGGAACAGGAGGGCCATACACTGTCTCTCTGAGGTGCCTCTGACTTTTGAGGTGACCTGTTTGTTTTGTCTAAAGATAGCCTTAATCTGAAACAATGGTATCTTGAGGGGACAACACAGTGACATATGGTCAGGCAGTTACCACCTCTAAAAAGGTGTTGATGTGGGCTTGGACTATGATTGCATGCAGTAAAAAAGCCCCTGTGAGGCAGCTCAGAGATAGTTTAGGGATGGTCCTGACATAGATTAAAAATCGGATAAGAACTTTACACTTCCAAGTCTTCTTCTTCTTCTTCTTCTTCTTCTTTTTTTTTGCTCCAGTATGTGTGCATGCAGCCTAAGTGTGCGTCCCCATGCTAAAAATAGTCTGAGATCGCCTCAGGAGCGTCTCCATGTAAAGCCCTAATACGGGCTACATGTGAGACAATACGTGTCAAAAAACAAACAACCATTTAGCAAGTGTTTTCATTCCGAAATAAGGGGCTAGCATGTATTGTCCTGGGGTCATGGGGATTCTTCCAGGTTATTTGGGGTAGACCTTGGCAGCCTCAGTATTAGCAGGCAAAGTTTCGCCTCTGTTCCCTGTTCCTGCCATACGTACTGTGATCAGCAGCCTCTTGGGGATTTCTTTAAATAAATAGCTACATTTATTACAGCCCCCTTCCCTGATAGCAAGCTATGTGTGAGTAATTTTGAGCCGGTTGCAAAGTGGGGGTGACCTGCTGTCATACTGGCTGTCATGTGGATGTGCGCACCTCCGCTAACCTGTGGCAGCCAAGGAAAGGAACGATCTGCTTTTAGTTATGCTTTTAACTATATGTTATAACTTTTGGTTATGCTTTTAACTTTGGCGGCCAAGGAAATGAATGATCTAGTGTGTTGTGTTTGTGCAACTGAGGTGTTTGCCTGTCATCTCTGCAGCTGTTTGCCTGTCATTGCTGCAGCGGGCAGGACAGGTTATGGTGACGTCAACCCAGCTTCCTATTTGGGGAGAAAAAGATGTGGGTTCACACTCTGGCTTGCATGGGGACAGGCATGTATGATTTGAATCCGCTTTGCCCCAAAGCACATGGGGATGCTTTATTGCGAGTTACAACGCAGATTTTTATGACACGCGTCACAAGTGGAACAACCGGCTTGCATGAGGACGTGGCCTCAGTCTCATTGAACAGGAGACTGGCTGGTCCATAAAGGCAAATTGGTCCACTCTTCTTATTTTACCTACATACATGTTTCAATTCACGGCTGGCTCATGTTCAGTGAAGGCAACTGCAGCATCATACTCTCACCTACCATTAGATGTGCCTGTTTTGACTTCTTCTTCTTTGCCACCCTGCCTTCCATCCCACCACCTTGCCTTCGCCTTTGAGTTCAGAAGCATTTACCAGCAAGTAAATGTGCTGAGTAAAGTGCAAAATGACTGCTCAAGATAAATGCTGAGAGACAGTCTCTCCTGCATTATATCAATTTTGCATTTATTTCTATTCAGCTAACAATTTCTAAAATCAGTTTTAGCAGAAAGTGATGAAATTTGGAACTACAGTGCGCATCACAGAGTACTCCAAACCACATTCTCATGGGGCTGGGCTCAATTTGTTTAGATTTAAAGTGAGCACAGCAGCCTTTGCTCTAGCACTACAGTTGATCTGATAGCAGCGGACATTAGTCAGGAAAGTGGGCAAGCCAGTTTGGCTAGAGAGCCAGACTCTTATCTGGGAATACCGGGTTCGATTCTGCCCTCCCCCATGAAGCCAGCTGGGTGACATTGGACTAGCCACAGTTCTCGTCTGAGCTCTCACAGTCCCACCTACCTCACAGGGTGTTGTGGGGAGAAGATAGAAAGCTTTGTCAGACACTTTGAGTCCCCTTAAATGGGTGAGAAAAGTGGCATAGCAAATGAATTTTTCCAGATCCAAACTTGTTTTTACTACTTGCACTCTGCAGCAGCTGTGGCAAAGAATTGGCTGATGTTGTGATGGCTAGTTGACAGGTTAAGGTTTCTGTTTCAATGGGACTTAGGGTTATTGTTTTAACCATGTCTTGTTCATTGACACACTTGCCTTATTTCCTACTTGTACCATGGCAGCAGCAGTAGCACAGAGTTCTCAAAATGAGTCCTTGCAGTATAAGAGATTAAATCCCGAATCTGCCATTTTTTTTATTTATTTCAGAAGATGATTGACCTCTGTGGACCAAGTCTCCTTCAGCTTTGCCTGTGGATTTCTCAAATTTCACACACATGTGAGACAAATTTGAGGCACAGCAAGATGAAAATTAAATTGACTGTAGCTTTGGAAAGTAATTTTACCATTTAATTTCCATAAATCAAACATTTAATGTTGCATTTAACATCTATCTTAATAGAAGATGGGTTCACTGCTGATGGATCACTAGAAATATAAGCAGATTGTTCTGGAGGCCCTTTGAAGAGTTAAATTTTGATTCTATATTTCAAGATAATTGAGGAGGCTAGATTCTGTCTCTGGAGAAAAACCATAAAGACACTTTCCCAATTAAAATCCAACTGCAGCCCGAGCAGTTGGCTGCCAAATAAGGCAAATGCCATCCAAACTAAGAGATTATCCTCAGTGGCCACGACTTGGCAGATATTTGGCCATCTCATTTCTTTCTGGACTTGCAGAGGGTGCAAATAAGTCAGAGTGGGAATATTCATACCTGATTTAGTAAACCCATAGTTAAGAGTTTGACATGATTTCAATTATCAAGTCTCTAGATTCCAAATTTTAATACTTGGCCATAAAAATAATTTGGAGCTGAAATAGATTTGTTAACCTCTCTGCCCTGAGACATTAGTGGAATATAAACACAGAGGATTAACAGAATGTGCTATTTATGCTTATGCAGTTCTCTGGAAAGACTCTCCCCATCTAAGCTTGCCTTAAAGAATAAAATATAGATGTCCATTCTCCCAGTGAAAAGTTTCCAGCTTGAAAGTAAAGTGCAAATAAAGTTCCTATTCAGAAAAATATAATCATGCATTTTGCAGCCAGAGAGAGATGGGTGTTGAAATATGAATTAATCTTTTCAGTGTGTCCACCAGACATGTGAATTGATCCACAAATTTAATTTCTAGCAAATACATATGCATGGCTTCCATTTTAAAAATGGATTTTTATATGCATCCACATAAACGTTCCACTTCACAGCAGCAAAAATAATCATTCCATAGGTGAGATATAATCACAGCATACCTCCCAGTCTTATAGTGTTTAGGTTAAGAAAGTTAATGCTTAAAAGTTGAAGATAGGGTTAACAGTGAAAGACAAGTCCAAGTATAAGAAAAGCCAACTACATATCCACTTTTGTATCCAAGGGCGAGTTCCCATTCAAGGAATAAAGTGCTATATACAAGGCTATTTACATCAGGATTTACATTGATACGTAAAGTGCGTTAAAAGGAAGCAAAGGAGCATCTGGCAATCGGATTCAACCCCGATTTTCTGTCCCCACTCTTAAACACTTAAAATGCTTCCAAAAACGGATTGGGGAAAGCGATTCTTTCCCCTCCTCAGCCTTTTACGATCCCTCTCCCCCCATTGCCCAGGGCGCACGGCAGCAGTGGCAACTTAAGCCCCATTCGCCCACTCCACCTCCACAGCCACCATCCTCAGCAGGGGTTCCCCCCAAAAAAAGCACCCTAGCTGGCTGGCTGGCGCTGCTCCTGCTGCTGCCGCCCGCACACACACACTTAAACATACACACAGCTCTCAGTTCCTGCAGCAGCTTCACCCCTTTCCCTTTTTAAGGATCAAGGAAGGAGGGAAACCGCCAGAATTGCGCAGGATTTCCTTGATGTTTAGGCTAATGTGGGTGGGAAAGAAAACATTGTTATAAGGTGTGAAGTGGCTGAATTGTTAGAATGAAACAATCTGTTGTATAGGGGAATAATACTCTAGCATCTCACAGCACTAAGGAAGAAACGTTTTAAAAGCAAAAGCGGGGAAAAAAACACTGGAAAATTCCAGTGTTTGTTTATTCTGCTTTTAAGCCAAATAATCCTCAAAATACCCCTGAAACTGATTGGGAATGGGGACTAAGAGGATCCAAACCATTCTGAAACCATTTTAATTTATTGGGGGTGGGAACGACAAGGATCCAAGCCGTTTTAAAGTGGTAATGGGAACTCGCCTCAAGTGAAATAAAATAGCCAAGTAGCATATTTTCTGTGTTATTATTCTGCGGGAGTTCCCCATCACTTCGAGTTCCCATCAACTGAACGTGGGACCCCACGCTTCTGTAAAGATGTGACTTTCCATCTTTATTTAAACAAAGCCACTTTCTACAGCTTATTCATGCTTGATTATACAGTATTGATTATATTCAGCCAGCCTGTGAACTCCTTCTAGTGAAAAGCATTAGAAGTGAGGAGAGGTGAAGATGGGAGCGTTCTGCCTGTGGCACTCGATTTGTGATGACCAAAGAAAGTTTTCCCCTGGTCGCCAACATGCTTGAGTTTTGATGTTTGAAATGAAAAAAGATAGAAAAAGAGGAGTTATTGTTCAAAACACTGAGGAGTCCTAGAGCTTCTTGAAGACTGTGGGTGCATGCTGCTACAAGCTCACAGTACTTTATAAGACTGCTTTTGTTAAAACAAGTTAAAAACTGGCAGCCGATAGATTGTCGCTTACCAGAAGAGAAGGGCCTGTGGAATTTAACAACGGAGGGCATGTTTTGCATGTGGCCGTCTCCATGTTGACAGCGTGGGCACCTCTATGCACTTTTCTTGGCAGAGAAATAGAATCTATTTGCCAGTACCAACTCATGCTCATAAATAGACTATGGGCCATCAGTACCATTAAGTACATAAGCACATTAAACTTTCTTAATAATTGCACAGGGGCACAGTGATGATTTCTGGTTTTCATCTTAAATTATTTATGAGCAGTGAGCATTTTCAATGTTAAAGCTGACCAACTGTGATGGGAGTTATAGTCCAAGAACATCCGGGGTTTTATCAGTTCAGAAATACCTGTTGAGGATATTGAAGTTCCCCCAAAAAACATATCATGGCTCTTCCATTATAGCACAATTTTCTATGCTTCTCATTGGCTAAAGCCCAATTCGACATACCTGTATATTCCAGCGTATAAGACAACTGGGCATATAAGATGACCCCCAACTTTTCCAGTTAAAATATAGAGTTTGGGATATACTCGCCGTATAAGAAGATGACACCCGGTGTATAAGACGACCCCCGACTTTTGAGAATATTTTCCTGGGTAAGAACATAAGAACATAAGAGAAGCCTTGCTGGATCAGGCCACAGCCCATCTAGTCCAGCATCCTGTCGCACACAGTGAAAAGTAAAAAGTAGTCTTATACACCAGAATTTACTGTATATCAAATTTATGTGGCTTAGCATATGTATTTGTGTAGAAATAGAAGATGGAAGTTCTGCGTTTCTTTTCTTCTTGCACAAACTGCACATGGATTACTGGACAGTGTTAGCTATTTATTACCCAGACATTGGATTTTCCCAGAGTCATGCATGCTCCTAAATACCTTTGAAGTGCAATAAGGAATAGCCCTATATACTGTAACAGGCTTTGCCCTTCTGTGTTTTGGTGTCATCTTTGATTGGACGTTTTGCAACGTGCTGAGTTTCATGGAAGCTTTTCAGAAGTACTTTAAATGGGAACTCCACACAGCACACAGTTTCCATAAACATTTCACAAATGGTATGACTGTGCGATGAATGTGTTTGGTGTTGTGGTTGTCTGAAGTTTTCACAGGCTTTACACAAAGTTATGTAAGTGTGAACCAACCCACAAACAGAGAGGCAGATGGACAGATGGGCACCAGAATCTGGATGCTGATATCCACTTGAAGTGACACTTGAACCAAGAAAAACATAATTTACACCACTTCTTTTTCATTGATGCTGGGTAGATGCTTTGCTAGTATATGCAGAGGCCAAGAAGTTAATTTAGTTGACACTCTGTCTACATGGAATCCCACACAGGTAAGCATTTTTTAAAAAACAAATTTCCTGCATCAGTGCAATTTGGCCTTAACAGAAGGAACGTTTCTGAATAGGGCACCTAAGTCCTTCACAGTTATACTGCAGAGA
Source organism: Aspidoscelis tigris stejnegeri (assembly GCA_023333525.1). Classification (NCBI taxonomy): domain Eukaryota; kingdom Metazoa; phylum Chordata; class Lepidosauria; order Squamata; family Teiidae; genus Aspidoscelis; species Aspidoscelis tigris. The sequence continues at coordinate 113,639,225 of JALMGA010000002.1, read as the reverse complement.
TCGGGATTCAACTTGGGTGGGCCTTGGACATGCTGCTGCCAATAGGCCACCTCTGCCAACTGGCAAGCAGGTGGTGAGCCTGTATCTCCTGCCTAGAGCTCTGGTGCAACTGTACCTGCCAACATTCTTTCTCAGTTATGTTAGCCTTCCTCTTGACGCTTTGGGTGGCTTCAGAAGAAGTCTGCACATAGAGAATATGGTGATCAACAGCCTCCAGGTTTGATGATTGTGCAACCTTGTCCGGTACTGTGGGTGGTGTCCCTCCAGAAAGTATCTCCTGGGGACCTTCAGCAAGGATATTATTAGTATTTGCCTGCTCTGCCTGTGGTTTCCCATTAGCATCTGCTTAACCACTGGGAGAACAGGCTACTGGACTAAATGAATCTTTGGTGGAAGAACAGCTTTTAAAGGAGGGGGAATGAAAACAATAGATGATCATATTGCCAAGCAGAGATGAGTGAGTTCAGGAAGTTGCTTCTCTATCACCTAACAGCCCCATAATCCTTGCCAGTTTGGTCTAGTAGTTAGGGAGCCAGACTCTTATCTGGGAATACCAGGTTCGATTCTGCCCTTCCTCCATGAAGTCAGCTGGGTGACCTTGGGCTAGTCACAGCTTTCTTCTGAGCTCTCACAGCCCCACCCACCTCACAGGGTGTCTGTTGTGGGGAGAAGAATAGAAAAGCTTTGTCATCCGCTTTGAGTCCCCTTAAATAGATGAGAAAAGCAGGGTAGAAAAGCCAATTCTCCTCCTCCTCCTCCTCCTCCTCCTCCTCCTCCTCCTCCTCCTCCTACTACTACTACTACTACTACTACTACTACTACTACTACTACTACTACTACTACTACTACTACTGCTGTTGATTAAAACCTGTCCACCTTAATGAAGAAGTGGAACTCAGTTTGAAAAGTGAGCTGTTCACCTCAAAAATCTAAGCATGTAACTATGGCAAATCGGAGTGGTTGGTCTTTTCTGCACTGAATTATCTGTGGTTGGAATCAGTGGGTCGGGACCAGCCAGGACCATGGGATCTGATTGTGGAAAGGTGTGGTCTGGAACAGCACCATCTTCATAGTGTTGGTTCAGAAATGTCCCCTCCCTGGCCTTGAAGCACAAATGGACTTCAAGGCTAGACTGCAAGGACTGGACTCCTAGCCTTGGAGCTTCTGGGGGATACATTTTGGGGCTACACTTTATTGCATTGCTGAAATACATCCCAAGCTAGTGATGAACATCAGAGGCTTGCCTTCCACAGGCTTCCCATGTCCTGGACCAGGGCCTTCTCCGGTCCAACAATAAAATAACTAAATTGAGTCCACTGGTATTCCTGAACAGGGTCTTCCTGATCAGGATCATACTGCATCCTGTGTAGGTGAAGCACACCTCCAGGGGCAGGCCTCACAGATCTTCACTAATGTGTGGAATTGGTGTGCTCCAGGAGCTCAGCACATGGGTGAAGGGGCCATAGATTTCCAAATGTCCCATTTTCAATGCACAGTCAATGAAAACTCTCCATTTTACTTTTCCTGAATTCATTGAATGACCCTTTGTGTCCACAGAGGATATAGGTTTAATATTAACTTTTATTCTCTCCAAAGGAAAAGGTACGAGGAAACAATTCAAATGTGACCAGAATGTACGCATCTCAAACACAAAGACTTGCATAGTGTCCAGTTCCTAAAAGAAACTAGCTTGCACAAAACATTTGAAAAAGTAGTAGCAACTTCTAGTAATTTAGACCATACGCATTCAGTCATGTCCCCTTTTCTTGTCCCAGGTCACAGCATATTATAAATATGGGGTAATGCAATTAAATTGCAAACTTTAATAAACACATCTTCACCTCTCTGTAAGCAAGGTTTCTGCTACATTACCAGCACCATCCATCTGTTTCAGTAAGGTGATTTTTGTATAATTTACATTTATTTTGCATGGCTCCTCTGTCGGGCCTGTAGCCATCTAAAACAAATATTCTATTAATGGGTCTTATTTAAATGTTGTATTTTGAGGAAATTCCCTCTTGCTATTCTTCATGAGTTCTTGCCAAGAATGCCTTCTATGAAGATCATCATTTCATGGGACAGACAGAAGTGTGCTTATTAAAGGCCCAGAGTATATTTGAATTCACTACTTTGGGCTGCATTCATAATACTGCCATCCCTTATATTGCATGGTTTCTTTTCAAGAAACCACTACATTATGCAAATCACATTAGGGGAACCAGAAACAATGTCTGGTTTTCCTAAAGGCAATTACATTTGTCACATAGCAGTTTCATGCCATGAAAGGAAAGATGTATTTTACACATCATACGTGAACAAAACTAATTGTGCTGTAGGAGGGGCAACTATTAGACTGTAGCCATGTATTGGAGTCATATTTCCAAACTTTCTGCCTTTATGGACTGTGCATTTGGCAACCTACTCCTGAGCAGCTGGCAGGCATGGAACATGGGATTTGGCTGACTTTGTACATGTAAGAAAATGTTTTGGTTTATATCATTCCAGGCTGCAAGAAGACAGTGCTCTCTTATTTAAAAAACTAAGAATGTTTCTGCACTGATCAATATGTTGGATCAGCAAACATCTGAAGAACCTCTCTTCCACATACTGGTGTAGTTTAAGGGAGACCTCATGTGGTGCTTCCCTTAGACTACACCAGTGTATGGAAGGGAGGTTTAAGAACAAAAGAGGAGCCCTGCTGGATCAGGCTACAGCCCATCTAGTCCAGCATGCTGTTGCCCACCAATTGCCCATGGGCATCTCAAGAAGAGACAAGGGCAAACCTTCTCCTGCTCTTGAATCCCAGCAAATGGACTTGAAAATATCCTGCTGGTCCCCACGGTCTGAAAGATGTACTCAGGCATCCATTCTAGTAGCCATTGATACATCTGTCATCCATAAATTTGTCTAGCCCTTCCTTGAAGCCTTCTAGCCTGGTAGCTGTTACCACCTCTTCTGGCAGCAAATTCTGTAGACCAATGACCCTCTGGGTGAAGAAATCCTTCCCCTTGTCTGATCTGACTCTCCTACCCATCAGCTTCATAGGTGCCCCCTGGTTCTAGTGTTGTGTGATAGAGAAAATAAATGTTCTCTATCCTTCTTTTCTATACTGTGCATGGCATGCTCCTGGTATGTTTGCTGGCCTACTGTAGTGGCCAGTACATAATTGCCCTAAAATGCAATTTTGTACGAGTCAAATGCCATCCTGCAAATCTCTCCATGAACACTTATCTAACTGGGGTTGCTGTCTGCATTGCAAGGGATGTGACACTGGTGTTTTGCTTCTATACTGATGGCAGTACAAATGTGACTGCCCTGTTCCCGATATTACCAGAACAAGGGCTACCTGCCCTTCAGCACAATTGGCCCCATCCCCATTGCTTAAACATTGCAGGCAATGTTTAAGGATGGGGAACGTCAAAGTTCCCATTGGAAACACTGGGAACCTCCACAGCTTCAGCTCTGAAGCTCATGCCAGCTTCAATGGGGCTGTGGTGTGTGGAGGCACTAAAGCTTGAAGTAAAACAGGCAATGTTGGACTACATGTGGACCACTGGACCAGTCCAGGCAACCCATAGGATGTTTCTAGGCCACATGCAGAAGAAGTGGTCAACTGACAATAGAGTTCCAGTATATAAGCATGGAAAGGCCCAAGGAGATTACAGTTTCACAGACTCTGTAATTCAAATTGGGAGTTAATAATGGATCCAGAAAGTGGATTGGATAGGGTGGCTGTCCCATCCTATGAGAGCAATTGGGCCTGCTGCTTCTTGGCCTGCAGAAGTTCTAGATTTAACTCTGCCACTGACATGAGAAGAGTAAGATTACATCTTCATTTTCTCTGAAACCAACCAACCAATTATTCAGCAGCATCAGAAATATCTGCAAATAGTTTAGAAAGAATCCCTGGTTTTCCCCCCCTCTTTTACCTAGGCTGGACCTCCAGCTGTAACCATCCCTACTGAAACAGATCCCAGCTGGAGTGATACAGTTGTCCTGAAGTAACGCCATCTGCACTTGGACCATCTATTCTGGAAAACCCCTGCACTGTGGTGAAGCGTGGGCCAGATCAGCAACATCACTGCAGATGAAGTTGATCTGATCCATGCCTCCACACAATCTGGATCTGTTATCTAGGCACACTGACCTAGATCTAAAGGCAATATATGCAGAAAGGGTCTTAGTATGAATTGCACTGAAGTAAAAGTCAGACAATTGTATTTTCCCATATTGCAGACTGATCCAGGAGATTCTACAGGCAGATAGTAGACACAATCTCACTCCAATACACATTCATTACTAGGAGTGTGCACAAATGCAATTTTTGGGATTTGATTCAATTTGAATGGAATACCCAAAAATTCAATCCGATTCGAATGCTTAAAGTTCAAATTTAACCAAAATTCTGTTTGAACTAAGCAAATTTGAATATATTTTTCAAATTTTTCATTCAAATTTGCACTTACGAGTGTCAACAACATTTGTAGATGCTGGTACGCATCTTCTCCGCATCCATATGCATCTGTAAGCATCCATACACATCCGTATGCAACCTGTTTTCATCCCGTACGGATCTGTACAAATGTGGGAAAGAGGCGGACCTTCAAGTACACATTGTGTACAAATCTGTACACATACGGATGTCTGAATAATTCAAACAAATAGGCCCAAAATTCAAAATTTGAACTGAGTCCTTACATTTGAATTTAAGGACATTCGATTTGAATTTGAATGTTGAAATTTGGTTGATTCGATAGAATTTTGACTTTCAAATATTCATGCACATCCTTATTCATTACAATTGTGACAGTGATACCCCTGTGAAGGAATGAGATTTTGTCCACTACCTGCAGATAGAATCTCCTGGATCAGTTTGCATTCCACTCCATCTCCATCTATATCTCCATCTATCTACCAACTGGGAAAGATAGAGGGAAAGAAGCTTTTTCACAGGTTGTGCAGATGGCAGATTGAGACTGGGAAAAAAGTTAGTGGCTGTGTCTCTATATCTCTTCTGCATACATTTGTTGAAATGCATGGCTCTGGGATATGATTAGAAAATACATCAAATTCCTGTACCTGAAGCATTTATTTTTCTATGATTATTATTTACAGCAAGCCTGTAAAGGTGGTTCACAATTCTTATATTACAGATGGGGTAGGGGAGGCTGGGAGAACATGGTTTGCCTAATAATACCTAATGAGTTTGCTGTTGAAACAAGATTTGCAGACTTTGTAGTTTTTACTTCAGTCTAATTAAGCTATGCCAATAATTAGTGGCATGATTATAAACAGTTTATGCATTCAGCAGTTACTCTACTATAGATTTCTGCACAGAATTACAGTGCATAAAATTGTCACCCAAATTATGCAGTTTCTGAATGTATGGAAGTGTAACGGCTTTTCCAGAAAGCTGTGTTATTGTTTTGGCTCCAAACTGTTGATATTAACACAAGGCCAATTTACCAAACGTTGACATGTTTGAACAACTGTATATAATTAATGCAAAACCTTGACTCTCAAATGAACTTTCTTGTTCCCTCAAGTCTCTCTGGTCTTCAGCTTTAGATTCATACAATTGCACCCCTAAAAAGCTTGTTACTGCTTTAAATCGCTTGCACGAAGAGGCTTTCAATCAACTAGATAATGAGTGTAATTTCAAAGCTTTAGTTAAGAATCCTTAACAGGTTATATCCATCAAAAACTGATTTGACTTTCATGCCAGATGTAACACTTTGTCTGGGAAATAGCAATCTTCAAATTAACACCAGGGAAAAGCAATTCGGCGATGCCACTATTCCCCAGTTAAGTTTATTTTAGAAGTCTTAATAAATGGAATTTAAATTAGGGTGGCATCATTCCTATGCAGCATTGATTGATTGTAAAAATAACTCTAATAAATCTTTACCATGCCTTCTAAGTTGAAACAGTCATTGTGACAGACTGCAATCATATTTTGAGTCCCAAAGTTGAGCATGTTATTGTTTGAAAGGGGGAATCCAAAGCCAAGACATTTTCAAATAATCTAGAACAAGGAACAAGTAAAACCCTTTACTCCTCCAGTTGTATGTGATCCCAGGGGAATTCTTGCTCTTATGCACCCATCCGCTATGGACATTTACATCCACACAAAGTAAAAAAGAGCATCATCCATGTACAGTTAAAAGAGGCAGCTGAGAGGTGGTAGCATCTGCAAGCTAGCCTCTTAATCCACATTAAAAGATAAAGACCACACTCTGGCACCAAAGTTGCATTAGAGGTGGGATGGGAACACAAGCAAACATATGCTATCACTTCTAAACTGCTTCTGTGCTGTTTCTTTTAAATGTAAGTGGATACAGCCTTAGGGTTTTAACCATAAATCTTTTGACCCATTGTCACAATTGCTTCCTATAATCTAAGGGCAGAAGAACTAGGGATGTGCACAAATATTTGTAGGCATTCAAAGTTCAATCAAAGGTGCCCATTTTCAACATTCGAATTCGAACAGAGTGTCCCAAATTTCGAATTTAATCATTTGAATTGAATTTTCAATTTTTGGCCTGTTTGTTTGAATTATCTGGACATTCATATGTGTACAGGATGAAAACAGTTTCCGTACAGGATAACTACGAGATGGAAAAGCACGTGTATGGATGTGTACAAATGTGTACAGATGTTGGGAAGATGCGTACAGGAATCTATGCATGTTGTCAACATTTGTAAGTGCAAATTTGAATCAAAAATTTGAATGAATAGATTCGAATTTGGTTAATTTGAATCGACTTTTGTTAAATTCAAATTCAAATAATTTGAATCAAATTGAGTTTTTGAGTATTCGAATCGACTCAAATAGAATGTCCAAAAACAAACAAACACATTCTTGCACATCCCTGATAAGAACATGACAAATGCCACAATGAATCAGACCTGTGCCTCATCTAGTCCAGCAATCTGCAGTCTCAGTGACCAATCAGCTGCATAGGGAACCCACAAATCAGACGTGAACATACTATTGGTATGAACATTCAGTTACCTGTTAAACGAAAAGCATCCCTTCCATACAAACAATTGAGCACCCAAAATACCAGTGGACTCATTTTTCCACTCTTTGCTCTTCATTTGTTTCAGTAGTTTGGCAATTCTGGGTACCACTTGCTGATTGGCCACTCACCTGTCCATTTTTCTGTGGCCCTAATTGGTCAGTTGCCTGTAGCTACATTTCTTGCCTTTGTGCCTCTGTAGCTGCCCACTCACTTTGACTCATATAAAGAGTTACCTCTGATGTAATGAAACCTCAAAAGAGGAAATGGTGCCCATTTTCAGGTTTCAAGACATGGTAGTGTGGAACTAGTGTGGATAGTTCCAGATGTATGTCTTGATGATCTTGAAATATCTGCAATAACAAGAAGAAAATAAATTTAGATGTGGGCAAAGAGCATGCAAAAAGATGTATTTTATGTTAAAAGGCTATCTAGCGTGTGTATTTCATAGTATATACATTAAAAAGCCATAAAATTTCCCAGGTCGCTCAGAACTGGATAACCTTGAGCATAAGCAAAACTGAAATGCAACATAAGTCAGTATTTTGTATGGTAGAATAAGGCACACTTCCTTTATTAATTTCCCCACATGCATGCCATTTCCATTTTCAAGAGCTAGCAAAAGAGAGAGATTTACTCAACAGAGACATATTAATGAAGAATTTATTTTTATTTATTTATTTATTAAATAAATAAATAATTTAATAAATTTATATCTGATCCTTCATCAAATGCTACCAGGGTGGCTTACAATAAGAATAAAACATATCAAAAGAAAAAAAATCACCCCTCCCTCCCACATCCCCTCCCCTCCCCAACAGGACAGCACCCTGAGGAAGCTATTTAGATGGCAAAAGCCTGGTTGAAAAGATAAGTTTTCATCAGGTGCTGAAAAGTATACAATGTAGATGCTTGGTGAACCTCAAGAGGGAGGGTGTTCCAAAGTCTAGGGGCTACTACAGAAAATGTCCTCTTGTATATCCCTGTGCCTCGTACCTCTGCAAAAGAAGGAACTACAAGAAGGCCCTCTTGTTGAGAATGGTGCAAGCCTGATATAGGGGTTGGTAAAGGGAGACCTTTATCAAAGCCCCAAACACCCACAGCCATACCTGGACTTCCCACCACTCTGGCCATGGTGGTTATCTTTCTTGGTGCTACTGTATGGTCACCCTGCCCTCTCTATGGCCCCATGGGGGAGGCCCATAGTGTCTGAGCAGAGATGGCCAAGAAGAATGAGCAATAACTTTAGATGGTCTGTCTACTCTCTTTGCCTGGGGATGTAGTTTGCCCTTAGGCCATGTTCAAACACAACAAAAAGGGTGCCTCAGAGGTGCGTCAGAGGGACAAAGTGTTGCCCTCAGGTTCCTAACCCTTCTATAATTCACCTTTTCTAGCACAGAATGTTCACGGGAGGGGGAGAGGCATAGTAGTGTGTGAACAATTCCCCTTGAAGCCTTCTCTATGCTGCCTCAGAGATTGTGTTTTTCTGTGTCTGCTCACAGCCACAGATGGGGATGGCATGTGAATGGGCAGTATTTACAAGTTCCTGGCCAAGTTCAGGCTGAAATTTGTGGCAATCGGGAAAGTTCCCTAGGTACATGCAGGCCAATCCAAGATATTTCCTTTTTGAACTGAGTATTTTCCTCAGACTAATATAAGGGAAGGTCATGCCTTCTCCAATAAGTCTCAAGTGCAGAATATTGTATTTTGAAGATTAAGTTGTGTAATATTTTCCCTTGCTTTTTGTCTTAGATGCTGTAGGTAATAGAAGGCAGTTATTTGCTCCTGTGGTGGACTCTGCCTTGCCTCTGTGTGTGTAAGAGAAAGAGAAAGGGAACAAGAGAGATATACACTGGCAAAAGGATCTGTGTTTAAAAAAGGATTATGTTAGTCAAAATCTTTCACAAATGATTTGCCCCTTTGCTCACTTATTGACATGATCTCAAGCAACACGTTTAATCTTTCACATTCTCTGTGAGAGGTTTTAAAACCAGAAGCCTTAAGGCAATCAAAATGAAAAGCAGAACATCAGGAAAGGGGGAGGAAAAAAAAGGAATTCTGTGCTTTATTGATTGAATAGATACAGTGCTTTCATCATACTCAACTCCAAAAGTATTTGTCTGGAGAAACCCTGTGAGAGAACTCTTATTTACTTATTTATTCACTTCATTTTTTCCACCATTCATGCAATAATTACTTTAATAAAATACCCTATATGAAATAATAATAAATAAATAATAATAATATACAACCACTAATTCTAAAACATAGCTTAAAGCCCTTAATATGAACATTATATAGTAAGGGTATAATAGCAACAGGTGAGATTATCATATTTAATTACAAACTATTTGCTATCTCTTAAATGAATGCATAAAAAGATACATGTCTTAAGATGATGCCTGTAGATTATTACAAGCCAATAACATATCAGTATTGATATACTGAAATCAATTCTCTAGCCTTTAAAAAATAATATCTTTAGGGGTATTATCTACCTCAGTCTAGGATTTTTGAGGAATCTAAATTCAATTAATTCCCATGTGATCTGATCTGATCTAATTCTGGTATGATCTCAGCATAATTTTCATTAAATCTGGCATTAAAAAGACCCATCTAAGCCATTGATCAAAACCACCTGCTTTCTGCAGTGATCCAAATTAAAGCACCTCCAATGAATGGCTGGAAAGGATTCAAGGTAATACTTTGAGTGAATGCATGTATTAAGCAAAGTGTCCAGTGACTCCAGTCCACAGTTCTCTATTCCCAATTCAGGATGTCGGGAACCAAGGTCAGCTTTCAACAAGACACGATCAAAGAAAGTACAAGACTGGTCTATATGAGAAAGGCCAAACAAAGCATGGGTGAAAATACAAGAGGCAACTGAGGAGTATGGTTTGCCTTCTGGAGAGCCCCAGATGGTACCAAGGTTTGAATGTTGCTTCAGTAACTAGCAACCCAAGCTAAGTTTTAAATTGGATTGTACCTTTATTAAGCAGCAAGTTCCTGCTCTGAATGACTGGTACCTCTACTATTAGTGAGAACTTCAGGTATGGGACGGGATAGAAATGTAAACAAACAAACAAATAAATAACTATTAAAGGGGCACAGGCTATTTTAGAAGCCTTTGAGTCTTCTTGTGAAAAAAATGAAGCTAGATGCCCAGTGCTGGGAGATATGGCATTTGTGGAAAGCAAAATGATCTGATCTCAGAGTACAGGTCTACGGATGGACATGACAGTTGGATGGTATCTTCTGATGCTGGTATTACTGAGAAAAGAGAGACACCAACTTCATGGCCTTCTGCCTTAAGGATGAATGTTGGGTCATGAGGTACTGATGTGGGAGTGAATATATATATAAATTAAAATGGTAATAGAAATTCAACCACCTTGCCTGTCTTGTTATTTAAAAGAAGAAAGTTCCTTGATCTCTTAATTTGGTTCGCCTTTTTCACGATCCCTACGAAGAGTGACTTTTCTTGGTAGCACATTTCCTCATTGGTGAGTCAGCTAGAGGCTTGCAATTTGCACATCCCTCTTGGCCGGCTTTTATCAGCCACAAGTTCACATGTCGAGTTAAAAGTTACTCGCTGCTTCTCATTCAAAGACAGCTGCCTGTTTACTTGCCATGAAAACCTATTTTGGAGATTTCCTAGTTGTCAAGGATCTTGCAGGAGGGGTTTGGTTCAAAGTTCACAGAGCTTTTCATTTGCGACTCCTTTGAGGGATGGAAGACCAACTTGCGGCAGCATTTAAAGCAAAGATACCAAATGAAAGTTCCTCTTTCTCTCTCTCTTTTTAAGTTTGTCCTTACACAAAGCTTCTTTGTGGTTTTTTTAGGCCTGTCAGGCTTGTCAGGCGTGGTAAGAAAAAGTATATTGTTTCCAGCACTTGGATTCCTTTCCTTCTGACATCTGCCACTCTCTAAAGATGATAAATTCCTGCCTCATTAGCCAGGGGTGTGGGATTACAGGCTGACAACACATTAATCACCAGCTTCTGTGGCAGGCTGACTAGCAATAGGCATTGTTAACAAAACTTTTCTAATATGTCACTCTTCTCTATGACAGCCTGTAATCAATCATCGTGATTGACAGCGCTGATAGATTACACTATTTATACTTTTTGTAATGAAAGATAGCGTTTCCACCTACTGTCATTTCTAGACTCGCAATGGAGGGATCGTTGAATAGAAACAAACACAGCAGCTCAGTCCTCAGCTCAGCATTTGTGAAGTTAAAGTATAGTATAGGCAGTGCTGAGGGTCCTTTTGTGGCAGGCGTCATAGGAGAGCTATTGTTAGGTAACCTGTTTAAAGCAGCCCTCTTTCTGAACGTCGGCGGGGTGTTGCTTTGATGGTGACTTTGTCTCGCCCGCTGTCAGGTCAGGTTCAGGCAGGTAAGTGACAGTTTGGAGCTCCTTCCCTAGAAGCTCAGTCAGCGTTCCCCCTCTCCCCTTACTGACAGCGTTAGGTGATTATTTAGATTAAGAAATCTTCACGCTTCCATCATTTAAAGGGCAAAGAATATGTAAGTTAAATTGTTATGCTGTGCTCTGAAGCTAATTACACTTCACAGAAACACTGCAGTGGGGAGTAAATGGGAAGTGAAATTAAACAGGCAGGCTACAGTTTTCCTAAAATGGCACCCAAATGGCATGAAAAGAGTGGTGTTAAATCTGTTGCATCGTCTTGGAAGCATGCTGAAGGGGCCCTCCAGAAGGCTGATTTTGACTAAGAGCCTCACCTACTCAATAAACAGAAAATAGGTTAGTGTGTGAAAGTTTCAGTACTGGACCTTACGGTGGCTGCCATTGCTTGTGCCATGTTGTGAGCTACAGATAGCCCTCCTGTGTGTGGACAGTTTGGCTCATGAGTGTCCTGCCATCTCTCTCCGTACTAAAACAACTGTTTCCGGCACCCTGCTGATTTTTGTATGTCCACAGTAGGTGTTCTTATCCTCCCCCTGAAAAACGACATGAATAGGCACAAAGTCAAAGTAACCAACAAACATATCACACATACACAAAATGCCAAAAAGCACACTTTGGTGTATACTTCTGTGCATTCCTCTGGGGAGGTGGTAAACATTCCAACTGAATGGTGATGTCAGTGATGATAATTATGGATAAGCTGCTGATTCCTTACTACCTTGTGAGCCAGTTTGGTCTAGTGGTTCGGGAGCCGGCAGGGTAGTTCAGCACAGAAACTGCATTTCCGATTGCACATAATGTATACACAGTGTTTTAAAGGGAAACTCTTACTTCAATGAGTCAGTTTGGTCTAGTGGTTAAGGAGCTGGACTCTTATCTGGGAATACCAGGTTTTATTTCACCCTCCTCCACAAAGCCAGCTGGGTGACCTTGGGCTAGTCACAACTCTCTTCTGAGCTCTCACAGCCCCACCTACCTCACAGGGTGTTCTGTTGTGGGGAGAAGAATAGAAAAGCTTTGTCAGCCGCTTTGAGTCCCCTTAAGTGGGTGAGAAAAGCAGCATAGAAAAGCCAACTCTTCTTCTTCTTCAATGGAACAATACTGTTGTGTTTACAGGCTTTTGCTTACTATATGTGCAAGGGTTTTTACACATATTCTCCACTTGTGTCACTATAAATACTGCTTGACTGAAAGTCACAGCTACTATCTAGTCTGAGATTTCAAGTAAGCACACATACGTAATATGCATACTACAGTGTCTATTTAAAATTGTCTTATTTAAGTAACCACTCTTTGAATTAGCCCACAAAACACTGCCCTGGATTTTGCTATCCAGGCACACAGCAACTTTCAACCCAAGACATTGTGGAATAATGAGGTCATCTTAATGGAGATTCCACATTAAGAAGCCATAGGATGGGTGTTGGAGAGCATTCTACCAAAAGCCCCCAAGAGTAACTCACTGGGGGAGGGCAATGAAAGTTTAACACACTCCTACCCACTCCACAAACCATCCATTTCAACTCTAAAAGCAGGTAAAGGATTTACATCGGTCCTTTGCATCAGAATGTCTAGAAGGAATTGGTGAGCCACTGTGTGAGACAAGATGCTGCACTAGATGGGTTGTGGCGCAATCCAGCAGGACTCCTCTTATGTTCCTCCTAACTGATGGGCTACCATCAGTGACAGGAAATCTGAAGGGTTCTGAAATAATGTTTTACCCCTCAAACCTTGCTGATAGATACAATGGGCAGAATTGAAAGCATTGTGACATAAGTATGACACAGATTTCTATTGTTCAGCTGTTGACTGAGAGAATTTGGACACACTGCAAAGCCTGTTCCTTGTTGTAGTAGCAGGACATTGCGTATAGACATCATGGACATCAACATGTCTACAGTATCATATTGCCTCATTTTTTATTTTTTTTAATTGCCTTTTAGTCACCTCCTTCATCTTCCTCATTCTCCTCATATCTCCTCATCCTTCTACAAGCCAACACCCAAATAGAAGGCTCTTAAGAACATATAAGGAAAAAGGGGAGCTAAGTGGGGGAAATGAACTTCAAATGGGTTGTCACTAAACCCATACAACCTCCTGACACACTTGTTGGAAAGTGGGGAGCACTGGATTCTGTCTAGCTGGCTCAGTGGGGGGGGGGGAGGAGGAGGTGGAGGAGGAAGAGGAGGAGGAGGAAGAAGAAGAAGAAGAAGAAGAAGAAGAAGAAGAAGAAGAAGAAGAAGAAGAAGAAGAGTTGGCTTTTCTACCCCACTTTTCTCATCCGTTTAAGGGGATTCAAAGCGGCTGACAAAGCTTTTCTATTCTTCTCCCCTCAACAGACACCCTGTGAGGTAGGTGGGACTGTGAGAGCTCAGAAGAAAGAGAGCTGTGACTAGCCCAGCTGGCTTCATGGGGGAGGACGGAATCAAACCTCTTATTCCCAGATAAGAGTCCAGCTCCCTAACCACTAGATCACACTGGCTCACAGATACCATCCCAACCCCTGGGAAACCAAAATTTCCCATTTAAGCTGTCACTAAAAGTACTAAAAGTACCCATTAATGGGTACGTACAGTAATGGCATTTTTGTACCCATTAATAGGTACTTAATGGGTACTTCTAGTGACAGTGGAAAAACACCCAAAATGGCTGACAAAGCTTTTCTATTCTCTCCACAACAAAACACCCTGTGAGGTAGGTGGGGCTATGAGAGCTCAGAAGAGAGCTTTGACTAGCCCAAGGTCACCCAGCTGGCTTTGTGGAGGAGGGTGAAATAAAACCTGGTATTCCCAGATAAGAGTCCAGCTCCTTAACCACTAGACCAAACTGACTCATTGAAGTAAGAGTTTCCCTTTAAAACACTGTGTATACATTATGTGCAATCGGAAATGCAGTTTCTGTGCTGAACTACCCTGCCTGCCCTTCTTCTTTCTTCTGGATATTTTGCCTGTAAAATTCAGGTACATTTTTGTGTGACTACATCAGTAGTGTTTTGTGTTTACTTTGCTTTCAAGGCAAATGGGTACTTGCCTGATTCTGGAAATGTATTGATTTAGTGTTTGTATAAAATTATTCAGCCTCTTCATTGTCACTCAGGACTAAGATGTTCAATTTCAAGTATAAACAGTTTCAGGTTACCAATGTGTAATGTTTTTCAAGCAAGGGAATTTTTCATTCTAAAATGCTTACTGATCATTCAGAACAGCAACAGAACTTAATTTATAATGTATACCATGGATCATGAAAGCTACTTTTCTTTTCTTTTTTTAAAAAGGAGGGGAAAGCCCACAAAATTTTGGTAAGAGAAATGCAGACAGACAGTAGGTAATAGATAATATAAATATATAGCCTTCTGGATGCTACAGAACTTGTAGGTTTCCAAGAAGTCCCATGTCATCAGGGTGTGTGGAAATAAATGTGGAGCCCTGCAATTAGGGCTTCGGAAGGAAGGAAGGAAGGAAGGAAGGAAGGAAGGAAGGAAGGAAGGAAGGAAGGAAGGAAGGAAGGAAGGAAAGGAAGGAAGGAAGGAAGGAAGGAAGGAAGGAAGGAAGGAAGGAAGGAAGGAAGGAAGGAAGGAAGGAAGGAAGGAAGGAATTGTTAGAAATTCCAAATATAAGGAGGGGGGCAATGTCTTCAAATGCATTTAAAGAAGAAAACTGCCTTGGGAAGTAGTTGGATCTTTTGATACTAAGATCCAACTTCAAGGCCCCCAAAGAAGAAGGTGTTTCAGAGACAGTAAAAGTAGAAGAAGTGTGACAGAGCCCTAAGTCCAAAATTTCTCAAGAAAGGGGTCTGACAGCCCATTTTGGCTTGCCTTCAAATTTTTTTTTCCTGCAATTTACACACAAGACGGCCCAGGGTAAAGGCTGGGTGCTTCCTTTTTAGCCTTCAATAAATGGCATGCGGCATCATGCTACCAGTCCACACAACTGGTATCTCTATGCTGCATGTCATTTACTGAATGTTAACAAGACAGCAGTAAGCCTTTACTTTGAGCTGTGAGATCCTAAAGCACTCCCCCCCCCCAGAGCTGCCTTATGTGCAAACTGCAGATTTTAATTTTTTTTTCATACAGGCTCTTTCTGCACTTACCTTGCTTACTCTGTATTGGTTAGATCCATATTAGCTTTATTCATATTAGGTATATCCATATAAACTATAGGCAGAGGCATATGCAGTGAGTGGACTTCCGAAGAGTGTGCTAAGGAGTGCTAGCAAGGATGAAGACAGCATTTACCTGGCTTACTGCTAATTAGGATTAGTGAGTCCTTAGCATAGTTCTGATCCAGGTCTACTTTGCTCCCATGCGGATGATATATTCTTAGCTGTTCCTTGATCTGAATGAACAAGTAAGTGCAAAAAGGGCTCAGTTTCCCAACAAGGAAAGAAACCTTGAGCAGTTTGAGTGGAAGCCCCTGGATGCATGAACCTCCAGTGACAGTATAATAGGAGGTGTGTCCAGGCTTACAGATACTGCACATTGCAATATGTAGTTGGGGTGTGGGCATCACACCTGACGCCCAATACTGCGTAGTGGTGGCACGTTATGCCACTACTACTTTGAATTTGCCTACTGCTGAACGATGAGTGCTCGCTTCACAGTGTCAGGTAAATTCAGATGTTCCTGCCAGTCCAGACAGGATGGCAAGAACAGCGATTGAGAGATTACCCTGCAGCTCAGCTCCCATTGGATGTCCCATCCCACGTGACACCCACCTCACCACATGCGCCATGGAAGTATCCCAGCTTTCTATGAGAAAGCTGCAGGGAGGCTGCTAAAATCTGATGAGGCGTCATGCATTCGCAGCAGGTAAGCTGTGCTTCCCCCCCCCCTCTAATAGTGGATTTTATTCTGCTAATCTGGATACTACCTGGAACAGTGCAAAGTTGTATGCTTTGAAGAGAATGTATGTGTTAAACAGTCATCATGATGAGATCACACTGGCTTGGCTGGAAATTGTTTAAACTTCCAAAAAGAAATTACCCGTATTTTCTGGCATATAAGACGACTGGGCGTATAAGACGACCCCCAACTTTCCAGTTAAAATATAGAGTTTGGGATATACTCGCCATATAAGAAGACGAAACCCGGCATATAAGACGACCCCCGACTTTTGAGAAGATTTTCCTGGGTTAAAAAGTAGTCTTATACACCAGAAAATACAGTACTTATTTTAAAAAGCAAAAATGTGAATTTTGTTGTTAAGCTTTGCTTCAGTAGTTGAGTATTTGAAAACATCATTTAAAAAAAACCAACACTGATACAAGCAGGTCCATGGAAATTATATAACAGTTAGTTTAGGGTGTTTTTCCACTGCAGCCCTTAGATCTGGATCTAAGAAGATCCGGATCTAAGGAATGGGTACATTCCTTAATTCGGATCTAGTAGATCTGGATTAAGGGAAACACCCAATGTGTTTCCACAGGAGGTGTAGCACCCATTAGCAATGGGTGCTACCCCCCCTGCTGTGGAAACACCTTTGCACCCATGGGGGGAATCCGGATTGACCCACAAGGGGTCTGCCTGTCACCCCAGGTGTTTTGGGGAACAGGGCGTGCAATCTCCAAAGCCCCTCCGAAGTCCCTCCAAAGTTGCCTTCGAAGGTTAGCAAAGGCTCCAAAGACAGACCGCTTGCGAGAGACTGCATATGATTTAGCTCTTTGCGAGCAGGGATGAGTCAACCTCCTTAAAAATGTACCTCTTTCTATGCCTGAAGGTAACAGTCCGCTTTGATCTCCCTTTGTTATGGGAAGTTTGTCTTCCGAGCCTGTGCTAATCTTTGAAGTTGCCTTAGGAGGGACTTCGGAGCCTTTGCTAATCTCCAAAGGCAACTTCGAAGTAACTTTGAAATGGCTTCAAAATGATTTTGAAGCCTAGGTTTTGGGGCTCCCCCCCCCAAGGGTGCCTCCTCCCCCTAGCCTACTCTAGACCCCATTGCCAAACTAATGTGGAAACAGGCTTCCTTTAATCCGGATTTTCTGGCTGAAGACCCCATTGTAGACCCTATTAATGGGGTCTACAGAAAATCCAGATTAAAGGTTGAGATGTACCCATATGATCCAGATTTCCCCAGCGGCGGTGGAAACAAATGTGTCCCAAATGGGTGCTGTGGTGGAAATGGGGTAATCCGGCTCACACCCAAATGGGTCCTTAATGGGTACAAAAATGGGTACTTTCTGCCAGTAGAAAAACACCCTTAATGTCTATTAGGAGCATGGCAGAAAGTATTAATAAATTTTGGAGTCAATAAATAAATTAAAAAAATGGAACGATGAGTCTTGCGGAAACAGTCAACATTATGGCTTCTCTGCACAAGTAAACCTTATCTAATATTGTTTGAGAACGTCAGTAAACTTATGAATAGTGTGATTTAGCAGACGTTGTTTGCTGGGGCTTTCAAAAAGCTTTTGGTAAAGTCCTTCACCAAAGGCAGGCTTAGCATGTCACGGACTAAAAAAGAAATGTGCTTCTATGGATAAGGCACATAAAGCACAGCATAAATGCCCAGTTAGAAGGCCATCAAATAGTTCTTTTCTAACCTTCTCTTTTTAAAAGCTGTAGTATTGTAATGATGCCTGCTTGTACTTTTATAACTGTGCTGTATATTTGCATAAAGGATTTATAAAAAAATTGGGTGTTTTCTAGGGGTGGGCACAAATGGTCTTTTGCGTTCGAATTTGAGTCAAATCAAATGTCAGCATTCGAACCTGTTCCTTCAGATGTAAGATATGAATTTGAAGATATGAATGTTGACAACATTCATATGTGTTTTACACATTCTGTATGCATCCCATTTTATCTCGTATGCATCCCGTTTTTCTTCTGTGTTATAAGCGCAAATGCATGCAGATACGTATGATACATACATATCTGAACATGCGAATTATTCAAATCATTCAAACAAATGTTTCGGAACATTCAAAATTCATTTGAATGTCTAAATTCAAATGTGAAGACATTTGATTTGAATTCGAATGTCCACATTTGAATGGATTTGATTAGATTTTGAATGTTCGGAATACTTGTGGACATCCCTAGTGTTTTCCATTATAATCCCTAATTCACAGTTTGCCTCTTTCTTCATATGACATTTTCATCACAGTGGTTACCCAAATCAATTTCCTCCGCAGTCACTTGGTCATTTTGGTCCCCTTAACCTAGCTTGGAAGAAAATAAAATATGGAACCTTGTTCAGTATCTCTTTGTTTATTTGTTTTTGTTATCACCCTGAACAATGTGTTGGTTCCTCATTAAACATCAGTGCAGTGCTTATAAATAAGAAATGGATTATGTTTCTCTGGGGAAAGAAAAAAAACACCCAGTTTAAATATCCCCAATGCTAACATTTCTAGGTGGGAAAGGGGTTCTTAGCAATGGCGTGTCAATCAGACTTAGATCATAACTATTGGAAATGTTTATGAAAATACAGCCAGTAGCCTGGGAACAGGAGGCCTGAAGTAGTGAAAACTTTAATCTCCCAAGGAATAGCTTCGTTCCTGCAAGCTTGTTGAATAACAAGAAATCTGATCATCTGATTAAGCCTCCCTGTGTCACAAAACATGATTACTAGGTGACAGAGAGTGTAACAATATCCAGCCAAGCCTTGTTTCTTTCACAGCTCTGTTATATGATTAATATCCCCAAAGGCTATCTTTGGGTCAGGCAGGGGAACCTGTCAGAACAGGTGGAAGTGACAAATTCAGCAGAAACTCCTCTCATCCGCTTTCCTCCTCCTCTTCTTCTTCCCTTTGTTTTTTGCCAGGGAGATGAAAAGTGAAAATAGATGAACAGGGGGATTCCAGATGGGCCGTGTGACCTTTCTATGGCTCAGAACAGACTCAGGGAGCATCATGGGGATGGAATGAAGACAGGGCGAAATTCTGCCGCAGATGTTTCTCTAGTTACAGAAGAATTATAGCATTGCCAAGTTGGGAAAAAATGCACAACACATTTTACTATCAGCCGTAGTTTACAGTTTCTGATATGCTATAGGAGACTATAGGTTGTCTGTGTGAGAGAGGCTAGATAAAGTACCACACACTGTGTTTTATAGAAGCATGGGTTTTCTTTCCTTTTCCTTTCCTCTTTAGAGCAGATAAGGTTGATAGTTGTTGCTTTAGTGTTTAGAAAGCTGGTTTCTGGTCTAATCTGTATCATTCCTTTCAAAGTTACTCTGTTTAAGCTTAGTTATCTCTTGAACTGGCAATAGTTTTGTTTTTTAAATGGTGCCAAAGCTCAACATGGCTCCTTATCGTATTCTAGAATGCTTTCACCTCTTCAATCACATACAGTAATAGTGTTGTCAATTACAATGATTTTGTCTCCTCCTTATGTTTTTAAATAAATAACAATGATGTCTCCTTTATAAAAATAACAGCTCTCACTTTTCTAATATTTCAGTAACTTAGTTGTGTCTCACTTACCTCTGTAGCCTCACTTACCTCACTCAGGCATTGTGTCTCCAGAACCACCAAAGAGCACAGTGCTTGCCCAAGGTCCCTGGGGGTGAGGTCATGAATTGTGTGCTGGGACAAGCCCTTTATCCATTTCTTTGCCAGGCACATCAGTTGCCTGGCATGGATAAAAGGAAGTACCTGGTGATAGGTCAGGGAGGCGTTTCTGCACTTGCTCTTAGTCTGGCTTGTATTCTCAAATAGGGCCCTGCCATCCCCTGCATTCACTATTACGCTATGGAAATCCTATTGCAGAAAGGGCTTTTATAAGAAAGCCTATGTTCAGACACCAGCATCACAGTATCTCTAAGGCATCTCAGAAAAGACTTGGAGGTAGGATTGTTCACACAACAGTCTGTCCTTACCCTCGCTCCTAATCATGTTGTGCTAGAAAAGGTGGGTCAGAGAAGGTTTGGGAAGATGAGGGCCACACATTGCCTTCATTCAGACACAACAAAAGGAGTGTCTCAGAAGAACCTCCAAGAGACAGTATGTGGCCTTTGTTTTCCCAAACTTTCTCTGATCCACCTTTTCTAATAGAGAGGGTGTATCCCCACGCACGTTTGGTCTGGTACCAAAACCAGGCTCGGCATGTGGTGTCCCCATGCGTTTTCAATTTGATTCGGTTTCCGTGGACCAAATCCCCCAAAACCATGCCAGACTAGGACCAAATTTAGTACCCCAAAAAACATGCCTGGGCATAGTTTGGGGCCCCAGCATGCCTTGGTTAGTGAGCCAAGACTGTGCATTGGGACAGTGCAGGGCTATTCAGGGAGGAGATTGGTGCTCATGTCATTTGGAGGTGGGGTGTGCTTGTCATTCTTGCCCTGTGCATTGGAGATCACAGCCACTGACATTTGTTGGGAGTGGAAAAATCCTGATTGCCAAGGCAGGCAGGATAATGGTTATGTGTGGGAGTCTTCTAGTCTTATCCTTGTATATGGTCAGACACAACAAAAAATAGGCACATCAATTTCTAGGGTGGGGTCACCAAAGAAAAGTCTTTTAACTTGTCTTAATCTGTTGTACCTCTTAGGATAGCAGGATTAGAAGGTCCTTGCTGGTCTATATGGTTTTATGTGTCAGTATTAACACCTTGTATTGGACTAGGTAAGGAATTGATTAACTTCCTTCAAGACCATCATGATGCACATCTGGCCAGAAATTTCTGTCAGTAGCTGAGCATTCTACATTAGTTCCAGCTTCTGGACTGTCTTCATGGGTAGTCCTTTGTAGAGCAGATTACAGTGATACGATCTGGAGGTTGCCATAGCATGGATCATTGCCCCTATGCAGGAAAGGCTGGAGATGATCAACTAGCCAGGGATGTAAGGAAGCAGCACTCCAGGAAACTGCTGCTATCTGAGCCTCAAGTGACAGTGATGAATCCAAGAGACCATTGAATTGTGCACTAATTCCTTGTGGGGAAAGACAACCCCCTCCAGAAATAGATTCTGTTTAACTTCCTGGGCTCAGCACCCTATGACAAACACAACCTTGGTTTTGTCTAGATTCAGTTTCAGTTTGCTTAGCTCAGTCCAACTCGTTACTGCCTCCAGGCAATGATTAAGCACCTGTAGTACCCCATCTGACTAAGAAGGAATAGAGAGATGGAGTAGAATGTCATCAGCATGCTGTTGGCACCCCACTCCACATCGCCTGAGGGCCTCTTCCAGTGGCTTCATAAGTGTTGAAGTGTATAGGAGATGGAACTGACCTCTGAAGAACTCCATGTGAGAACTCCTAAGGTGCTGAAAAATAGCCCTTCACTGCTAATTTCTGGAGCCTACCCTGGAGACAGGAAGAGAACCGCAATAAAACAATGTCTCCCTATCTCAGAGGTGTGCAAATTTGGTTGAGTTTGATCTAGTTAAAATTGAACAGGGTGGTTTGACACAAGTTGAAACAATTCATCGCCCATCTCGCCCTTTGATATAGCCATTTCAGCATATTTTATTGTGTTTTTCTTTTTTAAAAAAACCTCTATCAAATTGTTTGAGGTTCACTTGAAACTAGACTGAGCTTCTTCAACCTGGTTCTAGATTGAAATGTACCCAATGGACATCTCTAATCCCAATGTCTGGAGTCGCTCCAATGATTACTGTAGTTGATGGTATCAAAGGCAACTGTGACATCCAGGGAAACTAACAGGATTCCATTCCCTTTATCTCTCTCTCAGGGTAAGTCATTCTGTCAGGCAACCAAGACCATCTCAATGTCATAATCTTGCCTGAAGCCAAGTTGATATGGGTCTAGGTAATCAATTTCCTCCAAGCATTCCTGCCGCTGAGTAATATTTCCCCTTACCTTTGACAGTCTTGGACTTTGGTATCTCCTTTCATCTGGCTTAATACATGTGCACTCTCATTTCTTATAGTATTTTATCCTCAAAGTGTGCCTAAATCCGATCCTGCCCTTCCTTGGAATGCTCAAAGCAGTGTAAAGAGTAAAACAAAAACATAACCTTATAAGTAAAGCTTAAGTAGGCTGAATGCTAGAAGAGGTATCTGTGCTAAGATATGTAGGGTATTAGTGAATGACACAGACCATATTTTGTCACTGACTGATATATGGAAGACGAATTTCCAAAGGACATGTGAATAAGGACATGTGAATACAATTAAAGAGTTGAATATGAAAATTTTATATAGATGGTAATGGACTCCAACCCAGCTGTCCCATGTGATTCCATCATTTTCGTCAACAGGGGAACGTATTTCTACATGTGGACATGCAAAGAAATTGCAAAATTTTGGGACAAAGTAACATTGGAAATGCAAAATGTTTGTGGAATTAATATAAGTCCCCATCCTGGACTGTGTCTTTTGCAAGTTTACAAAGATCATTCAGCATTGGTACCATAGAAATACATTGTTGATAGAATGTTATGGGCGGCTTTATTAGTTATAGCTGGGAGGTAGGGGTGGAAAGACAAAGCAAAATGGTCTTGTGAGAGGTGGTACAGTACTATCTTTGACATGTACAAATTCAGTGCCTTAGACATCAGTGGCTTTTCTACTCTGGTGAATGTCTTTGTCTAGATCGGTGATGGCCAACCTATGACACGCGTGTCACAGGTGACACGCCAAGCCCTTTTGGGTGACACACATGGTCACCCTGGCACCTGGACGTGTAGTGCTTGCTTGTTCTTGAAGTGTACGAGATACCAACTTTCAATTGAAGATTTAGCAAATGTGAAGAATTATTTGTTTTTGCTTTTAATAAAATACATATATAAAAAATATAACTTTTTTACTAGAGCTACAAATATCACAAAATTATGGATATTTCTAGAAGTGACACAGCACCCGAGTTAAGCTAGGTTGTCTTGAGAATTTTGACACATCGAGCTCAAAAGGTTCGCCATCACTGGTCTAGATTTACGAAATGCCTGGAGCAAATTACATACAGCATTTATTAATGACACCCTAATGGTGGAAATGAAAGAAGGATTATCAAAATTATGGACATATTTACCTGTGACCTTTGAGGGTTAAAGGATTGAGGTAGATTTGCCTGTGTTGTTAAGAGTTGGGTTAATGTGTTATGTTATATGTGGGCAATGTTTGCTTCTTTTTCTTTTTCTCTGTTCTTTCCTTCTATCAAAGCAATAAATAAAATTATGATTTTTAAAACATTTAAGTAAAGCTTTACAGTAAAATAAACATGACAAAACAATAAAAGTTAAAATGTAAGGTTTTTCAACACAACAGTGATCAGAGCAGAAAAATAATACTTTTCAACGGGGAGGGGGGAGCATGCCATTTAGAAAGGGAGCCTCCCTTTTAAAAATAAGAGATCTGTTCACTGTACCTGTCTGTTTCCAAGTAGGGAAATCTGAATGCTATCTTGAATCTGCACCTCGTAAAATGACTACAGATGCACAAGTTAAAAAGTGGTGAAGTGAACTGAATAAATGGCATATTACACTTAACACAGAGAGCACAAATCCAATTGGTATGCATTTGTGTTTATTCTCCCCCCAGAGTAACAGAAGTAGGGATTTGCAAAAATGTTTATCGCCTACAAAATTCATACAAATTGCAAATGTTCAAAAAACCACATTCATATAAAATATTTTTTATATTCAAAGACTGACCTTTGCATGCAAAGCGAAAGCTTTTGTGCCTTCTTTTGAAGCTTCAGAGCAGATTCAGAGTGGATTTGTAGTAGATTCAGGGTGGATTTGGAATGGATTTGGAAAGGTGACCGGTGGTGGCAATGATTTGAAGCATGGAACATTCGAAGTGGGCCTGTTCTCACAAATGCAAAGGGGACAGGGAAAAATTGTGCACATCCCTACACAGAAGAGAAGAGATTCTTTTATTAAGCAGGGTATGTGGGAATGCTTCCTCACTGATGGCTTCCAGATTATGGAACAGTCCCCCTTTTGAAGTACACCAGGGGTGCTTCCACACAGGGGCAAAAAAATCCGGATCTACTGCACCCAGATTTAGTAAAACTGGCTTCCAGAGGAGCCAGTTTTACTGAATCCGGATCCCTGGTAGATCCGGATTTACGGGGCAGATCCGCATCTCTTACCCCGCCCCCTGTCCCTCTGCACACGCGGCGTGAGGGCGGAATAGATCCGGATTGGAGGTGGGTGCTGTGTGGATGCACAGCACCCGCCTCCCATCTGTGCTCTGGGGCCCTCCCCCGGCCCGCCATGATTGGCTCCTCGGAGCCAAGTATGGCGAGCCGGGGGACCTCACTTCCGTGGCTCACCCGTGCCCCAGAAGCAGTGGATCGTCACTTCTGGAGCCAGGGCGAGCTTCGCTAAAACCCACCCTAGCCCACCCGGGGGTGAGCCAGCAGAATCCCCTCCTTACCTGTTCAGCATCGCCCCGATACTGAGAGCCTTTGCCCTCAGGAGGCGTTCTGCGCAGGCGCGCTGCCCTCACTAGACGGCCACTTCTGGGGCGAGGATGAGCTGAAAGGTAGGAGTCCCCCGGCTCGCCATGCTTGGCTTCGAGGAGCCAATCATGGCGAGCTGGGGGAGGGCCCCCGGTAGGCATGCTTGCGTTGTGCGGATGCATTTTCACAATGCAAGCTCCATTAAGCACACATCAAATGTAGTGTGCAAGTAACACCCATCTAGCACACATTAGTCATGGATAGGTGCGGACGCACCTAACCGGGTGTGTGCTAAATGGACCCAAAAATGCGGATGCGCCATCGGGAAAGTGTTACTAATCCATGTTGCTGTGCGGACACACCTCACCGGATGTGTTTGAAACAGCAACGCGTGTGCGGATTAGCCACACCAGATGTGTGCTTAATGGGTGTTAAAGGGCCAGTGCGGAAGCACCCCAGGTGTCCTCGTGTGTCTGGTAAAAATGGAACTCGCCTTCAACTGCGGTAATAACATTGCTTTCCAATGCAGGCAACATTGCTGTTTTAGATAATCAATTTTAACTGTTTTATAGTTCAAATATTAGAGGGACTCTTCTTAGCTGTGGCACCCCTCTTATGGAACACCCGTCCTCTGGAGGCCTGATTAGCACCTACCCTTTTAACTTTTAGGTGCCAAGTAAAGATCTGGCTTTTTATTAAGGTCTTTGGGCACTAATTCATTCTAGCACTATCTTAACTTTTAACTTTTTCACTATTTATGCTATTTAATACTGTCTTAATGGGGTATGTATTTAATGTTTGGTTCTATATGGGTTTTTATTGTAAGCTGCCCAGAGATCTTGGGATATGAGGTGGAATATAAATATTTTAATAAATAAATAAAGACAAATACCATCAATATCTGATATGGGACTAGTTAGTGCAGCTTGGGACTAGTTAGTGCAGCTTCCTATCTCTGTGGGAACAGGTCTGGAAATGTCCATATAATCATCTGTAGATCCAAAGGCTGTCGTAACCTTTGCTTTTATTGTTAGTTAGTGGTATTCCTGTATCAGATTCAGCTTGCTGAATTACGGTGCTGCGCAACTCCTTTTATGGTCTTCATGAAAGCTCACCACTGCCATAGAAAATGACAAAGTGGCCATGCAGCTGTTTCTGTGGCCATTTATCATGCTTTATGCCATCAGCCCATCCTCCTCCAATGATGATGAAGGCAGCAGCTGGCCGGCAAGGCAAGCCCAGCTGTATGGACACTCAGGGCAATGGGCACATTATAGAGGGGCCGGATGTGGGTGCACAGACAACAGACAGAGATGGAGAGAGTTCAGACGCTGAGGCTGGGCCACGCCCTTCCCCCAGAGTTTTGAGACACAAGAATGAACAACTAACCGTCTTCAGCACACACACCTGGGCAAAAAGGGGCATGGGTCTTTGTCACCTATTTAAGCTCACCTCTAGCTAGGGCAATTGTTGAAGACAATGATTGTGTATTATGGCAACTACTGTTTGTTTATCTCCTGTGTAATCTGACTTCAACACCTCAGAATCTCTGGAACCCTGACCCTCAGACCGCTTTTGACTTCGCTTGCTGTTGAACCCCATTGCTGTTGTCAGCCTCTGCTGAGACTGGCCCTGAATGTGAGCGTGTGTGTTTGCATCCTAGACTCGGCTGGCTTGAGACACGACACCATTATGGCCTCTGTAGCATGCTGTCACAATTAGAAAAGTGCTACAAAGTGGCCATGAAGTGCTACGCCAGGCCATTTTGGTGGAGCTCATCTTCCATCCATCCATTCATTCCATTTTTTATTTATATACTGCCTTTCCAAAAGAAACTTTTGCCCAAGGCGGTTTACAACAAACAGAGAAGAAAAACTACAAAGCAAAATACAATCATTACATCAAAAATATATGGCAAATATAATCAACAACTTAAATCAAAACCAGTTTTTTCTCCAAGGCAATTTACATAAGTCAAAAATATGTTGCGTATTATAAGAAATAAAAACATTATATTATATACACTTGCAGGAGGGTTGGCTGCCATAGATTCAAAGGATGTCTTTGTTTTGGAGTCAACCACATTTACCTTCTTGAGATGAACCCAACTCAGCACTTCTTCAGTGTTTTGCTTATTATTGTTCACCATTAAGTTGTGGCTGACTTCTCATTCACCGTGGGAGGAGGGGCCTCCATGGGCACTTCTGTGCAGTTTTCTTGGCTGAGATACAGAACTGGTTGACCATTGCCTGCTAGTGGAGAGAGGTTGAAAATATTGGACCTGCAACTCTTGAAAAGCCTGCTTTAATTGCCATATATTATCAATATGTGGGCTGATATTTAGGATAAAAATTGGGAGTCTGCTGTAAATGTAAGAGATGTCTTAGCTTCTTATTGATATGTTGCATAACTTCCTTTGAGATATAACCTCCCAAATTCAGTACTAGCATCTGAATTAATCTTTCTTCTTTTCATGGCAGTGTCAGCTCTTGCACCTCTTTTTGACCTTTCTCCAAAGGCCGCAGGGCAATAAGCCCATAATGAGCTTAGATAGTATGTATGAAGTTCCTGATAATGTGGCACAATTTTTCTTTCTTTGGCTCTTTATTTTGTCTTAATTAGTCCCAGTAGGAATGATTGATTTCTGCCCCCACCAACCTTGTAGCTAACATCTGCTGATATTCCTGGGGTCAACTCTACACTGTCCTATGATTGACATTTCTTGTAAAAGAGGATGCATTTGTTCATATTGACATTAGCCGCCTCTGTATCTCACAGTGGTGCAGATGGCCTCTGAATAAAGACATCAAGCTAATAGGCAAGATGACAAGCTTCAATTGTGCTGTTTCGCCTTGTACTTATATGGCTAGGCAGCCTAGTATTTCTTTCAGTGAATTTCCAGACCTGCTGCATCCAAAGTCTTTCAATTTTGGAAGGTGGGAGGAGAATTTTTTCCCTTCACTTTTCCTCTATAGAAGTCAGTCTCCTGGGAGTGATAGATGTCCAGTTCTTCAAGAGCAGTGCTTTCTTCCTACTCATTTGGCATAGCAGTCAAGAGCCTGGCGTACCATCTGATGCTTGTTTACTCAGAAGTAAGCCCATGTTCAGTGAGTCTTCCTCTAATGTGTGTATAGAATTGCTTTGCCAGATGGGAAAGAAGAGGAAATCTCAGCAGCAATAGGCTACAAATGCAAGTAGCACCCATTGAACGTGATTAATTCATTCATATTTACATTTATATCTCTCCCTTGCCTTATGATCTCAGGTCAAGTTAGTTTAAGCTAAATGCAATATAATTAGCAGAGTGTGAACAATGCAACTGCAATATACACTGTGGGTGCATCCACATTCAGGAATTTTATCCTGAGTTCAGTACTATTTGGACTATTTTGGGGGGCTATTTTTAATCTCAATTGAGTTCTTGTCAGTTAATCTGAATATAGTCGTCCCCATGCAGCTTCTTTAGTACTGGTTTTGGGACTATTTTTGAATGTAAAAAAAACCCTGCCTGCAATAAAAGCAGAAAAACAGAAGTTTTAAAAATAAATTCTAGCTGCAAATATGCATCCTATGAAAGGTGCAGGAACTCTGCCTCTGATGGGATCAGTATAGCACCATAATGGCACCTTGTGCGTGCTGTAAGATTGTGGCATGTGGAAGACCCTGCATTTATCCAATACCAACAGCTTATAGTGTGTGCTCATAAGACAGAGCTTTCTCATACTCTTCTGTCATACTGCCACCAAGCCACAATGCGCCTTCTTTGGTCCTAAAAACACGGCCCTGTTTTCCCAAGCAGAGGAAATGACTAATTTCCAGAAACATCAAGACATGCTGGAATCATCAAAACCAGGGAATAAAAGTTCCCAAGATGTCAATTTTGTGCAACTGGGAGCAATGTTGCGTAGCTGATAGCAGACTCACTACTGTAAGGACACTCTAGCCCTGAGAAGGATAGGATCTAATCTTCAGATTGTTATAAGGATCATGAGGTCTGCATTAAACTTTGAGTGAAAAGAGCAGTTTGAACTGCTGATTAAATCAACCCTTCCACCTTTCACAGGTTAGGTTTCCTACACTCTCTTTTTCATCCATCAAATTCCCTCTACAATGCAGAATCTACACAAATACTAGCACCTTAATCTTGTTTTTAAATAACGAGGACATTCACTGAGGAGCTGCTTCCTTTCTTTATGAATTTGAAATTTCAGGGTCTTCCCTTCTCTAACAACAGAAGAAGACCTTCTTGAGCATAACATTTGTCAAGCAACAACAAGCTGTGTAGGTGTTGGAGGTCACTGTGCTCAGTAAGGCATTGGGACGTTTTGTGACTGTGGCTTTTGGAGGCCTTCTGCAACATCTAGCTCCTTTCCTCTTTTTGACAAGCTCTACATTTAGCAAGAAATGTCCTGAATATTTGCCTAGAGTCAGTAGCAGTCTGTAGAAAAGTCAATAACAGTAAGCTCAGTTTAGACAACATTTAGACAAGAATGAAGAATTACTGATGGATGGTTATGGCTGACCACTAAGTTACTATTCATTCCAGTTTGTTACAAATTGGAGGGACCTTGTTTCTCCATTGGTGCTTCCCGATTTTAACTGCCTTTCTATCATTTTATTTGGGTATCAGTTATTACTTAGGGCGTGTCCAGACTTCCAGGTACTGTGCATTCTGATGTGTAGTTGACCCATGGGCATCACACCTGATGCCTCCTACTTCATAGCAGTGGCACATTATGCCACTGCTACTGCGGATTTACCTGCTGTGGAATGATCAACACTCACTCCGTAGTATCAGTAATTTTGGAGTTTCCTGATAAGACCACCAGAAACAGCCAATGAGAGCTAAGCCTGCAACTCAGCTCCCCTTGGCTGCCTGATCCCATGTGATGTGTGCTTCACCACACGCAGGCCATGGAAGTGAATGGGGACAGTGCATCGTGACTTCACAGCCAGGTAAGCTGCAAATTTTAATATAACTGTGGATTTTTATCTGCTAGTCTGGAAGGGACCTTAATTGTTCTATCCTCTGAACTTCTGAGGGGTAAATTCAGCAGAAACCCTCGCGATGAGTGCCGTTGCCCCCGCAAAGAGGAAGCGGTAGAAACCACGTTTTGCATATTCCACCATTTATAAGACTAAACCAGGCAGATTTTTGGCAGACACTGATTAAAATATAACAGGGGAAACTCCTAAATTTTACGCAAGGGCCATTGGGATAAAGCCCAAGCTGATCTGAGCCACATCTTTTCAATGAGGCTATATTTAAGACTAATTAGATGCCAATCATTTCAGATGTATTTAGAGGTGTTGTTTTTATACTGAATATAATTTATACATTTTAATTATATTTCTGTAACGATACTAATCTTGGACTTAATTTGCGACAGCATGATTGGATGTCTTGGTTCCACGTATCTAAATGGATTGCTTGTAGACATAATTCTGATAAAAGACTGGGAGGATGGTGCTGTTCTACCATGCCCTCTGCCCTGCCATTCTGCAAGTCATGACTTTATTTCTTGTATACCAACAGCTGTGTGTTTTTGTTTCCATGTGTGCAAGGTAATCATACTGTTGTTTCTTGTGAGGGAAGGCAAATTAAAATAGTTATGATTAAGAGTAATTGCAAATTACTATTTTGCTTGTAGCTCTAGGCTACGTGAAATGACTGCCTAGATGCAAATGCTCCTTTATCATTACAGATAGTTATCTATTTCTAGTGTACTGTGATATCATCTGCATGTTGCTTGGTCCAGATTTATTTTCCTGTTTGGCTTACTAATAGTGAAATTTATGGTGGGAACCACTGAAATGCCAATTTTAGTACTGTATTTCATTCAGTGAATGGGGGAGGGGAACATATGGTATTAGAGAGAATCATGCTTCAGTGGGTTCCAGCCAATTGTAGTTTCCTGCTTTTACAACACATGAATTTGCAAGAGAGGTACAACCCAGTAAATCGAGAGTTGGAGTTAGTCTACAAGTTCAATTTCTATGCGTTTACACACATTCACATTAAGTTATTATTTTTTAAAAAATAAACTTTTTTAAAAAAATCAGTCTTTTGCTCTTGCATGTTCTCTCTTGCTTCCTCTTTCATTCTGAATGTGTCCACACAGGAAGTTGATGCCAGATAAGCTGCAGTTATCATCCCTCTGTATTTACTTGTGGTGCACACACAGTGAGATGGGAAGAAAAGAGAAGTTTCATGTTGGCCCAAGGATGGGATTTTGGTAGCCTCATGGTAGCCAGAAGTAGTCAATGTGTGGACATTACCAATAGGGGCATAAACGGTTCTACCTCTGTGCTGAAATCCAACATGGACAGTTAGGGAACGTGAATATGGTCTGAAACAATCTCATTTCTGTATCTCATTTCCCAATCACTGTACTTGTAGGCAAATATGTCCTCCCTTTTTCACTATCTCGTTAGCTTCTTTGTATTCCATAATTCATATTTTTGCTGAATTGTTCCATATTCTATGTTCTATTTCTGTATCTTTTCTACCTCCTAGAGATAGGCAAAAAACATTAGTCACCTTTGCAATTTGTACAAATTGTGAATTTTCCAAACTTCACAATCAAATCGAATATTGCCTGTATTTGGAGACTGACCCTTGCATGTGAAGTGAAAGGCTTTTGTGCCTTTGTTTGAAGTTTGTTACATTCAAAGCAGCTGCCCAGTTGCCTCCAGAGTGGATTCGGATTTGGGTCAGATTGGATTGGATTTGGATCAGATTAGATTGGATTCAGAGGCATCTGGTGGTGCCAGGAATTCAAAGAAAATTTGAAGCCTAGCAGATTTGAAGTGGCTCCTTTCGCACAAATGCAAATTTCCATCACATTCACCTTAGGGATGTGCACAACGTGTTTTTGCCATTTGATTCGTAATGAATCACATGCTAGAATATTCATAATCATTCAAATAGATCCATTGTATAGACTCACATTTTTCCCAGTGTGGTAAAATTCTATTCAATATGAATGTATTGGTACCAATATTTGATACGAACAAATCTGTATAAGATACGAATGAATACATATCCAATACAAATAAATATGTATCCAATATGTATCCCATAAGAAAACCTCTGAAAGTGTCAAATCAATCCTGAATCTACTTCTAATACGCTCTCAATCCATCTCAAATGCACTCTAGATCTGTTGCATATGTGATTGGCACAGCTGCTTTCCCACCTCCCCAGTTTAACGAATGTCAAACTATTCATACGAATAACGGGAAACATTTGTATTCATATGAATGTCAATGTATGAATATCGTAACTTTTGATTTGTGTATGAATTTGTACGAAGAATGAATGTTACGAATATTCACACGCATCCCTAATTCGCTTTGATGCGAATATTGTTCACATCCATACTGCCCCATCATTCTAGGATTTGTGAATTTAGAATAGAATTCATTTACTGCATATAGCCATAGGCCTGCACAACTGTAAAATGATAGAACAACAACAATTAAAATGCAATAAAAAGTATCATAAAAACTAAACATCTATTATACTACCATTAGGAACCAAAGCCTTTATAAAATGTTTGTGTATCTTAAAAGATGCTAAAGCAAATAACCTTTTGTTTTATATTTTTGATCAGAGTCCAACAAAGGAAAGGAAAGCTTATCTTCTCCTGTGTTTATATTTGTACTGATCATTATAATTTTACAGTCTTTACAATATTCCTATAAAACAGTCCATGTTATTGTCCGTTAATTTGGGGAGGAAGAGGAGTGTTGTTTGATTTGGTTAAAGTTAGGTATCAGAAAGCATAACCGGAAAGAGAAGAAAAATGAGCATTTTGTAAACAACAATAGCTGTTTTGAATTAAAGTCGCATCATTTTTTTAAAAAAAATCTTTCGTTAACATTTACCATTTATGAAAGCAAGAATAATTATTATAATTATTGTACAATATGAAAATAATCCCACAATATTAAAATATTGTATAATTGTTAATTAATATTAAAATGACTATTTCCATTATGGTGAATCTTGAACAGTATGCATCAGTGGAAGAGCCTGGTCTGATTTGTGGTATGGATTTTCGGCTTTTCACCAAAAGTAAGATGAAGGATCTTTCTTGAACTGACCTTGACTTATAAGGCCCTAAATGACTTGGGCCCCAAATATCTAAAGGAATGCCTCCTCCCATATTGACCTGCCTGTGCCTTAAGATCTGGAGGGGAAGCTCTCCTGGTTGTCCCACCACCCTCAGCAGTGAAACGGGTAAGCACCTGGGAGAGGGCCTTCTCAGCGATGGCCCCCAGGCTATGGAATAGTCCCCCCTTGAGGTGCGTCAGGCTCCCTCACTATATATGTTTAGCAGGGCGGTGAAAACACACTTCTTTGCTCTGGCCTTGAATTAAAGGGGGACACACTCTCCCTTCCCACTTGCAGACACTGTTGTTTTAATATATGCTTTTATCTGTTTTAATTCATTTTAAATGTTGTTACCCGCCCTGGGACAGATATAAATTCATGTGTGAAAATATATGCTACTTTGCACATGGTTATTGGAGATTTTATGAAGGTATTTAATAGGATTGATATAATGAATTGTAGAAGCAACCCACAACCATACTATAGTTTTTCTTCGGATGAGTTTGTATCTGAATGGAGAGATTGCCCAGCTGGTTTGCTCTACTAGATACATTGAAATCTCTGAAGTTCCAATCACTGTGAATTCTTCTGAACCACATGACTGGGGAGCAACCACAGTCTCTGTTATGGTTAAGAATAGCCAGTCTGGGAGTCTGTGGCAAAGTGTTTGATGTCTGAAGTGAATAATCGCCCTGGTTATTGACCTTTGACAGGAATGGAATAGCCTGAGCCCAAAACATTCCAATCTGACATGCTGGAATGATTATGTACATACCAAAAGAATGAATGAGAAAATAAAACAATCAGACAACCATCTGTGGTTAGGACAAAGAAGGCTCAGCCAGACAGCAAACTGAGGCATTTCCCTGAGGATTGCTTGGCAAGAGAGCCAGTGCTGGGCCCCTGGTACAAGGCTTTGCTTGTTGGGCCATGGGAGCAGTTGGTGTCACAGAAGATGGGGAAGGCCTACAGGAGTGAAACCACAAAGTCAGATTGTCCCCATCATGAGCACCTCAGAAGTTGAGAAGATTTCATCTATTACTGCATTCCAAACTGTCTTGCCATGAGAACTGTGATATATCATGTCAAAATAGGTAACACAATAATGGCACATGTGCTTCACAGCTGTTACAATATGATGCTTGGCTGCACAGTAGTCTGGAATCTGTCCAGCTTCTTTGCTTCATTAATTAGATTTTTGTCCTGCCTTTCTGCATGGTGTCCGAAGAAGCTAACAACAATAATAAAAACAGCATTAAGTTAAGTAATAGTAAACACACAGGTTAAAAATAGAAGCAAGAGTAGATCACCATTCATTTAGAAGGTAGTTATAGAGAATCAATTTAAATTGATATTTCATTGAAAGCAAGTTCTAACCAATCCAGATTCAGAAGGCAAAGATTAAATATAGTTATGTTTATTGCTTAACAAAATTCCATCTGAAAAACAGGCAGGCTCTTCTTGGAACTGAGTTCAAGAACCTGGATATCGTTCTTTCTCAGATCTTCAATAGGGAGACATTAGAATGAGAGACACTAGTGTAGGACAGGATGCCCTATTCATTAATTCAGACTGAGGTTGTACTTGACCTGTTCACACCTAGATCATTATAGGTCGTCCTCAGACCATCCTCGCTATGGGCTGTATTGCTCACACCTTTCTCTGTGACCGAGCTGCACCTCCTCCATGGTACTCTTGGCTCTCCACCCGCTTTCCTGCATCAAATCTATCTTCTTTCATATTAGATGATGTTCTGTCACTCAAGGAAGGCAAGGGTGTGTGTTTGCGGTTCTTTTTAAAGCCTGCTCCCAGACATCCAGCTTTCCTTTTTTATGTGCTTTTCTTCCCCGTGCAATTAATTTTTATAATAATAATAATAATAATAATAATAATAATAATAATAATAATAATAATAATAATAATAATAATAATAATAATAATAAATTTGCAGAAAAACATCAGATAGAGGAATCATATACATAAACTGAGGAGAGAAGGGGAGGTGGTTCATGAACTCTGCATGTGCACATTTGCTGAAAGGAAAGACTGGACCCTACCCTACCTAACACAGCACAGTTCAGCCTCCTTTAGCCCATAGCCCCACTCACACAGAGGAAACAAAAATGTCCTGGCATGCTAGGGTGGGCTGAGTCCTCTTAAAATGAGAACTCGACTTAAAATGATCTAACGGGGGTAGGCGGACTTGGAAAAATGAATTGAATAAAAATAATGTGAGTAACATGACCTGAAGACAATCTGAGGTCATCCTAAACTACTAGTGTGACCAAAGCCAGAGAGAAAAAAAGGGACACACTCAAGATTTTAAGTAGAAATGTGTCAAAGTGTAGTTTGTGATGTCCAACCACACAAGGAGTGGGTGGAATCTCTCTCTACCAAGTCTATGGACCTTTACACGCTTACCACTATTATGTATTAGGAACTTTCACGGTCCTCTTCAGGGTCTCTTCTGACTGCCCAGTAGTGCAGATCAGAGGGGCCCGATCTACTTCTGATACATTCCATTCATAAAGAACAGAGCATAAACCAGACCAGGAGACCTCTGGTCTGGATTGCAGTAGTCCTTGACATGGAACACTACTGATGTACAAGTTTGGTTAACTTTGGTTCACTCTGTGCCAGAGGTAAGACTCCATTTCCCAGGCTACTGGGGGACCCAGTTTGGTGGTGCATCAAAGTGTGCCACTGAAACGGGTTTTGAGGTAGCTCCACAGCTAGGAATGGTCATTCCAAGCCTTCTAGCATTGGTCTAGACGCTTTGGTACAGATCGTCATGCAACCAGTGCAGAAAGGCCCTGTGTCTCTATAAGAAGAAGAGAAAGCAGGGAATGCAGGCAACTCAGAGGCGTATGAGGGAACGTTTAAACTATCTCTCCCTCAATCTGAATTTTATGTCCCCCTGGCTTTATGGTTGTTAAAGGATGGGTCTATGTAGGAAAAGCAAGGATGCTAGCATTACTGTCATTTCCTTGGCCTCTGTCAAACCCAAAAAGGGCATTAAAAAGCCCCCCCCCGTTTTGTTCAGATTTGGCAGATCCCAGGGAAATGTCAAGAATACTGGTATTGACTTGGACCATGTGATGATTTAACATGGGATGTTATTTTCTGTATTCTGAGTTTGAAGTATGTCAGGATTTCTACCCCCTTTAAAAGTAAAGCATTCCAGTGAGATGGGAAGATCAATGACTTCTTTTTTTTAAAAAAAAAAAATCCCCTCCCTTTTACATTAGTTAAATGTGCCCTTTATGTATGTATTTATCTGTTTATTTATTTATTGCATTTATATCTACTTTTCCCCCAAAGAGCCCAAGGCAGTTCACACTATTATTCCCCTTCTGGTTCATTTAACAATCAGCACAGGAAAAGAAAAGGATAAACAAGGAGGGAAATGTGTCTTTTTTTTCAGTTCCTTGAGTTTAGGTTTACTTAAATGCATGCCCAAAACTTCATGAAAAAGTGAGTTTTAAGATAGGACTGTTAGTATCACTTTTCAGTTATCTCACTACTAGGCATGTGCATGAATATTTATAGGCATTTGAAATTCAATCAAATGTGCTGAATTTTGACATTCGAACTCAAATAGGAAATTCAAATGTAAACATTCAAATCGAATTTCAGATTTCAGACCTATTCATTTGAATTATCTAGACATACATATGTGTATGGGTTCGTACACAATGCATACTTGACGATCCACATCTTTCCAGCATCCATATGCATTTGTACGGAACCGCAAGGGACGAAAACGGGTTGCATATGGGATAACTACGGGATGCATACAGATGTGTATGGATGCGTACGGATGTGTACAGATGTCGGGAAGATGCGTACTGGCACATATGAATGCTGTCGACATTTGTATGTGCAGATTCGAATGACAAAATTTGAACAAATAGATTCAAATTTGGCAAAAATGAATAAAATTTTGTTAAATTTGAAATTAAAAGATTCAAATTGAATCGGATTTTCAAATAGAATGTCAAAAGACATTCGTGCACATACATACTCACTACTGTCATTCAAATAATTTGTTGGGATTTTTTATCTTTCAGCATCAATCATATGTTTACTTAAGATGTTTTTTGATTCTTTGGAAAATCTAGGAATGATAGCAGTTTCTCTGCACTGCACCCATGCAGGCATCCACAATGCTTCAATACTTAACCCACCTGTCTACCTTATTAATCACTTTCTTTAAATACTGGAGGCCACAGATTGTATTTCAAAGAGCACATGAATGAGTGTCATGAGGAGATCTTGGCCTTTTTATTCTTAGCTGCACTGTGGGATTAGTTGTGCAAACTCAGATTAATATTGTTGAATGGCATGAAAGCTGGGTCATTTATACTTACCAAGTTTCACTCTAAACATATGGTTTGTGTTGCAGCTACACTGTTTGAATGGAATGTAGGCAGAACCCTAATCAGCCGTTCCAAGGCATGCTCTGGTGATCACCTTTCTTTCACACTTAAAGAGCAATTATCCTTTTTAGAACAGTCTAACTCGCTTTTACAATGCACACCTAACGTAGATAACTGGTTAATTATTTCATGCAAAATCCTGTTGCAGGATTGACTGTGCTTGAGAATACATGGCCATGGTCCTATGATCAGTGAAAGTTGACTGGTTTTGTTTGATGGGGGAAAGCATGCAAACACATTTTCAGGGTGTAGCCTAAAAATCAGTTGTTCTGGGCATCTCAAGGACTAATTTTTACATTACTAAGCTGTAATTAGCAATCTAATTATACCCCGCCCTTACCCTTAAATTTATGTCAGGACTAAATATGTGCAACCTATGAGTTGATTCATAAGCTGTCAAACAATAGTAAAAGTATCTTCAGGACTAATTGGAAAGTTAAAAGGAAAACAAGTCCGTGGTTTGCTTGTGAAAAGCCCTGAAGGATAAGTAAATAAGGAAAACAGCTGGAAATGTCTGCAGAAGGCTTATTATGTATATCTCAGATACAAGTCCTGCAAACACACACTAGGAAAGTAGAAAAGGAAAAGGTGAGTTTTTAAAATAAATAAATGATTGCAACCAACAAGTTACAGTTAATACATGTTACTACATACCATTCCATTTCCATTGACTCTTCAAAATTGTTCCATATTAAGCTCCATTCAGTTTCGTTAGGTCTTCAAAAATTGTTCCATTTCTATTTGATCCAATTCTATTCTCAATTTCTGATTTGATCACATTTCTCAAACTCCTCCATAAGAGCCAAAATTAGAAGTGCCACAACTTGCAATTCAACCAAGAAAGCTGCAACACAACTTGGATCTGTAAAAAGTGCTGGAATTTTGCGTTGACTGAAGTTAGCAATTTCAGTTCTCTTCAGTAAAACAAAACATATATTGTTTTAACCAATGACTGTGCAAGTCATGGATAACGAAACTATATAATTATTCAGCCAAGAAAGACAAAACCTGTAGACAGATATTGGAATGATGACTAATGAGGGACTGTAGCCAAATAATGAGCATCTATAGTTGTTGAATTGTGTGAAGCTGTTTTCAAAGATTAAATGCTTTTTTGTTGCATGTGAGAAAAAAAAAAGTCTGACCAAGGAATTGAAGAAAGTCTCATTTACAGATAACAAACGAATAGAAAAATTGAAATATTGGGGAGAAATTTCATCAGGGAGATGACTTTTTTTCTTTGAAAAGTATGCATATTTGCTTTTTAAAAATCACTCTCACATTGTGTATGTGTATACATGCTGGTTTCTTATCTTTTTGAGAAAAAAGGATCTTAATCCCTTACTTGTTAATCCAGAGCTGCTAAGAACACGTCCTCTTCATGGGACTAGTCTAGATTAGAACTTTGCTACTTGGATTAGTGGTAGACCAGATCAAGGAGGAGGAGGAGGAGGAGAAGAAGAAGAGTTGGCTTTTCTATCCCACTTTTCTCAGCCATTTAAGGAGACTCAGAGTAGCTGACAAAGCTTTTCTATTCTTCTCCCCACACAGAACACCCTGTGAGGTAGGTGGGGCTGTGAGAGCTCAGAAGAGGGCTGTGATAGCCCAAGGTCACCCAGCTGGCTTCATGGGGGAGGGCAGAATCAAACCCGGTATTCCCAGATAAGAGTGTTGGTCCCTAACCACTACTAGACCAAACTTCCACATAAAGGAAGGGGCATCCACATGTAGAGTGGTTCTAAGAAGCATGTGACCGTAGTGTTGAATGACGTGCAGCACCCCCAGAACAGCAAGCACATTGACTGCAATTGACAGCAATGGTGTCTTTGCAGTACCTTTGAGGACACCTCACTTGCACAGCTAAAGGGGTCTTTGCATCACTTCTGAAGGCAGCACACACCCCTCCTACCCAGATGTAGCATTCAGTTGATGGGGATATGATCAATTGCATCAGGTGTTGGGAGTGCTTTGGGCCAGTTCCATCACAATGTGGGCAATTGATAGTTCAGATCCACTGATATGGAACAGGGCTTAGGCATCTGCATTACTTAATGGGTTCTTAATGGGTACTCTAGTGCTAGTGAAAAATCACCCAATGATCTAGATCTAGCTAATCTGGATTCACCAATACAGATTAATTGAGGTAAGTGCAGAAAGGCCCTTAGTGTACTTTTAAAAGGGGATCCTAATCACTTGATTCACGTATTTTTCAAAGTCCAGCTCAGTTCATGCAAAAGGGTAGAAAGGACTAATTGATACACAAGCCTTAAGTGCTCTGGGAGCTTCATGTTATCTTCTCTAGCAGCATCATTAGCAGTAACTTGGTCAGCTTTTTGAATGGTGGGAAACTCATGCCTTATCAAGACATGATGTCAGAGCTAGTTGCATGATGTCATATTTACTGGTGACAAGTAAAGAGAAATTGATTGACATATGAACTAATCTTTCAAATTGTGTATGTTACAGTGCAATCTATGGGCCTGTTCCCAATTGTCTTTATGTTCTTAGCCCTACAGATTAAGTTCTTTTAAAGCACTAGTGTGGCCACTTCCCCCCAGCCATCACAATCACAGCCAAAGAATTCTCCATCCTTGATTTTGGGGGCTTTATTCTGGAATATATCCCTGAATAGGGGCCTGCTATCTACATGCTACAATATTATGTGCCAGATGCAAATCATGCCGGTCTTAAAAGAGTTGCTCTGGCTGCCAATTTGCTACCGAGCCCAATTCAAGTAGTTAACTATGACCTATAAGGCCCTAAATGACTTGGGCCCCAAATATCTAAAGGAACACCCTCTCCCATATCAGCCTGCCCGTGCCTTAAGATCTAGAGGCGAGGCCCTCCTGGTTGTTCCACCACCTTCAGAAGTGAGGCTGGTGGGCACCTGGGAGAGGGCCTTCTCAGTAATGGCCCCCAGGCTATGGAACAATCTCCCCCTTGAGGTGTGTCTGGCTCCTTCTCTGATTAGGTTTCAGGAAGGCAGTGAAGACGCACCTCTTTACTGAGGCCTTTGGCTAAATGTTTTCTATGTTTGCCCCCCCAGTGCAAACGCTACTGTTTTAACTGATATCCGGCTGTTTTTTAACATGTTGGTTTTAAATTTTTTAATGTTTAAAATCTTTAATATTGTTTCTTTTGATATGTTGGTTTTTAAATTGTTACCCGCCCTGAGAGCTTTGGGTATAGGGTGGTATATAAATAAATAAATAAATAAATAAATAAATAAATAAATAAATAAATAAATAAATAAATAAACAAATAAATAAATACATACATACATACATACATACATACATACATACATACATACATACATACATACAGTAAATACAATTAATTAATTAATTGTTAATTAATTAATTAATTAATTAATTAATTAAGCTACAAATCCCAATATACATTTAGCACTGGATTACAGAATAACTTTTTGCAGATATCTTGGTAATCCTAAAGGCATTTCCCTAAGGGCTTTTACTGAAATAAAGAATTAAACTGGACAGTAATCAGAAAATAAGCATTTCACTAAGACTATTTGACATCTCCCAATAAAGTAATGCAAACCCAGATAGCTAATATATATCACCAGATGCACTAATGCTGGCCAAGCATTTTTTTTTTGCTGGGAAAGTTCCCTCTCCTTGATTATAATATCTGGACTACATTTTTCAGTATCTGTAGCAGCAGGTTTAGTGCTGCAAAAATTAATGGTTTAATTGCTAAGAAAAAATAAAAAGGCTTTTGAAACTCATGTTTTCACATTTATGCATGGAAAGCCCCTCTTATGGAGAGCTCTTTGTGACCTTAAAGGTATCCTTTAATACTCTTGGTAGGTGTCAGTATTCTACAGAAATCTCATACATTAAATGATATTTTAAATTTAATTTCAGTTTATTCTATCAATAGTCTATCTCGGCGCTAAGATTATGGCTTATGCATCATCAGATGCAGATACTGAATTGATAGAGTTGAGGCTAGTTTAACACAGTTTTAACTGACAATGGTTTCTTTACCAAAACTGTCATTTGTAGGGATGTGCATGAATATTTCTGACATCCAGAATTCGTACGGATATGTACAAATTTGTAGATTTGTGGCTGAATCCAATAAGGCCTACATTTGTAGGCCTTATTCGCCCATGAATCAGATTATCCAGTATTCGTAGAAACTTCAGTTGAAGCTTTAGTGGATACTGGATGCCCTGCGGCCTCTCCTCTGCGGCCTCCTGTTCCCCTCCCCCGCAACCTCCCACAAGCCCCCTTACCATTTGGGATGTGCTCTGCTGGTGTCCTGGGCCTGTTTCTGTGATCTCTGGAGGCTGAAATAGGTCTTCCGGAGCCCAGAAAAAGCACCTCTTGTCTTCATGCACAGACCCAAAAGTGCCCTAGAAGAAGACTCAGTGGCAGCAGTGAAGATGATAGGTGAGAGGGGGGGAATGGAGAGGGGGGTGAGGTTGCATTCATTTTGTGCATGGACATTCGTTAGAATAGTGATGCACAAATATGAAGTTCCCCACATTCGTGGGGGTGGGATTTGGCCAACGCTGAATTTTCCCACATTTGATTTGTACCAAATCAAATGTGGGAAATGGGCTTCATGCATACCTCTAGTCACTTGAGGAAATCTACTTGTCTCTTTGATAGCCTCATGAAACAAAGGCAATGACACATTAGACTACTTCCTGTGTTCAATGACCCCAAGTACTAACACACATCAAAATCAAAGCTGGAGAATTATTTGGCTGTGATCGTGATGGCTGGGGTGAAGTGGCCACACCAGTGCTTTAAAAGAAGTGCTACAAGCATAATACTCTTCTTAATCTGTAGAGCTTAGAACATGTAGCATTCTTCTGCCTCCCATGAAGATCCTGCAAGAATTTTCCATCAAGTGCAAGTGGAAAAGGCTTTCAGGCAATCATTCATCATCTTAGGTGGATGTGGGAGTAAAAGACATAATGGCTGCATTCAGGCAACAGTTACCTATTCCAGTATATTTGGATATTCCAGAGTAAATATACATGCTTTATCCTGGAATATCCAAATATAGTGGAATAAGCAAGCTATGTCTGGATGCAGCAATATATGTGTCACCATTATCTTTCATCACAACTAAGAGCCCATTGGTACCTGGCTTTATTCTGGAATATATCCCAGGATAGCGATCTTCTGTCTACATGCTAGTGCAGGCTACAGCAAGCTTTAGGTGAGGCCTGCCAGCATCTGCATTAGCATACAGACTACACACTCCTATCCTGAGATATATTCCAGAATATGGCCGAGTGCAAACAGGCCCACAATCTATTCCAAATATTATGGTAGGAGATTCTGATCTTCCTCCTAGAGAAAGATAGATAGCATGAGTTAGTTTTAGTCCTCTGTACATACCATATCGCTCACACGTAGATATCTCTTGTAAAACACAGTTGCTTGGTTCCCACATACCTTTGTGTACTATGAAATGGTGTTTTGCAGTTAATTGCCATCTAAACAAGAATGTAGATCAACGGCCCTACAGAGAAGACATTAAGGCTGTGATCACACATAACAATGACAGAATGACATATGAATGATCCCAGCTGAGAATAATCTGAAAGCTGTTTCTGAGTCACCTCAGAGATACCTCCTCCTCCTTTTTTTTTTTTTTTTTTTTTGGCATCTAAACCTAATCTCAGTCTGCCACAGTGTAAAAGTGTAGTGTGTAAGGACAATTTGCTAATGTAAGATAAGATGAGTCTCCACTTACGGAAGAAGGTGAAGTGGCTCCATTGTGGGCACATGAGGAAGGTACCTCTGCTGAAAAAGACAACTCCATATCTCTATTTTACAGCATGGAGATATCATTTCCAGTGGCTAATTGTGGCAAATCCATTCAAGACATGAACTGTCTCTGATGGCAATCACATCAGGAAATGGGGTAGCACAGTTGCCTCAAGGCACCTGGCATTGCTGCAAATGAAGATATGGCAGTTAGGATGCTTGGGTCCAAATACCAATGAAAAACTAGCTAACCATAGAACAATGTTGCTCTCAAACATGTCTGATTCCCCCCCCCCCCTCCAACACTGCTTGGTCATATTTCCCATATAACATAAAGCAATAGTGAAGATAGGATAGGTTTTGATTCTTTTGTTAGAAACAGTAGGTGAGAGAGTTTTTAAAATGCTTGTGTCCATAGAAGGCCAATTAAAACAGATTATTTTAGCCCTTATGTTGGCAAAAGAAAAAAGAAAAAAGAAAAGCAACTTACTCTTTCTGGTTCTTCCCTTTTCCTAAGCAAAGTATCCTTAAGATTTTACTTTTGAGACTTTGAAATTAGATTATGAGATTTTGCTTAAGGAGGTTGTGCCCAGATGAGATGGTTGGGGTCCCCCTGAGCTTGGAGTGGGCAATTCAGAAGGACTCAGTCATTCCAAAGACCCTGTTCCAAAGACCCAGAAAGGGTATATTGAAAGAAGGGCAGGGAATACTAATTTCAGCACACCTCTTTTGAAACCCAGACTGGCATCTGGTGTGTGACATTGGCCCAAGGGCACCTTGGAAGGTGAAGAGTTTGCCTACCCTTCTGGGCTCACAAGTGGAAAAGTCTACTCTGTGCCTGTCACAGTCTGAAATAATCTACTCAGGCACAAAACCAACTTTTATTTTTCAAAAGACAATCATAAAGAAGGCATTTGCAGTGATGATGATGATGATGATGATGATGATGATGATGATGATGATGGAGGAAATCACTCCAGCTTTACCATTTTGAGGCAGATGTGGTACAAACAAGGCCATTCCTCCAATTATACTGGTTTTGAGGAATGGTCAGTGGAAAATGCTAAAGATTGCTATTACATTGCTGTTGAAAGAAAAGGGCGATGTATGCATGGTAGCATTATATTTGAGCCTTAACTCTGGTATATTTCCTGTCTGTATGACACTAACTTAACACCATGTTTTATTGCATCAAGTGGGTTGGTGCATCAGCTTCTACATGCTGAGATGCTGGCACAGCAGGTTCTCAGAATTGGGTTGTAAGTAATGCAGTGTGGTATGTAGATGTGGCACCCATCAGTAGGAGGGGGGACCCTTCTGTCCAAATGAACTTTAAATCTAGAAGGTGCGAGCCAAATTTAGAGCTGTGAGCACGTACTATTTCAGCAGATGGATGTGCACTCAACTTGCTAACCATCTGCAAAATAA
The DNA here is from genome assembly GCA_023333525.1 of Aspidoscelis tigris stejnegeri. Taxonomy (NCBI): domain Eukaryota; kingdom Metazoa; phylum Chordata; class Lepidosauria; order Squamata; family Teiidae; genus Aspidoscelis; species Aspidoscelis tigris. The sequence goes on along the minus strand of JALMGA010000002.1, from coordinate 113,594,720 downwards.
TTTAAAACATCATTTTCTCATAGCAGCTGCATTTACTGATGGCGCTGGAAATCTTTCCTTGTAACCTTAAAGCTTTAGTAGGCTCCAGAGGGGCACAAACAACAGTAAATGCAATCGTTTTATAAAAATTTCTTTTGTTCACACTATAAAATAAAAATGTGCTTGCTGTAGTTTTCCCCTTGTGATGATTACACGAACATTTACATTCTTTCTGCCCTTTAAGAGGTTTCGTAAGGCAGTCTCATTGCCCGCTTTCTGGACAACACATCTGTGCAAAAACAGTAGAGGTGCTCTCTTGGCAAGTGGCAAGACACCGGTTGTGAATTACTTTGTAGCTGGAGCCAACCAAAGTAACAACCTTGGATCCTGTTCGTTGTTATGACCTATTTCCAAGGTATGACCATCTTGGCAAAAATGTGGTCTTCCTTGTCTTTAGAAAATAGGTCTTTTTCTAACAATATACTGAATCACTTTCTTTTATGAAGACTTAAGCTGGCTTCTAGCAGGCTTTCAAGGAAAAAGAATGTACTTTCCATTTGCAGAAAAAGCAGTTAGCATTTTTCTTCCTCTAGTATATGCTTTCATTTGCTTTCTAGGGTGCATCTTCCTAAACTTTACTGTATTAATGGTTTCCCTTTCTTGTTTTCTTTTTGAAAGCAAACGATTCTTTTATTTATATATCCCCAAGTTATAAAAACTAAACTATAGGTTTAAAGAGCTGGCAATGATAAAATGAAGTATAAATACAATTAAACAGGATCTGCAACTATACAGCAGAAGATAAAGGTGAGGCTTCCCAAAGTACCATTGATGGATGCATCCTTTTCTGAAAAGCTGACCTTGCTTCTCACTGGCCTCTTTCAGTAGGTGCTAGGTGTGCAAAGCAAAGACAGAATGTGGCTTGCCCAAGTGGGATTTCCAATCTCAAACTTTATGCAGAACTTCTCACCTTATTTTTGGGCTGCCTCAGGTCAGAGGTCAAGCTGGGTACCCATGAGAACTGCTGGAGACAAAGCAGAAGTGATGCCCACCCTTCTGAGGCTGTGTTCGGGCATAACAAAAGGGGCACCTCAGAGGTGCCTCAGAGGGACAGTTTCTGACCCTCATGTTTGCATGTGCCTTCTTTGATCCACTTTTTCTAGCACAGAATGCTCAGGAGAGGGGTGCCAGGTTTTTTCCACACATACAGTTCACGAGAAAGAAAGAGGTGTTCTCTCTTTATTAGCAGGATAAGGAAAAACAAAATATATAGGACAGTTCCAGGCTTAGAGGAAGGCTTATCAGTACATTCCAAGGCAAAAGCTGAGGACAGCCCCAGTTGTCAAAGGAAACAGGTACCAGGAATGTGGGGAGGGAAGGTAGCAGGAATTCTCACAAAGGGGAGGACAGACTGGTGTGTGAGCAATTCCACCCTGAAACCTTCTCTGAGGCACCTCAGAAACTGTTTGCATTTTTGCTCTGTCCAATCACAGCTGGTGCCACATGCTAAATACTGGATGAGGAATGGTTCCTTCAAATAAGTGTTTTAGAGTGGGATTTTCTATCCTTCCCTTTCACCTTTGAAAATGTGGATGTGGCTAAGGCTGGGGCTCTTCTGTTTGCAAGTCACCAAGAGAGACCCAAGCTTCCTATTTGTAAGCAGCCAGTATATGCCATACTGGTTTTGTTTATTGTTCCTTGTGCACTACTTTTCACTTTGATGTCTCAAGGCAGTACAAAGTACAGAAATAATTGAACAATGCATATAGTGATATGAATATCCTTAGCATGGATTTCTTTCCAATTTTGGAGTTCCTTTCTATTCTCCTTTCAATTGTGAGCCAGTTTGGTCTAGTGGTTAAGGAGCCAGACTCTTATCTGGGAATGGCGGGTTTGATTCCACCCTCCCCCATGAAGCCAGCTGGGTGATACTGGGCTAGTCACAGCTCTCTTCTGAGCTCTCACAGCCCCATCTGCCTCACAGGGTGTTCTGTTGTGGGGAGAAGAACAGAAGCTTTGTTGTCTGATTTGAGTCCTTTTAAATGGGTGAGAAAAGCGGGGTAGAAAAGCCAACTCTTCTTCTTCTTCTTCAGATAAGTGAAGCTAAAAGAGGAGACATTTACACAGGTTCCTGGATCTTCTGGAATTAGATCTGAATGGGAGCCTCATTACAAGAAAGAATTGCACCCAGTGGAAGAGGCAAAAAGGGGCATTTCTCAAGATCAATAAAGTGTATTGGAAGTGCTATTAGATTAAAACTTTCACATCAGAAAGAATGCAGAAAAGTTCTTCTCTGGAGTGAAGAAGAGATACAAGCTGTCAGCAGCCAGCCTGGATCTGGCAAACAGCATAAGGCACTCATTGCTGGAGACCTTTAATTAGACTTTTCTTCAGGCTAAACAAAAGTTCTCATGTCGGCTCTGTCCATTATAACCACATTAGCATTGGCTGTTCCCGTGGCAGCAAAATGTTAGTATTAACAGTGACAGGAGTTGGTGGGTGTGCCCAGCTATAATGTTAATGCCCCATGCTGTTATATGAGTGAATGCTTCTGTCTTTTATCTAGCTATTTGGGTTACCATTAATTTATAAATCCAGTCTCACATTATTTTTATCCTATATACAGGACAGGGAGCTCAAGCAAAACCCGAGTTGTAAAGTAATTCAAACATAAGTCTTAAAGCATAGTTTAAAACATATATTTTTTTCCTTTTCTTTTTTTCTTTTCTTTTCTTTTTTTTTGCCTTTAAAGCAAAACATTATTTAAGGGTCTAGGTTTAATCCAACCTTTGTTCCACCTTTAAAGCGAAAAGCAAAAAACAAACATCAGTCAAATGGCTTTTTTCCTCATTGTCTAACTCAAAGGTGGATTTTCTGAATTAAATAATATGGAAGGAAAACTGTTGTGGTTTAAACTTTAAGTGTATCTGGGTCCTTAGTTCCCTCCCCCAATACATTCCAAATTTTTAAGCAACAGTTGTAAAGGTCACAGACTTTTCATTGGGCTTTTTCCCACTAGGGCTTAGAACCCTTCTAAGACCCCATTAGGAACCCGATTAGTAGCTGATTGGTACCAATCAGAAAGGCCCTGTCCACACCTGGACCCATTGAAGTCCCCATCTGCAAGGCCTTGTCCCCACAAGGGCAGGGGAAATCCAGATGTAATGCGTCCTTCAGGCCCTTAAATCTGGATTTTGTGTGGACCTGATTAAAGGTGTCCACAATGGTGTCTTCAGGCATCCTCAAGATCTGGATCTCCAGGAGGACCCCATCTCAAAGATCTTTATCTTTGACTGTGCGTGGAAAAGGGGGGTTTGTGTGGCTTTACTTGCTCTTCTATTTTATAGAGATCTGCATTGAGCTTTCCCATCTGGACACCAACAGAACTTGAGAATATGAAGGGAGATATGATGGTGTTTTAAAAGACATCACGGGCTATATCACCTAATTTTACAACTCTATCTGAGAGCTGCATGCCACTGGAGCTCAATTAAACCATATCTAGTTTTGGCCCTTTCTGCACTGGACAGGAATATATTTTCATTTGTAGCAGTTTTGGGACTCTTATGCTGTGTTCCAACAACACAGTGTCCAGGCCTGGCAGCCACAAAGCCAACTACAGCGTGGTCACCAGTGCTCACTAAAATGGCCAGAAGCAGCCTGAGTGCTGTGGACTCTCCAACTAGGCCCAGGAAGGGGGGGACAGAGGATCCTATCAAGACCAGGGGCTCCCTCCCTGGGTTCCCTGAGCCCCCTTTGACAGTAGAAACTGTACACTTACCAACTAAACTAAAGAAGATGAAACAATCCCTTACATTTGTCAAAAAACCATACTCTCCGTGCAGAGAGCTGTCTCCCTCACCTGTCTTCGTTCAGCCAAGCGAACGAAGTTGACTGGGGATGACAGCTCAAGCCGGCCCTTTATAGGGCAAGCACCACCTACAAACTGCTACAAATGAGATTGAATCTGGCCCTGAAAGCCTACATGTGACCAGGAATACATTCTGAACCAAGATTCACCATTAGAAGACTATCCTAGTCAAAGCCTATCAAAAGAATGCAGGTTCCATTCTCAGAAGTGCAATTGAGATCAGAAATGGCTTGTTTTATTTGAGTTAGATACTGTCACACACATTTAAAACTGTTTGGAGGTGCTTTGCTCTTCTCCCTTCTGGTTAAGAGTCGTGGTATTCTGGGCCATATTGCAAACCACCAGAGGTAACATGGGTAATGGATAACAAAATCTAATTATTTACTCATGCATGTGATATGAGGTGACCTAACAAAGGCCATATTTGGTGATGGAACAAGACTGTTACTTTCTCTCAGATTTCAATCCTTCAGAGAATTCTTAAAAGGAATCTGGGTTCACAGTATGCACTTAAGTCTTGAATAATTAATTATAAATGTTTGTCTACCACTACTACTGTGTTCGACTAAGGTGTATTCTTTGTGAATGCATATATCATTACCTTGGTAGTTTTACTTTGAAATGAGTAAGACTTTTTGTTGTTGTTGAAATGCAAAAGGTATGGTTGTACAACTCCTCTCTCTTTGTTCTTTTACTTAGAATTGCAAGATTTGAGGGAATGTTTTAATCTCTTTTTATACTCTTAAGATCTAAAAATCAGTCCAGGGAGAAAAGCTGTGTTACAACAAGAAGCAAACTTCTCAGGTTACGTAGCTACAAAAAGGTTTTTAAAATTCTCTTTCTTTATGTTCCTATATGCCACTGCATGACATCAGGATACATCTAGGCCCTTTCTGCAGTTTATATATCCTTATTCTGATATAGTCTTCCTAGAATGCAGACAGCAGGGACCTTTTCTGGGATATTTTCAGGAATAAGGCCCAATGCAGAAAAAACTTTAGTTACACTTCTGAACCCATAGAACAGTCAGTTAGTACTACCTTTTTTTTTGCCCAAGAAGATTTAGATAGTAAGGGAAGTAATTGCCATAGTTTTCAAACAGTTAACATCAAAAAAAAAAAAAAATGAGATCAGAAACATATACAAGAGCGTTGAAAGAGTATTGTAAATCTCAATATATCCTGAGGGGAACCCAGTATGTTTTCTGTCTGAACCAGATATGTTTTCTGATATACAAAACTTTGTTCAAAGATGGTTTGCTATATTAAATAAATGCTGGTTTGATTTAATGGTTCACCTAATAGCAGCAGCACAGTCTGAGAAATATAAAATCCAAGTTAACTTACAGACCTTAAAAATGATTTTAAAGTAAAGGGAGGTGAAATTATTTTAGACAATAAATGGGAAACCTTAGAGAGTTACAATTTTACAACAAAGAGCTGAAATAAATTAAATTATATAATTTCAGGGTGATTTAAAAATTTATGAGGAAAATAATTGGAGGAAATCTAGTTGCTTATGACATAATAATAATAGATCAATATTTTTTGCTTTAATGACAGTCATCAGCAGAAGGGAATCTATGGGTGTTTTTCTACTGTCAGAAAGTATCCATTTTTGCACCTATTAAGGACCCATTTGGGTGTGAGCCAGATGACCCCATTTCCACCACGGCACCCATTTGGGACACATTTGTTTCCACTGCCGCTGGGGAAATCCGGATCATATGGGTACATCTCAGCCTTTTCTCCGGATTTTCTGTAGACCCCATTAATGGTGTCTACAATGGGGTCTTCAGCCAGAAAATCCGGATTAAAGGGAGCCTGTTTCCATGAGAAATATGGAATGGGGTCTAGAGGAGGCTAGGGGGAGGGGATGAACCCATGGGGGGGAGCCCCGAAATCCCAGCTTCGAAGTGATTTTGAAGTCATTTCGAAATCATTCCAAAATGACTCCAAAGTCACCCCAAAGAGATCAGCAAACACTTTGGAGAGGCTCCGGAGCTGTCAGCGTGGTCCGTTCGCTATTAGCACAGACCACGTGGACTTCCCTCCGAAATTCCTCAGCGCAGATTTCAGAGGCGCTCTGGAGTGATTTCCCACTGACATCGCGGGCACTTCGGGGCTGACTTGCGCTGACTTCGGAGACGTTCCGAAGGGACTCCAGAGCAGGTTCGAAGTCTGTGCTGGTCTCTTCGGAGGGACACCTGGGGTGACGGACAGACCCCTTGGGGGTCGATCCAGATTTCCAACATGGGTACAAAAGTGTTTCCATGGCAGGGAATCTAAGGAGCGCAGTGGGAAAGCACCCTATGACAGCAGACAATACAGAACTGATTAGTTTTTCTCTTGTAAAAACTAACAAGATAGTTTGGCCTTTGAGGGGGGCATCAGAGGATGAAATAAATGACAGCTGTAACAGATCTGTGAGATATAGACGAGTCAACATCTGGAAAACCTTCAGTTTCTTCCTGACCTAAAGGGAATTTCTGTGGCAAAAGTCCATATTGTGAAAAGTATGCAGTGTTCACATAACGTACCTTTAATCCCCACCTTAAAGTTTCTGCCAGGCATGGTTCAGCCCCTGACAGTCCATCATTTCTAATCCATGCTAAATAGTGCTGGGGGGAAACGACCCTCAATAAGTTTCTCTGACTGCTACTGCCTCTTTACATGGTAATGGTGGTGATACACCATATGAAATCTGGTTAAGATGGTCTAACGGGGGCAGGTCAGCTTGGAAAATGAATTAAATAAAAATAATGTAACAAGACCTGAGGACGATCTAAGGACAACCTAAACCACTTGTGTGACCAGGGCCTTTGAGATATTTGATTTGCTTTCATTTTGTTATTGTTAACATTGTTGTAGATTATCTATATGCAGGTATACTGTATAAAGTCTGAGGCCGTGATCAAGTGTCCTTATTAAAGCAATAGGGTAAAATACCCATATAGGCCTGCTGTCCATGCTCTGTCATGGAGCTGCAGGAGAGCACAGGAAGGGACTGTATGGCATATCACGCTTTTCAAGCACTCCAGAATACTCTCCCTATGGTTCTTTGGGCATCCATCTCTTACCCTTCACTGGCATGGCATCAGAGTGATTGATCATATTTGTGGCTCTAAATTAGACCACGTGGCTGCAAAACCAGAGTGCTTGACTGTCCAGTACGGGCTTTATTTTAAGCAGTGGGTCACTGCTGCTTCACCACCCTGTCTGATCAGGGTCTTCAATGTAGACACTTTTAAACAATGGCTTATGTCAGCCTCGCCTGACACACGTCTTGGTTGTATTAGCTTAGATATCTTTAACAAATATATTGCCAAATTTCAGAAGTTGACAGATAACGAACCTTTGCATGCATTATTCTGAAGAGGTATACATTTTACATAATACCATCTACTCTGATTTCACATATATGGATAAGGTATCTAGATGATACATGCTGTATATGGGTATAATCCATGGAGCAATTCATAGATTTTTCAGCAATGTTCATCCAACTAACAAATATGAATTTCCATTGGGTTTCCATACTGCTAGAACTTTTATAATTTGATCATTATCCTAGATCTTTAAAGAACAACTTGCCATTCTCACAAATACGCAGGGGTAAAAACAGAATAAATTAGTTTACATTGGTGCAGGAAAATGAGAATAAACTGTTACAACCAAAAACATTACTTTCATAGTTGGACTGGGTTATTATTCCCTTAACTTTTGATATACGCAACAATGACAGATTATAAATAAACATTAGTTTCTTCTTTATGATATCCCCAAGTGAGTTTGAAAAAATAATGTGTTAGTTTGTGGTGATATAAAGGATACTTCTAGATGTAAGATAAGTGGTGATAGGTCTGCTGGACAATTCACATGCATGCCAGAATTGTATATCCATTAAATTGTTCACTATCCGCACTGATGGTAGAACATACGACATACGTATCTTTCACTTGTAACGTTGTTGAATATATCATTAGTTGCATGTCCTTGCAGACTAGTAGATATTGATACTAGGAATCTGTTGAAAACTTGAATTATTGAATGTAACACTGTCATCCACAATTATAACATTTACATTCACTTGACAGAAGATTTTTAAACCTTATCACACTCTGTAAAGGAAAAGATATTGGTGTATAGAAAAAATGGATGAATATGACCCCTGTTAAAGAATTTACAAAAAAGAGAATTATTATCTGCTCCTAAGAGATATTTTTGTCTATCATATAATATCGTGTTGTGTTCAAATAGTCCATTATAATCATGTTCAGTACAGATTTGCTTTTGTGAAGACACAGAAGATTTGGAGAAAAAGTAATAATGAGACTCAGGATAGAAGGATCTTTCATGTCAGGTGGGGTGTAAGAAAGTAGATGTTGAGGCTACTCACATCAAGGCAAAGGATATAGTCAGCAAGAGAAAACCTTTTCTTTTGCCATTGACGGAACTTTATCCTGAAATGTCATACTAGTCTCATCCAGTAACATGGGGTTTGTGAGTGTAAAATTCAGCATCAGTTATGCTTTTATTATTATAATTAGTAGTAGTAGTAGCAGCAGCAGCAGCAGTAGTAGTCCACCACCATTCCACCTACGCATGATATCCTTGGCCATCTGATAAGAAGTCAACAGTATTCATATTGTACCAGATCTTTTCCCCAAATTTTTTTCTTTGAAGAGCGCTCTACCATTTGGGAATCCAAAAACTACTTTCTCCTATTGATTAAAAAAAATGTTCACATTGCCCTACCCCATTGAAAATATAAAAGTAGACAGGTAGAGCATGGGCAGGTTATAGATGTGGGTATTTTTCTGAGACTTTTTGGAACCATCTTGTTTTAGTTTGCATGCTCTTATATGGCACTGATATGGCATTATTTTAGAGTTTTCCACACTTTATTTGCCTGTTCGTGAATATTTTCTCCTTTCAACACTGCCGATGATACACATTTGTTTTGCCAACTTTGATTATCTATGTTACACTCTAAGTATATGTATCATTCTGCTTGTCTACAGAGTTAGCTCATATTCATCCCTTTCCCCGCTGTTGCCTATTCCACACTTCCAGTTTTGTGCTTACTGAAGTTCAGTCGAATTGACTCAGACTTGTTCTCTACTTCAGTAGGACAATGGCTTCTTCTTGGGCACCTCCATTATGGACAGTCAACTGCACCTTCTGGAAATTGGACCTCTGCTGGTATTTGCATACAGTAATGGGATAAATAAGTTAACCAGAGGTTCTTACTGTAACCACAAAATGATATATAGAAACATTTGTGCTAGTAAGTGGACATAAGAACACAAGAACATAAGAAGAGCCCTGCTGGATCAGGCCACAGCCCATCTAATCCAGCATCCTGTCACACACAGCGGCCCACCAATAGCCCATGGGCATCTCAAGCAGAGACAAGGACAAACCTTTAACTGTCTTTTCCATATAGCTCTGTTGGCATTAGTAACTCCCCTCCCCCCCCTCCGTTTTATACTTGCCTGGCTTCTGCTGAATACTATTGTGTACATACATATAGGTCTTCCTTGGGATATTTTGATGCCTCAAAGGGATGAGCCAAATGCGTCCACCTCCTTCTCATTTCATGCTTTTGCACCTTCAGACACGAAGGCAAATGCACCTAGCATTCAAGATCAGCCGTCACATGCGAAATGGAAAGCCATAGACATTTGTTGAAGCTTTGCTGCCTTCACAGGGCCTGTATTCTTCATTTTGCAGCCTGGACTATAGTAGTTTTTTAGCCAATAGCTATTGTATGCACTCCAATTTCCTATTGGTTCTTCTGTGATTGTTGACTGGAGGTTGGGTGCCTTGCTAGGGATGTGAATGTCATGCCATTCAAAATGTATTATGGTGCTTTGCTTTTGTGTGGTTGTTTCTGGAATCTGGTGGGGGTCTGGGCACTTAGAAGACACTTCTATATTTTTCTTGAAGCCATTTGTTCTAGAAGCCATCTTTTCTGTTATTTTTATCTTGTTACTTGTCTGAATCTGGTGGCACTTGGGCACTGCAGATTCTTTTTTTGTAACTTTGTTGATTGTAGTGATTGTAGTATACTGGCTGGTACATTGTTGTGTGTTGGTCTCTGTGTTGTGTACATTTTTGCGTGCTGCTTGTTTGTGTTCTTATATCTGTATAAGAAATTATCTTCCTTGTTTTTGGAATTCTGTGTTGGGAAGATTCCTTCTTTTTTCTTTGTGGTGGTTGTTCAGCAGATCCGTTGTTTCTCGGGTTCTTCTTGTTTGTTTCTCCCATACTACTATTGTTGTAGATTCTCAAGTGTTATTAAATTTGTCCCTTTGTTTTTAAATCCGTGTCATAGGGTTGTTGAAGTTAGATAGGGTAGACAGCACATACATAAAGTAGGGATTATAGAGGCCATTTAAATTAAAATTTAATTCCATTCCCTTTAAAAATAGAATCTAGAATAGAGGGTTAGTTAGGGCCAGCGAAGCTAGGTTTCAGTGTTGCTATAAGAAGATTCCTGTTTCCTCTAGTTTTATCCTCCTCAATTGCTGCTTCCACTTCCTCAAACTAAGTTTGGGGTAATTTGGTTCACCCAGGTTTCTCTGTGTCTGTTAGAGTGTGATAGCTCGCATTGCTAAATAAGTCACACACACACCTTTTATGATACTACTGTTGTGTCCTGGGTCAGAGAGCAAACACATGCATGCATGCTCAGTAGTAGCAACCAACCAAAGTTCAAAGTTCTTTAAGGGAGCAAGAGTCAAGTGTAGTCAAATGTTCCAGGTTCCAAGCTGCCAGAGGGTCCATGGAGTCAGATATCAGTCCAACAGTCAGAAATACAGAGAGCAAATGGACCAAGGTTGCAGAAGAAAGAGTTGTGTTGTCTGCAACAAGTTCTGCAGGTGTGAGGTGTGTTTAAGTAGGTGAGGGAGAATCACATCCCCAGCGCCTCAGGTGTTTGGTCTGCAAGCGCATTGACCATCTCAGCTGTTGTTGCTCTTTCCTCAGAATGTTCGGGGAAAGGCGGTGTCCGGTGTCCTCGTCTGAGCTGTCAACGTCTTGGGCTATAGCAGTGGTTCTCAACCTTCCTTATGCTGCGACCCCTTAATGGAGTTCCTCATGTTGTGGGGACCCCCAACCACAGGGGCGGAGCAGCTGGGAGGTAGGAGGGAAGGGCGGTGGGAGACTCGTCATGACTCCTCTGAAAGGGCAGTCCGACCCCCAAAGGGGTCCCGACCCCCAGGGTGAGAACCACTGGGCTATAGGGTCTGCATTCACATTGAGGCCCTGTGCCGTACCTTCCTCGCCCTAACTGTCAGGGGATCTGGGCTCACCTTGGTTTTCCCCAGTGACAGACAGCTCTTCGTCAGAGGAGGACAGGCTGAGGGGACGAGGCAGAACAACCACAAGCCTTTGGGACTCATCTAGGAAGGGCAGAGGCAAAGAGAAGTCCACTAGACCAGTAGAGAGGAGGAAAGGGAGGGTTCATTGTGCTGGCCATGGCAGGCTGCCAGCACCCAAGGTAGACAAACCCACAGGTGATCCTGATGTGCAGCAGCAGCAGCAGCACATCTGTCTCTCTACATCTCAGTCAGCCAGCTAGCCTTGTCCCACAGATCTTCCTTTCACTGACAGTCATTCAGTCAGAAAATAGACTAGTCAGGTAAATCCCAACATCTTGTGTGTACATTTTATGTATTTTAAATGAAACACTTTAAAAACACAAATAGTTTCCAAAACTCAGTGTTTTAAAATTCTCACCAGACCGGCATTTTTTTTTTTTACAGAATACTCTGTATTTCCCAACCTTTCATTGTTTCACTTTGCCTTTCAGTTAGGCTTGGACATAAACATAGCTCATGGTTTGAGACTTGTAAAACAACAAGACTTGTGGTGTGATGTTTTACATTCCAGACTATTCAGGCTTGGGAATTTAGTTTGGTCACATTTAGTATGTCACAATTTACTGTATTTTTTTTTACTCCCCCCCCACCCCCACCCTCTGTTTTGCTAATTTATCAGGTGGTCCAAATATTTTGACATTGCTAATTCAGTTTTCATTGTCTTTTATACATTGGGACTGTTTTAATGGCTTATCTGACTCTTCCCTCTATGAAAAAAAAAGTTGAATATTCGATGCAAAATTGAATCCAGTCACATTGGCAGGCATTCCATTCACACAAATGCCAAAGTAGCTTTGATGTGAAGTTAAAAAAAAATGTGGATATCCCCACACCTCAGTATTATTTTGAAATGTTCCTTGGGTTCAAAAGTCCCCTTTACAATTAGGGATGTGCATGAATATTCAAAAATCCAAAAATCCAATTCAGATCTGATGAATGTTGACATTTGAATTCAAATCACATTTAATAACATTAGAATCTAGACATTCGAATGGATTTCGGATTTTCCGAAACATTCGTTTGAATGATTTGAATGTATAGATATGTACGTATTAGAAAATTATAGGCATCTTCCTCTTAAAATATGGGATTAAAATGGTATGCATACAGAATGCACACAGATACGTACAACAGATACAGATGTTGTCGACATTCATATTTTGAATATGAATCTAACATTTGAGTGTATGGATTCGAATGTTACAGATTCAAATCAGATTTTTTGACATTCGGATCTTAAACATACAAATCGGATCTAATGTTTTGACATTCAATTTGACTCGAATTTGAATGCAAAAAATACATTCATGCACACCCCTATTTACAGTAACTCAGGGAGACAGGATGGTTGTTGTTAACATAAAGCATGATGGCTAAAGTAAGTGCATGAGACTCTCTTATTTTCTGACTCCATTGTGGATTTTTACATCGGTATAAGAAGATAAATAAACAAATGAGTTCACTAATCTGCTCTGTCATTTTCATCTAGTCTGTCCTGTGAGTCCAAATGGGGATTGTTACCATGGTGCCTGTGGAAAGGACAGTGTCCCAAGGGAATTTCCTTGGAATTTCAAGTAGGAGCTGTGTTGCACCATTTCCCAAATCCAGGAATTCTGAGGGCTTTGGTTCCCCACCATAGTTTCTATTTTAAAAAGAGAAGAAGAAGAAGAAGAAGAAGAAGAAGAAGAAGAAGAAGAGTTGGCTTTTCTACCCACTTTCCTCACCCATTCAAGGGGACTTAAAGCAGCTGAACATTCTTCTCCCTATAACAGAACACCCTGTGGGGCTGTGAGAGCTCAGAAGAGAGCTGTGACTAACCCACGGTCACCCAGCTGGTTTCATGGGGGAGGGAGGGCGGAATCGAACCTGGTATTCGCAAATAAGAGTCTGACTCCCTAACCACTGCAATTTTTGATTCTCAGCCCATATGTACTTTTCCTTCAGTTACTTTGGCTGCTTCTGCACTTACCTTGCTGGTCCAGACCAGCAGGAATGGACCAGCCTGGGGCAGTGCTGGTGGCAGGACCAGCACCACTGACCTGGAACATGTCTTCTGCCCTTGAAAGCCTCTTCCAGGGCAGCCTCCATTCAAGCTCTGAAGATCATGAGATCTTCCAAGCCAGCTTGGAGGTACTCTGATAGCTAGGAACCAAAGGTCCTGGCCTCAGAGCCCTCAGGGGACCCAATTTGGCAGTTCAGTTTGGTACAACACCAGAATGGGTCCCCCTGCTAAATTGGAACAGGGAAGCGTGTGACTTCCACATGCCTCTCTTTCATTCCAGGCCCCTGGACTTCAGTAGATCAGTTAAAACAGGTCTACTGGCATCCTGGTCTAGGCAACCATTTTGGCCACTCATTGCAGATAGGGAGACTTAAGCAGGAGCTGGGGCCTCATTCTTCTTCTTCAGAGTGCAGAAGAAAAGGGCAAGAAGAGGAACAGGCCTCACACTAGCCTGGACTAGAGGTCAGTGTCGAAAGCCCCATGTTTCCAGACTCCATGGTTCTTTACTATCATTCTTGGGCATCCAAAAAGTAATTCTATAGCAACAGTTTTTGATCTTAACTAACTGAAAATGTCTTCCATCTAGCATTAGCGCCATCTGTTCTGACCCGCGCGCCACATTCTTTTACTTGTCTTGCCAAGTATCAAGTGCACCAGCCACAATTCACCAGCTCTCTCTCTGAACAACAGCCATCACAATGATATATTTTGTGCTTGGAGGCCCCGTAGTTTCTGAAACCCCTTCTGTGTGGAATGAGGAAGAGGACTGCTGGATTTTGCAATTTAATATATTTGGCGTTAATGCAAATGCAACATTATTGACGTTCTCCGCGCACATTTTTGGAAGCAAATAAATTGTTGGACCTCACAGAATTACAGTGTGAGCGTATGTATAACTTCTTAAGAACAACAACGTTCTTTCCCTTGCTTTAGGTTTAGACTTTTTAAAGCCTGCTTTCAAAGCTTTGGAGATTATACTTTATGCTACAGAGATGTTTAAAGAGAGTCAAATAAGATAATATGTGCAGGCAAGTCTTTTATAGTTGTTATGCTCCTGTTGATTGGTTGGAACTTGATTCACTTGACAGATAATTGCTTGACAGCCAACGCCTTTGATGTTAAGCTCCAGTAAAGCAGAAAGTCAGATCCTCACCTCCTCCCCACAGTCACTGGGTGGTCTGTAGCTGCGCTGTGATGGAGAGTTCTTCATGTGTGTGTATGGCAAGGGGGAGGAATTATGGTTGGATTTAAGCAGTGCAGCCAATTCCTTGCAAGCCAAGATCATCCTGTGGAAATCATGTATAGTTTCAAAATAAACAATCCCTAAATTAAAAAGAATGTTAAGTACAGATCAGTTGTTCAGCTCGTGACAGCAAATTGAATTCTTCTCACCCTCCCATTTTTATTTTTTTTATTTTTACCTGACAGAGGATGTGCCTACAGGGTTCACATCAATTACCTGTTGACATGTGGAAGATGATTGATGAGCTGCCTCAGGCAGTGGAGTCTACTTTGTCAACTACTCATAATTTATACATCTTATCTCTAGCAGAACAAAAGGAAGGACAGTGCATGTACTGAAAGAAAAGAAGGAAGAATAACAGAGAGAGAAAGGGAGGGAGGGAGGGAGGGACAAGGAAGCTGGAGGTTGGAAGGGGACCTTTTGGGCGCCAGAATGCAGGGCAAGCTGGCAACACTGATGGCTATCTATTAGCTCGCTTAGTCAGATGTCTTTCCTTGCTGCTTATGCTGTCGTGGCTTGAGATCACAAAGCTATTTGCCCCATTCCTTGCTGGAAAAGACGCTGACACAGAAAACACGCCACAGCTAGAGTTACATTTTAATTACACTCCTATCTTGCAAGAGTCTCCAGAGCACTGATGTTTGCTGTGACCTTTTGTTTTAATCAGCATTCTCAAGGCAGGCCGTTAACTGCTCCTGACAGAGATTGATAATTTTATACAGTGGGGCCCTTTTTAAAAAGCTTTCATTAGCAGGTATTACTGAAATCGGATATGTGTGTGTGTGTGTGTGTAGCGCAGTGGAAGGTGTCTATCAATCTGAAATATTTAAATATGGGACCAGCGAGCCTTCCTTAACTTGGATTGAATTGATATCACCAAATCAAACCTCAAAGAATATGTTCAGTATAATGTTTTCCCTCTTGGTCGGAAACCACAATGTTGCCCCTGTTGGTTGGAAAGTACGTGACATGTAGCGTCACTCGTTGCTGATGTCATTTCCTGTTGAATTTTCAGACCATGAGGAACAACAGAACAAGTGTGTAAAGTTCTTAAACATGGGGGGTGGCGGATTGTGGCAGTATGTTTGTGGGCTTCATTAACACATTAACAAATCAACATTATGTGTCCTGTTGTCCCCACCACCCCTAAATACATACCATCTATGGGAAGCTCTGCATGAGGGTTGCAGATAGCACTCTAGCACCTTTTGTTCCCAAGCTGTGATGTGCCTGGCCAGGGCAGTTCCATTGTGTTCCCAAGCTGTGATGTATCTGACCAGGGCAGCACCAAAACTGGACCATTTCCCGTGTTCAGGTAAATAAGTTTGCATAAGCCATATTAAAGAATGCAGACTAAGGTAAGTTTCCAAGAGCAGCCTGGGTGTTAATGCTAGCTTTACAGTACACTGGGTTTTCAGCACTCTAGTGAGTACTTAAGGTGAGATGTGTGCTGGATTTATGCAGGGCTGTGTGGACACCATACTCTTCCAGTCCACCCACTGCGCCATGACTGCACAGGACTATGTGGACCCTGCACACCCATGGTGAATTTATGGTGCCCCAATGGCCTTGTACATATAGAATCTATGTTTCACATGGATGATCTGAGGCCCTCTGTAGTAACAATGGAAGCACATTGATGGGATAGTGAGCACTGGCGATTGTGGAGTTTCATGTTTCTCTAGAATTTCAATCTAGAGATCAGTTTGGATGTCCAATATCCTGATTATAACAATTCTCCTTCACAGTTTTTTTTCCATCAGAAGTGGATCAGTTAATGTTATGGTATGTGTATTCTAGAAACTCTAGGGATTGTTCCTGAATGAAGAGATGTTTCTCTTTCCCTGGGTTTCCTAAGATTAGGGGAAATTGGCTTGGCTGCTGTTGGCGGTAAAGGACTAGAGACTTATATAGGATATTTCTGCCTGGCTTGTGAAAGGACTCTGGGGTAGCTCTACTGCCCCCTCTTAATTTGAGTTCAGAGTAGGAAGCTAGTTCAGAATCTGGAATCAATGAATGAATGGATTTTTTATTTACGGTGACACACTAAAATCAGAATACAAAAATACATTTAAAATTCTTTGTCATATGTCAAATCAACATATAAAAATACCTAAAAAGGAAAGTTTAGTGGTGCAATAATAAAATGGTAAGGTTTAAAATAATATAGTGAAGAAATTTAAAATAGTATAAGAGTGACATTTAAAATACAATGTTTCTAGTTTCCCTGCAATCTTGTCGATTAGATATAGTTGCTCTTGTTCTTAATTTAATTGCTGTGAGACAGAATTTAGCTACAGTCCATGTATTCTGATTGTCTTGTAATAAATATTTCAGACAATAGTCTTCTCCTGTTGCCAGAATTTGGGACACATAGTGGAATATTTTTCATGGTGTTTGAGGTGTAGTGATTAAAATGATAAGCAAACAGCAATAACTTTTAACTTTCTCCATTATCGTGAGCAGTGATGAGGAAAAGCTAGAAATGTAATCACTGATATTTTGGGGACTCGGGGGGGGGATCTGCCCCCTCTACCCAACACTGGTATGAGATGGACTGTATTCTAGATCAAGAAGCCCCAAATGGCTTTCTGGCCTGCTTATGGGTAGACCTTTGGTATCATGCATTATTGTGCTACCAAAACAGGTCACCTAGGACTCTGAGGACTTGTTCCTGGCTGTCAGGGCTGGCTCCAAAGATCACATGGACATTGATTCTGATCTACCGATCCAGAACTGCCCTTTAAGTGCAGAAATATTACTTAGATTACACAGTCATCAGCTGTTGCACTTCACTGTTACAAAGAACCACACTACAACTGTATTCTCCAATGAATACAGTACATGCTTTCCCTTGATTCACTATGGAGCTGAATTTGTAGGATGCAGAGATTAAGAATGGATAGAAAACAACATAATATTATCCTTTTCCTTCAGCAGTGCTTATTTTGTATATTTCAGCTGTCCACTAAACAATAGGATCAATAATGTTTTCGATCACCTAAATCACCCCGCTCCTTGAAATCTTAACCTTAAAATAAATGCTAATATTAGTGCTTTAAAATTGCTTTTCATTGTGGTAATCTCCTTTACTCCTTGCTACATATTCTGAGATTCTTCAAAACTTGATTATCGAGAGTTCAAACTGCCTTCAAAAATAATCATAAAAAAGGTTGTCCTTACTTTATATTTTGAAGTGCTGCTTTTCCTCAGAATACTAACCTATTTTTGTTGTTCTGTTTGACATGCTGCTTGTAGATAGAACAGTTTTCCATAAGGAATTGAAATCATACATCAAATGTATTGTTTTATATGTAAGCCACTTGAGAACAATGAAAGCAGTTCCTGGAACCCAAATACCATTACAAATAGATTTATTGTAGTATGTTTTCGCCCACCCTTTTCTAGAAGTTATTACTTTAATCTTAAGAATTTATGTAAGTAGGTTTGTAGCTTTTATATGCGTTATGCATTCACTTTTGAGACTTTTTAGCTATTTAGTGGCACGGTGTTTAAAACAAGTGTTATCAAGGAAATAATTTCAGCTTTACATCATTTTTTTATATTTGCTTCTGAATGCTACATATAAAATAGCCAGATGGTAATATAAAAGAGTTATGGCGAGTGTCATGGAAACTTATCTTCACAATGCCCTTTAGCTTCCTCACTGCTCATCTCAAGCTGCAAACATCAAGAAAGGAATTGAGATACAATATCCCTTTGCAGGAAAATTACTGAAAATTTCAATGTCTTCAAACTTTAAATGTTTCTAACAGATAGTACATGTTGGAAATGTGAGCAATTAAAGTCATTCTAGCGCTACCTTTAAAAACGAGAGAGAGAGAGAAAAGAAAAGAAGAAAAGAAAAATAGTTCCTTCTTGGGTGAGCAGAAAGCATATTTTGAAATACAGATAATTCCCCAATGTATGAACTCTAGAGTTTAAAAAGAAATATATATTTTCTGTCATTTTAATCTTGCAGTTAAATCAGGTTTCTACAGGGGAAAAAATACATAGCACGTATAGCAGTTAAGTACTAAGAAATATGGCAGCGTTCAAGACTTCTGTGTTTCCCTTACAATGCGCACACTTGCGTGTGGGTGAAAACCATGTAAAGGGCACTGCACAAAATGGGAGCTCTGGTAATCCAACTCTGTTGTGATATCTATAGGAGCAATGAAGGTGCTTGGGGAAATTCAATTCTTCCTTAATATTTGCCAAGAGAACAAAGAAACAAGAGCTCCAGCACCAGCATTAGCTTATGTGGTGGAGCAGTGTGTCCTGGCCATTAACTAAGCCCACATCCATGGTTTCATCTGCAACTGTCATTAGCTGGGATAATGGGAGGTAAGGCCTCCTTGATCTCCATTAATGTGTGGTTGAGGAAGCCCAGAACTCAAACCAGAGGCTCTTAGCTCTGGATCAAAAGGCATGTGTAGAAATGGCCCCAAACCAATCTGGCATAAATGTTCCAGTTGCTATCTCATCACTCTCAATTGTCCACTGAATCAGCTGGGACTATTCTACATGTGAGAATTTTATACTCATACTTGACTGTTAGCTTGTCTACTGCTCATCCTGGATTTAGTAGACATGGAAATAAAATAGTCCTCTTATTTAGTCTAGTGGTTAGGGAGCCGGACTCTTATCTGGGAATACCAGGTTTGATTCTGCACTCCTTCACAAAGCCAGCTGAACAACCTTGCACTAGTCACAGCAATCTTCTGAGCTTTCACACCCCCACCTACCTCACAGGGTGTTCTGCTGTGGGGAGAACAGAAAGCTTTGTCAGCCACTTTGGGTCCCCTTCTTCTTCTTCTTCTTCTTCTTCTTCTTCTTCTTCTTCTTCTTCTTCTTCTTCTTCTTCTCCTCCTCCTCCTCCTCCTCCTCCTCCTCCTCCTCCTCCTCCTCCTCCTCCTCCTCCCAAGTTCTAAAGATATAATGGAGGTTTTGAGTTTGAACCATGCACAGTTGACGTTTGGTTTGATCAAATTATCCTCTTATGGAACAACAAACAAACAAATAAATAAACAAATAAATCAGCTGTAGTCCTCCAAATTTTCTTGAAGTACAACTCCCATCATTCTGTTATCAGTCTGAACTTCTCTGAGAGTTGGAGTTCAGGAACATTGGAGGTCTGCAAATGACCTGCCCCTGTTCCTTAAAAGGAAAATAGATTAAGGACACAACAAAACACCATTAAAAAGCAAATTAGATGTGCTGAAGTATCCTATTTGGACATGATTTATCAAAGCACAGGAGAGCAGTGCTTGCTGTATCTTTAGCTGCTTCCAGGCAGGGTGTAAAACCCAGGAGTGTCCCTGGGATATGTTGGGATTGACAATCTTAATATAACCCTGGATTTTGGGATGAAATTTACAGGATTTTTTTTTTCTATCTGGGAGATTATGGACTTTGGCAAGAATTGTAACT
This sequence comes from Aspidoscelis tigris stejnegeri, assembly GCA_023333525.1. Classification (NCBI taxonomy): domain Eukaryota; kingdom Metazoa; phylum Chordata; class Lepidosauria; order Squamata; family Teiidae; genus Aspidoscelis; species Aspidoscelis tigris. The sequence goes on along the minus strand of JALMGA010000002.1, from coordinate 113,574,805 downwards.
GATCTGCTATGCTTCCTGGAACAGCAGAATGTGAACACATATGAGCTGTCAGAAGATTAAGGATCTGCAGTGAGCGCTACAATGAGCATATGTGAATACATGCATGCATCTTGTGTCAAGGATGAGAAAAGAAGATGCAGATGAATGGTAGGATATGCAATCCAGGCAAACTATTCATCCTAAAATTAAACTTCCTCATTAAACAGAAAACACAACTAAGCACAACAGGAAAACAGCTTATCTTCACTTAAAACTAGGGAGGACTTTGCTTAGTGAAGCAAATACTTTATTAGACCTAGTGTTTGATGTACTAGTATCCTAATTTTCTAGGACCAATATAGCATCTGTGATCTATATGAGCATCAACCAACTTTGCACTCACTAGATATTTTAGATTAATACTCTTCATCACTGAACATTATTTTTGCTGTCTAGCACTGATGAAGCCTAGAATGCACAGATTTCTGGGAAATAGAGTTGGGAATTCTGTCATCCTGGAACATTCCCAGCCCTGTCTTTAACCCATATAGTCACTACTCAGGACGGATCCTCTTTCATAAGCCTTATAGATGGGTTTCCCCCCTCTTTTATTGTGGTTTTCTGATAATCTGGCTGTATTTTGACATCTTCATATGTGTTACGTGTTTCTATGATTTTTTTTTGTAAATTTGATATGGTCAAATGACAAATCAATAAAGATTGATACTGATTCTCTGCCAACAAAGTTTGAAAAGTGTTGATATTCTATGGACTTTCTGCTCTTCTAAGAACATAAGAACATAAGAGAAGCCTTGCTGGATCAGGCCATAGCCCATCTAGTCCAGCATCCTGTCGCACACAGTGGCCCACCAAAAGCTCATGGGCATCTCAAGCAGAGACAAGGACAAACCTTCTCCTGCTCTCGAGTCCCAGCAGACGGCCTTAGAAGCGCCCCAGTTCCTCCCCCCCTCAGCCTGAAAGATGCACCTAGTCCCTATCTATAGATTCCTGTTTATTTTGTTTTATTTATTATTTACATTTCTATCCTGCCCCATACCCGAAGGTCTCTGGGTGGGTAACAACATTAAAACAACAGATTAAAAACAGAATACACATTTAAAAACTTTAAAAATTCAACAAATCTAAAACAATACACAGCATGTTTAAAATGATAGTATCTGTACTGGGGGAAAATATAATCTCTCTACTTTCACTCCCCAAGCGTCCAACATTATTGGCACTTATTGAATGAATGAATGAATGAATAATGGTGCTATTTATTAGTCCAGTGATCATATCAATATATCTAAAACAAGAATATAAAATATCCCCAAAAGTTGTACAAATCTTATGGGATGTGCACTTGAACCCTGAAGGAGAAATAAGTTTAGCCCCCCTCCAAAACAAAAATACTAATGTAATTTTAGAAGGGATCCAAATGTGAATGTATTTCCAAAAACCAAAACTGACTTTTTCAATAAAACTAAATCAGCATCTTCAGTAGCTGGAGTCCTGCAAGTACATAACCTATAAAGGTAGGAAAGCTGATGGAATCTCCCAAATTTAACCGCAGAATCCAGTTGTTCAAAGAGTGCATGGGGAAATACTTTCCTTAGATGCCATATTATGTCAAAACTTGATTACTCCTCTGTGCAAAGGACAGTTTTTGCCCTTCCAGCCATTCCTGGAATTAGTCAAATTTACAATATCATTTTGATTTCCACTATCTAGCCCCTTTTGTTTAAAGGCTTAGCAGGGCCTCCACTATGGCCCAAGTCTGGATTGAAAGTGATGTTAGAAAGCAGATCCCCTTGTGTCTACTCTTCTAGACACAGCCTGGGAAATCTGTCCAGATCGATTGATCAACCACATAACCAGATGTTAAGCACTTGGTTGTAATAAAACATCCGGAAGCATAAACTACAAGCTCTGCTTTAACAGTGTGGGCTGCATACCCATACCTAGCTCTCCATTAGTTAGGCCCCACACGTTGACCTTGTAAGTAAATAGTGGAATAATTTTGGCTGCATAAACCTTAAGAACAGGATTTAATGAAGCTGGATATCTATAGATGAGGGGATTGTTTAAAGAATTCAGTCTAGCAATAGATCTCAGGGAACTCTGTTTCATTTATGGTGCCCATAATCCCATCTCAGATAAAACAGTCCTAAAATAAAGATAAAGACTGCCTTGCTCAACATTTTCACCACTGAGATGCCAATTGTTCCTGGTTTTTTTCTTTCAAAACAGTGAGGCACTTGCTAGATAACTTTCCCCTTTACACGCCAGAAAGATCATTGAGATTGTCTTGTCTACGGATGCCCTATTGGGCGGACTACCAATTACTCAATGTCATCTTGCGGTTTTCCACATCCAGATCTTCTCCATCTCTTTGCTCAAGCATCCTTGGCATGATTAGTATCTGTCTTCTTATCCCATGCAGTTTTTTAAAAAATAAAAATAAAAAATCCTGAAGCTCCCCAGGTTATGCAGTATATGAATTACACATTTTCAGATTTACATAATTTATTCTAAACTGTAATAGAAGTCTGAGTTGCTATATGAAAATGTTATGTTACTCTGCCTATTTTATAGAGGAGAGAGTAGAAGAAGGGTTGGCTTTTCTATCTTGCTTTTCTCACCCGTTTAAGGGCTGACAAAGCTTCCTATTCTTCTCCCCGCAACAGAACACCCTGTGAGGTGGGTGGGGCTGTGAGAGCTGAGAAGAGAACTGTGACTAGCCCAAGGTCACTCAGCTGGCTTCGTGTAGGAGTGCTGAATCAAACCCAGTATTCCCAGATAAGAGTTTGGCTCCCTAACCACTAGACCAAACTGAGTAGGAAGTAGTTTCTATCAGTGCCACAATGGAGGAAGCATAAGCCACCAAATGTGGGTTAATGGGCTTTTTCCTCCATGAAGAGATTTGGTATTTGCAGAGAGGTTGGATGTTTAGTGTTTGTTCAGAGGTGCATGATTTCAGCTAGGCCTGTGAAAAGCATGGCAGTTAGGAAGGCCTGGGCACCTCATCTGCCAAGCCTAGGCTCTCTACAGTAAGAATATGCACGGATATTCTAAACATTTGAAATTCGGTCAAATTTGATCGAATATGGACATACAAACTTGAATCAAATGTCTACATACTCGAATCCATAACATTCAAACTAATTTCGAACCTTCTGAAACAGTTGAAGCATTTGTTCGAATAATCCAAAGCATTCGAATGTGTCAGATACGTATGCATCACACGTATGTGTCATTCATATCTGTTTGTATCTTATACGTATCTGTATGCATATGTGTGGATACTACAGGATGAAAGTGGGGTGCATGCGGGATAAAAACGGGATCCGTACTAATGCGTACAGATGCGTATGACACTTATGAATGTTCTCGACATTTGCATCTCCAAATTCGAATCCAACATTCGAACGAAAAGATTCAAATGTATTTGATTCGAATTGGATTTTGTTAGATTCAGATTCTAAAGATTCCAATTGAATCAAATCTTTCAGTGAGGAGAGGATGGTTTGTTGTGGTGCTCAAGTCTCTATAGGTGATGAAGAACCAGTCCGGAGTGTGGTGAGAGTGCTGGCCAAGCCAAGTCTGTTTGAGAGGCATTGTGCCTTTGAAATGTTCAGGCAGCAAACAGCATCTGTGCTCTTCCTTAGAGCCCCTGCGGAGCTGGACTAGAAGCTGTAAATTTCAACTTAATTACATAAGGTTTTCCAGAACTGAACCCTTCTGTATTTCAAGGAGTTTCTATATTGGGTGCCTCCAGATACGTTCAGTTGCTCTGCCGTCCATGTTGCTTTTCAAGCCCACAACAGAGGCAAAGCATCAAGCAAAGTAAAAAGGAGATGGTTTAACAGCATGTTTTAGCTGCACACTTACTGTAGAATGCTCTGCCTCTACTGCTGGCGATGGGCTTCCTGTCTGGCAGACAGGGAGCTGCTGCAAACAAACACTGAAACTTCTGATCTTCCCGTCTGGCAGACCAGATGCTGCTGCGACCTCCCATTGCAGGAATAGGGGGCGTGTCTGGAGGCATGCATTATTTCCAAACATCAACTGCCTTTGTTTTAAATATTTTAAACCTTGCTTTTAGTTTTATTGTAAACTGTTTAAGATTTCTTTAAATGAAGTAATATATAAATGTATTAACCAGCTAATAATCAATAAATCGTGGGGTAACTTCTTTTTGGTTCTCGTTATGGTCACTTGTACAAAAAAATGAAAAAAAAATCTCTCTCTGAATTAGGTGGAATTTAATGCAGCCAAACTCGTTGCAAAATTAAGCCTTAGGGATCTTAACATGCAGGTCACCATGCCAAGAATTCCTGGGCCATTTCTTCATAGGTCTGCCATGCCGATGCTTGACATAGGGCCTGGCAAACTCATTTAAATGTGAAACTGTCTTGGAATGACCCATTTGAGTAATTCCCTGTGCAAGCACTGTTCAAAATTGGCCCTCTAAAAGGTATGCAAAAGGCTGATGGTTTTCCTACATATGTTAGTTTTTTTCTTTTCCTTTTATCATAACCCTTAATTATCTCAATTGTTTCTGTAGCATTTCACAGAGACTAGGTGGTCTTGCATGTAAAACCCATCACAAGGCTCTGTGTATAGCTGTCCAACCTAAGAAGCCTGGGGTTTTCCCCGTGTCCTTTTATTGCCTCCATTTCATTCTTCATTCCACTTTTCTCCTCCCAAGCCTCTTATTTCCTTAAGTTTTAATAATTTTTCAGGTTTCTTTTCGTGTTTTGATTCTCACCTGTCACTGTCAACATGAAAAGGAGAATCATCCACAGTAGCTAGGTGGTTATTTGTTTCCCTGGGAACAGAAGCCTAGTGATTCTTTACACATTCATTGGGTAAGGCTGAAGGACAGAGCTGTGATTATATCTTTTCGCTTATGAATGAGAAACTTGTTTGTATTGGAATAGAGATGCTTGAGTACAAAATGGCTTCAACCTCTTTCCTCCAAACAAGAAGAACAGTGAAGGTCAGGGTAGGCTGAGGTCTCATTTGCTTTGTCCAGATTAAAAACAAAACAAAACAAAAAAACCTTATGAAGATTCCCTGGTTATTAAAATGCTTTTCCAAAGTGGAATAAGGATCCTTCATACACTGTATCTTTAATTCCAAAGCTTAAACATTCTATCACACAACACTAGAACCAGGGGGCACCTATGAAGTTGATGGGTAGGAGAGTTGGCTCCGACAAGGGGAAGTATTTCTTCACCCAGAGGGTCATCAGTTTATGGAATTTGCTGCCGAAAGAGGTGGTAACAGCTACCAGCCTAGATGGCTTTAAGAAAAATTTAGACAGTTTATGGACAACAGATGTATCAATGGCTCTTGAATGGATGCCAAAGTACATCTTTCAGGCTGGAGGGACAAGCAGAATTCTTCTAAGGCCATTTGCTGGGATTTGAGAGCAGGAGAAGGTTTGCCCTTGTCTCTGCTTGAGATGCCCATGGGCATTTGGTGGGCCACTGTGTGCGAAAGAATGCTGGACTAGATGGGCTGTGGCCTGATCCAGCAGAGCTCTTCTTATGTTCTTATGGTCTTAAACATGCCCATGGGACACAGCTGATTTCTGCACAAAATCAAACAGGCACAATAACATTCCTGTTGACAAACTGATAGGCAAAAATGCACGGGCCTACTTAAGAGGTAATGATATAATCTATATATATATGCAGATGGTTGTTTCAGCTCTCTTTCCTCATATTTCCGGATAAAACAAGCAGCTAATGCATGGTTCTCCAGATGGTGATTATCTGGATCTTGACCACCAAGCTCTGCTTTACCAGTAGTGAGGAATGATGGGAAATGCAGTATAGCAGTATTTGGATGGTTACACATTAGCTGTCATGTAAAAAGAAGTGTGGAAAATGAAAGGAGCCTCTTCTTGAAAACTTGGGAGTCCCTTTGTTAACCAGAATGGGCGGTACTCTAGGGGATGAATCAGTGGCTTAAAGCTGCTTAAGATGTTATCTAAGTATGTGCACCTTAGTGTTTTTAATGTTCTTCGTGGGAAGGAACAATCCATTAAACCAGAAGTGCAGAGGTAGAGATGTGCAGAAATGTTCTAAACATTCAAAATTCAATCATATTCGATTGAATGTGGATATTCGAATTCAAATACAATGTCTTCACATTTGAATTTAAGCATGAATTTCAAATATTCCAAAATATTAGTTCAAATGATTCCAATGATTCAAAAGTACAGATACATACGTATCTGTACGAATCTCATACATATCTGTGCGCATTTGCGCTTATAATACAGGACAAAAACGGGATGCATACGGGATAAAATGGGATGCGTATGAAATGCATACTGATATGGATAACACATACAAATGCTGACGTTCATATCTTCAGATTCAAATCTAACATTTGAATATTCAATTCAAATCTAACATTTGAATATTCGATTCAAATCTAACATTTGAATATTCGATTCAAATCAGATGTTGCATTTGGATTCTAAACATTCGAATCAAATAAAATGTTTTGACATTTGATTCTACTCAAATTTGAATGAAAAAAACAACAACATTTGTTCACATCCCCGTGCAGAGGATGACATGCTCCAGTGACATAATGAATGAGGTGGATGCGAGAATGGAGGAGAATTGCTTGCTTTACTAGGCTACACAGTTATATCTATTTCCACAGGATACATTATAATTTGTAAAACTGGATAGATCATTGGTTAGAAAGGAAACATTCAGATGCCGGCTGAGCTAGCGCATGATGTCCTCGTAGACCATTTGCATAAGCGATACTCTTGGACATAGGATGTGTCTAGCTTAAGAGAGATGAGAGGGGTCAGCATGCTCTAGGAAACTTCCTTCTGCTGAGGTTTGCCATCTAAGCAGGGAGGTGTTCCTACACTCCAGCACTTTAGTAGCGCAGTCCATTGCAAGGAAAAGTTTTAAATTTTGGATCCCCAGCAGTTCCTGATCTGCTGCTCAGAACACCATTGTGAGCCATTTTGCCTATCCTAATATTGTGCTAGATCAAAAAGTTTTCAATGACTCACCATGTGATCCTACATGTGTATTCTTAGTGGATGAAGGTTCTCATGCATTTTATAGTGCAAGGTTTAAAAAAAAGCTTGTACTTTGATTTCCACCCCAGTCTTTTATAGCCATTTCTGCTATCAAAAGAATTTCTCTGTGCTGTCATAAGGAATAGAAACATTTATTTATTTATTTATTTTGGGGGAATCCTGAATTCTCAGGGCTGCTGGTGGTGGTGGTGGGGAGAAAGAAAAGGAAATGTCATGTGGAATTCATGTTTTCCACCCTCCCCTAACCTTGCTCAATTATTTCCTTGCTTTTTTAAACTTAGAAAGGGACCCTTTTCTATAATGTAGCCATTTAAGTCAAGGACAAGCCTTGTCAAGCTGTTGTTGCTGGACCATTTGTGTGGCTGCCTTCTCTCCTTTGTTTGGCATCTCCAAACAACTCTTTAAAAATGTCAATTTTGGCATGCTCTACAACAGAACACAGAAGAGGGTTGTTTAGCTTATTTAGGGCTTCTTCATTTTTCTTTCCATCACCCTCAAAAAAAAAGAAAGAAAGAAAGAAAGAAAAAGAAGAAAAAGAACCCCTCGTTTTTTGGCCTTTCCAAAGAACGTGTGTTTTAGCCTCAAATGACCCAGCATCTTAACATTTCCAAGTGTTAATAAAGCACTTGAGGCTGTCATAATGCGGGGTTAAAGTAAGTCTTTAAGAGCTGTCTATTAAACTTTTTTTTTTCCTAACACTTTTCTGTAGTTTCTTTTGCCACTGCAGCTTGTCTTGGTTTGTGGGCAGCCAAGCAAATGGGCTTTGTCTTTGTTCCCAGTTCTGTTTAATTCTCTCCTTCATTCATTAATCATCCCTTTGACTATTTATACCAGTGGCAAGTATAGCTAACACACTTAGTGTTTCCTTTTGTCTCAGTGGCATTCTTTGTGAAGACCAAGCGAAGGCTAATTATTAACTGTAAAATGACATTAAAAACTCTTAGATAAGCATACAAATGCTGCATCTTGGTGAAAAGCATTTTTAAAACCTTCAACTGCTTGCAGCCAAATGAGTCCCCCCTCCCTTCTTTATATAATGTTGAGTTCATGGCAAGCAGTGCCAGCATTCGGATAATTAATGAAGGAGCTCCATTAAAACCCATTAAGGCTGCCAAAGTCAGGGTTTCCCCCTCTCTTTTCCTCCCCTTCTCCCAGTTTCACCTCTGGACAGCTTAGCTGGAGAATTCCACACCTTATCAGGCAGTAGCAGGCATATCAATTTGTACTATTGAAGACAGACCCTCCAAGAATCCCGATCATTTTCACATTTTATTGGTGCCCTGGGATATTTTGATGGCGTCTTCTTAGTTTAACTTTCTTATTGATCTGGCACGAGAGTCAAAATCAACCCTAGTTAAGTCAACTAAGAAAACCCGTGGAGCATGGTTGAGGAATGAGGGTCACAGTTATACAAGGCAAGGACGCCAGTCTGTAGTTTCTGCAGCTAAACTAAAATATATCACGTAAGTGAACAGAAGTTAGGTTTTGAGTTGGGCTCCTTGTTTCACAGTCAGATTACAAGTTAGCTTTCTGCTTATCTTTTGTTCAGTGGGAGGGAATGTACACAAACTCATGGATTTCCCATTCTGTTCATGGCCATCGCTTACTTGTATCCCAGAAGAACTAGAAGCAAAACCCATGAAAAGATACCAAGGAGTTCCATGTTCACATGGTCCAGCAAGGTAGTTAGTAGCACTTGGAGACTAACATGAGAAGGGTTGGTGTCATGAGCTTTTGTAGACACGTCTACTTCTTCAGATGCTAGGGGGGGCCCTAGCATCTGAAGAAGTAGACGTGTCTACAAAAGCTCATGACACCAACCCTTCTCATGTTAGTCTCCTGTTAGATGCATCTGAAGAAGTAGACGTGTCTACGAAAGCTCATGCCAGCAACCCTTCTCCAATGGGCCCTCTAGCATCTGAAGAAGAAGATGTGCCTACGAAAGCTCATGCCACCAACCCTTCTCCTGTTAGTCTCCAAGTGCTACTATATATCTTGCTGGACTTTTCGAATTAGACTAACACAGCTATTTCTCTCATATTCACTACCATGTTCACATGGATCATCCAGAAGTGTTACAGAGCTGTAGCATGGAGGATGAGAAACTGGCAAAATGGTTTTTGGATTATGCTATGGTTTTGAAAAAATGGCTAAAATTTTTTTAGCTTAGGATATCATATAAGGATATGATGGAAGCTAAAGCTGTGATTACAAAAACAAAGCAGAACAGAACATAGTTCAGAAGGTGCTCAGAAACAGTGGTTTGTGCCCTTTGTGTTCTCATTCAATTTCTAATCAACCTTCTCTACACTAGAATGTTCTAGAGAAGGGGAGGGTCAACTGCTGTGGTGAATAACTCCTGCTCAAAATGGTTCCTAAGTTGTTTCTGAGCTGTCTCAGATGCTTATGTGTGAGAGAGATCACAGCCTCAAGTTATGAAGTACAGGAAAACAACATTTTTAAATATTTTAGCTAGAGAAACACAGTGGGGTGGGGAGATGATGAAAGGGGAATAACATTTTCTTTCTTTTTTTCATAAAAACAATAGAGATGCTTCATCCAGATAGCACTTACTTAATCCATGTTATTTGGATAATCAAGAATAAGCAAAGGATAATCTGGAATAAAATGTGTTTGCATGTGCTTTACTTGGGATTATCCAAATAATATGGATTAAGGAAGTGCTGTCTGTAGTAGGATGCCTTCAGACTGGAGGAAAGCAGTGCAGTTTTTCCACCACCACTTCCTGACAGATTGGAAGCTCAGTCACCTACAGTAACACAGAATTCCCTAGAAACTGCAAAGTCAAAAGCTGCTGAAACATAGGATGTGTCCAGACTGGGGGATATTGTACATTCCGATGTTCAGTCGGGGTGTGAGCGTCACACCTCATGCCCAATACTTCATAGTGGCAGTGCATTATGCTGCTGCTACTACTACAGATTTTCCTGATGTAGAACAAGCAACACTTGCTCTGCAGTATCAGCCAACGAAAGCTGAGTATGCAGCTCAGTTCCCATGGCTGCCCTATCCCACCTGCCGCAAGCCTCACTGCACATGCCACGGAAGTCTCACAGCTGCCGAGGAAGAAGCTGAAGGCCTCCATTTCAAGTGAGGACCGGACGTCACGACTTCGCTGCCAGGTAAGCTGCGGTTTTTATACTAACTGCGGGTTTTTATCCGCTAGTCTGGAAGGGAATATACTGCTTTCCTGCTTCACAGACCCTATGCAATACTTTCTATACCTCAAGATGATTGTTTTGACGTGAACTGAGTTCCCTTATAAATTACCAACAGGTCAAAAGAAAATGCATAAGAACGAAACTTTGTTCCATAAGAAAGTAAGTGGAGGAAGGTGTGAAACAAATGTTCACAAGGTTTGCTTCAGGGCACAAATGGTGAGTGAATGTTTTTGAACTAAGACGCTTGGCTTCCTTCAGGCGCTACCTGAAGTAAACTTGCGCAGTGATTCATTCCTCCCTGTTTCTGAACTTAATTTAACATCTTAAATGTTCAAAAGATTAAATCCGAGCCAGCACGGCAGAGTTGCCCTTGAGTTTCATCCTCTATATTCAATCTTGTAAATGCCTTTTGCTGTTGAATAGTAATCTTACTTCCCAAGGTTCAAGCTCCGTAGCAACTAGAAATATAGACTTTGAAAGCAATAGTCCCTATATACAAGTTAAAGGGGAGGAAATAGCTGGCATTGTGATATCCCATTTCATTTTCCTCTCTGCCAATGGTGTTCATGGACAATTAAATTATACCAACTCATGGACTAGAAAATATCTAGAAAAGTAATCTATGAATCATCACAATAAATGACAACAGTGTTGGTATTTTCACCTAAAGGGCAAGCAGATAGATCAGCATTTTCTTCAAATCTTACTAGGGACAGACATGTGCAGTTCTGATATCCACATGGCATGTTTGGGTATCTGAGTGCTTGTTGATGAACATTATCATTTTTAATGTTAGATGAATGATTGATTCCGCCTCCCCAGAGGTATAGAGCTCATTTATCATTTGAGCCTCCTAGGAAATGAAGAGATTGTGGGCAGGAACAACTGTTTCCAGCTGTGTAGTTTTTGAGTTATCCCATTAGTCTACATTAACATTATTCACACTGTTGAATTTTGCTGAATTTTGTTGCATTTTAAGCATGTTACAATTGATGTGAAAATACGTAAAAGATATTATATTTTCTGGCATAGTATTAGGATTATTGCATTAGCTTCATGTAACTTAAGAAGGAGAAGGAGAAGAGTTGGCTTTTCTACCCTGTTTTTCTCACCCATTTAAGGGGACTCAAAGTGGCTGGCAAAGCTTTTCTATTCTTCTCTCCACAACAGAACACCCTGTGAGGTAGGTGGGGCTGTGAGAGCTCAGAAGAGAACTGTGACTAGCCCAAGGTCACCCAGATGGCTTCATGGAGGAGGGTGGAATCGAACCTGGTATTCCCAGATAAGAGTCCGGCTCCCAAACCACTAGACCAAACTTAGGGCATTTCAATTTTCCGTTTCACTGTATATTGAAGAAGAGAAGCAGAAACAAGAGGTTCAGTGCTAGTGACTCAGAAAACTCAGGCAATCCAGATAAAGGATTTCTTGTTACACCAAAATTCCCATGAGACAGTTACAGTTACATTGAAGCATTTTTTTTTTAACTTGACCCCATGTGTAGGAATCGCACAGAATGCAACTGCCACAGCTTTAAAATCTGACTTCTGGCTGATAGACAGAAGTTCTGTTGCCCTTTGCAGACAGCCATTCCAAGAATTTGCAGCGGAAAGGATGAAAGCTGTGTCTGCACTACCATGGTGTGAGGTGCCTGGGAGCATTTCCTCTTACCCACATCCAGTAATGCTTGTGCCCAATGAAGCAATGGATGAGGTGCTTCTCCAGAGAGCATGATTTTGAACATATGTCCAAGATGCTTTGGGCTGGCTTCCTGTTCTTCAGTGAGTGTACTGCACTACTGAAAATGGGAATGCAACATCAGAGATCCTTCCTATGTGGAAGTAAGTGGAGACACAGTCTAATTCTGCAGGGATCTTCCAACTATTAGGAAGACTTCTTACAGTTCTGTTATCAGTTTTCCTGTCCTTAGTCAGAAACAAGGAGCCTTTCCACGTTTTCTTTTCGATTGGGCTAGTGAAAAGTGTGGTTGACTTCTGAGTCTCTCCTCCATTCTGTGGACTGGAGAGGTCATACCCTCTATTAGGCCACTGCACCCACATTGGGTACTGCATAGCTTGGTCTAGGTAGCCAAAATGGCCACTTAGATTGAGATACGAGCAGAAGTGCTTGCTTTGGCAGCGCATATACTAACATTGGAGTGATACAAACATTGAATAATCAAGAATAAGCAGCGGATAATCTGGAATAGAATGTGGATGGAGCAAGAGACCAGTCTGACAGGAGACCTGATTGAAATAGTCCAATGTCTGTAGCCCAAAAGAATGGTCTGTGTGCAGAAGGCACACAACTCATTATTCTGGTATGTGGACCTTTCTTGATGGTGTGCAAGGAGACACAGGTGGAAGGAAAGGCAGGAAGCCCTTATCATGGGCTGAATTTCCTACTGTGGGTCACCATGGTGCAGGATAGCCCATGCACTTCAGAAAAAGCCTAGAAGTGATTCCAATAGACTAGCTGGGACAGTGGGTGCTTAAATACTATAATAGTCTTCAGAATAAAAAAGGAAGAGGAAAACTGCTGAAGATGCTGAAGCTTTATACTTGCCTGATGAACTATGTGCTACTGCTAGGCTCAGCAATAGATTGTAAAGCCAGGTGCAATTCAGTAAGTTCACCAGAAATTGATATTTTAGTGCTGCATGCACTGACACAATTGTTACAGTAGAGAGTATCTGTAGCTGAGGTTAGTGTTACACTGTATGAGTTCCCCAGGCTGAATCTTCTTTCAGCAGATGTTTTACCACCAGGCTAAGTAGCATCATCGGTAAGATTATTGTGTTCTTTGGTTGTTGTTGGTACATACAGCAGCAAGTCTTCAGTGTGTCTTGTGTGCCTGCTGAATTATCTGCATCTCCCCCTTTCTCCTTTATGTTTATCTTGGCATTTATCTTGATATGCTGCTTTATTGAGGACTAAAATAGCTAGAGTAGCTTGTAGTGGGCATACTTTGCTGTATCCTTTCACTTCCATGATTAATGCAGTTTTTCAAAAAAATATTTTAAAGGGGTCTGGCATGGAATGCTGGGAGTTATTGTTCAGGAAGCTCCGGAGAACCACCGTTTGAAAACCACTGCTTTAAGCGATGTCTTCTGCAACAATTATCCTTGCCTCGGTTCGGGTTATGCACTTATTTCCATGTTGGATCAGAGCACAGCATGTCATGCATTATGAACATCAAAATCAATCAGCAACTTGCTTCTCAGCTCTTCTATTATGTCCCGGATGTCAGTGGCTACTGTTGCATTGTATTTAGCTGTCTGCAGAAGAAGTCATATGTAGGCTTTCACAATCGCATTTGTAGCAGTGATTGGGCTGTTATGCCATGTTCTAGGTTTCATCTGAGAACCTAAACTTTTGACCCCTCCAAAAGCCAAGCCCTCTGAAGATGGATATCACAGCAATATCCAAAGCTTAGGTTCTCAGAAAAAACCTGGAACATGGCATAACAGCCCAATCACTGCTACAAATGAGACTGCAGAAGAGGGTCATGCAGTCTGAATAAGGATCTTTTTTCATGGTATCAGATTGTTAAACTGTGGGTGCGACCCCATGGGAGCCGGTTGCTTCACTAGTGATGTGATTAATAAAAATCTGTGTTGTAACTCGCAATAAAATGTCCCCATGTGGTTTAGGGCAACACGGATTCAAAACGTAATTTCCTCTCCCCATGCAAGCTGCTTTTTGAGAGCCCACATCTGTGCTTGCTATCAGGGAAAAGTAATGCTAATTATCATAACAATGGAGATTGTTTCTTAGCAAACACAGAATCTCTCTCACCCTCCGAGGTGAAAGACAGAGAGAGATCATCGCTGGTCTGCTTGTGCGCTAAAACAGCTGCTGTTATGTGAATGGAGGACCTGGATCTGACAGCTGAAGGGCTGGCTGATGGGCTGCAGGGAGTGACCTGCTTTTAGCTATGCTTGTAACTAATAGTGTGCATCCCCATGCTCCCAGGATAATCCACGGTTGCCCCCTAACTTGGTTGTAGTACTGTTTGAAAGGGGGGGTTCTGCTGTGGGATTTCCTCCTTTGCACCTCATGTAGCCCAGAGTAGAGCTGGTCATGGGGTTGTTCTGAGGCAAAACGAGATTAACATTGGAGTATTTTCAGCATGGGGACACACACTGTGTTCCACATCTTCCTTCCCACTGAGATTCAGTGGGTGATCACAGAGCACTGGAGGTCTTTTGGAGGGTGGTTCCACTTCCTGCCTTATCTCCATCATCCACTTCCTGAACTTACTGGACCACAAATTCTCAGACTGTGGCAAGCTTTACTGGCTGCTAGTGCTTCTATGGGTCTTTCAGAGCAGCAGGAACCTTCCACCTAAGCTGCTAAGGAAAGATCTGTGTATCATTATGACTTTTCCATCTCCTACTGCTACAAAAACATTGCAGTTGCTTCCCTAGGTAATGAATCACCCCCCAAAAAAAGACCAGCATGTATATGATGCTGATAACCATGACATCAAGTGTATGTTAAGCAAATTCCAGAATCATTATTCAGTAAGATTGAGACATGCATCTTACCATAGTGGGTAAGCCTGTTACCAATTAGTCTATAGCCCTGTCCCCATGCAATTGAAAGTCTGCTGGAACTCTTCTTTTGCCTCTGAGCGGCCCCATTCCAGACTTTACAAGGCGCTTAGGGAGCTTAGGAAAGTGAGACACCCGCGATAAAATACATGCACTTTAAAGAAGAGTTCCAGCGCTCTTTCGGCGATTCACGGGTTTTGGTCGCTATATCTGCCTTGAGGACGCTCCATTGCAAAAGGGGCGGGGATTGCTTGCCTGCACACACAGCCAAAAAGCATTCACACATCTGAGAAATGCAGCAGGTTCGCTTCCTTTCCTTTGTAAAAAGAGCCAGAATTGCTCAGAATGGCAACATTGTTATCAGTGATCTGTGAAAGCCTTAAAAGAGTATGAGCGAAGGATCGCGCTGCTGATGCCTGCAGCCGCTGACTTTGCCGGGGCAGAAAGCCTTTTCTAACAGAGAACTGAGGGAAAGTAAGTGCTGAAAATGAATGGATGAGCGATCATCTGCCTTTGCTAGGGGCGGGAAGCCATTTCAGGAGACGGAGATCTGCCTATTTTTCCTTTTAACAAGAGAGGGGGCGGGGGGGGAAGATGCGGGGAAAGGAAACAGGCTTCCTTGGGGACGGAAAGTCCGTTTAGATCGCGGCTACCATGGCGGCGCTTATTCTGGAAGTGGAGGGGACTTTTAAAGTCAGCTATAACAGAGTGACGGCAGAGGAAGCCGAGAGGGGCTAATAAGTCTTTTGGGGATTGGGCCTATATGTTAGTGATGGGCATTTTCAAACCATGCTCTTCTTTATCATGGCGTTTTCCAAACTGCGTTTGCAGCCCTTCAAGCACAGTGGTGAAATGTGTCAACCTTCCAACAAAATGTGGTCTTCTGTGAAATGGTACTCGTGGTTCTTGTGATAATGCTAGCCCTGGTTATGTTTCAGCATAATGCATAATCATTCTTCACTGAGTTTTGCTGTCTAATTGGTTGTTTTCATGCTTACGAAATGAAGGAAGATCTCTTTTTTCATTTGTTTACCTTATGCATGAAAGGAGTAGAAGCAAAGAAGCGGTCTTGAGATTGTTCCTGACCCTTAGTAAAATTGGCAAATACTGCAAGGAGTCTCATTCATAGACTTTTCGTGCTGCCTGTCTTCATGAAAGCCCCAAAGATGCATCTTTTGAGAGCAAACGCTATTAGCCAGAGCAGGCAGAACATCTTCATCAGCCGTGCAAGTGGAGGCCTGGGCTGTAATTGAGACACATGTGGTGCTGTCAGCAGGTGATGGCAGACAGACGTACCTGAATGACAGTGTGACAAGGACCAGAGACAGGGGGCCCCATCTAGCCACTCTTACTGCCAGAATGATGAGCACATGGGAACAGAGTCTGCGAATTATCAGCAGGCCGGGATGGAGCTGAGGCTTTGGGAGGACTGCCAGACAGTTTGCAATGTGCTACAAATTTCTTTCAGCAGTTAGTCTTTTTGCTATGCAGAGCCCCTTGCTATTAAGCAGACAGAGCCGCTCGTATCCTGTGGATGGATGATAGATGTGTCACATCTTTGAAAAAAGCTGTTTGTCTTCCACAGGTGTATGGGTTTCAATCTCCAGCAAGAGGCAGAGGAGAGCAACACATGACACTTTTCAACACTCTTTCACTAATGATTTGGCATTCAGAGTGTATCAAAAGGGGGAATCTTTCACGTGCAATTATGATAGAAAATAAAGGTGATGACGTGTTGTGTACAAAGAAGAAAGGGAGATCAAAGGCTTTTAATGAAAATGGATTACAGCAATGGAGATTTTCAAACTTTAAGAGTCACACTTTTTTTTTTTTAAGGGTGAGACAGTACTCTCTATACTACAAAGGTTATAAGCAGGATTGCTGACACTGTTTCACTGATACCCCCGCTGGTAGAATTTCATATGTTTAGGGATGAAAAATATATATGACTATATTCCTTCATCAGTGTGGGCTACAGGCCAGTGTAGGCAGGGCTGGAGATTAAAGAAGAAGAGTTGGCTTTTCTACCTTGCTTTTCTCACCCATTTAAGGGGAGTCAAAGAGGCTGAGAAAACTTTCTGTTCTTCTCCCCACAACAGACACCCTGTGAGAGCTCAGAAGAGAGCTGTGACGACTAGCCCAAGGTCACCCAGCTAGCTTCATGGGGGAGGGCAGAATCAAACCTGGTATTCCCAGATAAGAGTCCAGCTCCCAAACCACTAGACCAAACTGGCTCACTAGGTTAAGTTGGGGGCTTTAGAAGACAGAATCATATATAGGCTGGTCATCTTTTCTCAAGGGCTGCAAGGCTTAGGACCTTTCTGAACTGCTTCTTAGGCCAGATCAGAAAGGGAACTCCCTTCTGCCCTGCTCCCTACCGATGAAGCGATCGTTAGTCTGAATCATTGGTAGACCTCAATATTGAGGTCTACCAGTAGACCAACGTGGTCTAGTCTGGAACACAATGGCATGCAGAAGGGACACCTCCATATTCTTGACCAGGAAGGGACCTATTTCAGCAGTGCTGCAAACCAGTGGATCTGGAGCAGCGGTTCCCCAGTAGCTCCAAGGTTTGTGCACAGTCTGGTCTGGAGTAGGGATGTGTACGAATATCCATAATATTCATTATTCATACGGATTCATCTGAATCCGGACATTCGTACACTAATTGAATGTTAGGGCATTTGTATATTAACATTCGTACAAATACAAATGTTTTGGACATTCGTACGAATAGTTTGGACGTACATTAAACTGGGGATGCGGGAAAGCAGTGTGCCAGTCACATCTGCAACAGATCCAGATTGCATTTGGCATGGATGAAGAGTGGATTAAAAGTGGATTCAGGTCAGATTTGTCATTTTCAGAGCATGGATATGTTACAGGATACATATCAGATATATATATTTGCTCATATCGGATACGTATCGGATATTCACATTAATTTCTATGGATACGTTCCTGTTGAATAGAATCCTACCACATTTGAAGGGGATCTATTCAAATGAATACTGATATTCTAATGAATCAAATGTAAAAACAAACAAACACCCATTTGGGCACATCCGTAGTCTGGAGCAGTGCTGTGTTGCAACTGATGCCGTTTCAGACAACATCCAGCCATGGTCCAAGGCCTTGCTGCTCCAGACCCAGTAGTTTGTGTCATGGTCTTTCAGTGCAGAAAATCCCTTAAACCTGAAAATAAGCCAGAGTCTAAAATCCTCAAATGCTATCAGATGTTGAGCTCACCTCTCCTTAAAACAGGAATTGCCCTAGAAGCTTTCTGAGGGTCACTTAGAACAGTGTGCAAAGTTGCATTTGGATCTGAAGACCAAAAATCCAGCCTGAAACCACTCTCTATATTTTAACTGGAAAAGTTGGGGTCGTCTTATATGCCCAGTTGTCTTATATGCCAGAAAATGCAGTAAATATGGCAGTGGTATGTCTTTTAGACAACCAGAAAGTGATGGTTTAGTAGAATGTTGAGTCCAAACCTTTCCACCTCAAATACAACAATCTGTTCAGTGTGGAACACAAATTGCCATATTACACCATCAGTTTTTACTCCAAGGAAGACTTGACCCCATCACCTTAGCTGAATTAAGGTACTAAGCTCCAGTTTGGATTAAATTCAAACTAGGGATAAAGTCCTAGTGTATGGGGAAACCATGGTTTAGAACTGCTCAATAAATTCTCTTTTTCCCTTCTGGTCCACTGTATACCCTACCTACAGAGCAGAAGTCAACTTAATGACGGATTGCATTGGTGAGACATAAGTGACTATGAAGCAGAACATAGTATCACCAAGATATGGGGTTATATGTCTCTCTGTGTGTAACTAGTAACAAATGCTGTGAGCCTAGAAATCAGAGGCCTTTTGTGCTCCACACCCTGGATGGAATTAGGCCACCCTGGGACAGAACGGGAAGGTTCCGGATGGAACCGCCTGACCTACAGAGCAAATGCTCTATCCCATGGCTTGCCTAATTCCTATTCGTGCAAATAGGCCTCAGAACTCTAATATAGTTTTTATATTAAGGTTCTTTTTGAAAAATGATAGACATCTGGAACTTTAAATCTTACAATTTGATCATGATGATGTTATAACTTACTAGGAATGTAAATTTAGCACTGCTCCTGAGATATTTAAAACAAAATATCCATGTAATACTACACAATTAATATTCCACACCTCAGGCTAAACATAACTGCTACTTTAAAAGGAATGTTCATGGCATGCAAGGGAAAAACCCTAGATGTCTTGAAGTTACACTGAAGAGATCCATTTAATAAATGCTGCATTATCTGTAGTTATTTTTAATAGCTGCATATTGTATTAATAACATCTACACAAAGCCCAAGTTTAAAGCATATATTTTGCTTTGTTGACAATAAAGCCCATTTTAATAATAAGTCGTATTACACAGGAGCCTTGGGCATTGCTGGATTGTGCAGACATTCAGGTTTTTGGCAGAGTAGCAGCTATGAGCGTCATCTCATTGAAGAATTCTGAGATGCATACTCAGTAAACTATATGCCTGAAAATGTTAATCAGAAGCTAAATGAAGTCAAGCATGTGTGCATATGCAAGAACCATCACTTTCTGGTTGTCAAAAAGACATATCACTGCCATATTTACCGCATTTTCTGGCGTATAAGACAACTGGGCATATAAGACGACCCCCAACTTTTCCAGTTAAAATATAGAGTTTAGGTTATACTCGCCTTATAAGAAAACGACATCCGGCGTATAAGACGACCCCCAACTTTTGAGAAGATTTCCTGGGTTAAAAAGTAGTCTTATACAGCAGAGAATACAATAATTCACTTAACTAGTCCTCTCAATTCTGAGTTTTCTCTTTTCTAGCTCTGCTATATGAAACCCTTTTCAGTGGAGTTACAAAAGACAGAATGTAGACAAAACTGGAGGTGCTCCTCAATTTTTGTGGCCACTTTCAGTTCAACCCACTTCTCAAGAACATTATAAAGATAGAAGGTCCTTTGTATTTAATACTAAAATAAAGGCGACACCTATTTTGGTATTGTTGTCAAATACGGTATTAACATAATTTTTAAAAACAAAACTGTGAAAGCCTTTACTATAAGGATTAGCTGCCTAAAGCCAAACTCAAATGTTCAGAAGCATGGCACAGCTATTACAGAATGTCAGAAAATGTTGGTTAATTGCCAGTGATTAGGACTGTCTGAAAGCTGATTCCCTACATTTTTAGAACATATAATTGTTCTGTGTAATCCAGAGCAGCGCTGCTCTTTCATCTATATGAAGAGATCAGAAAAGAGAGATTTACAGCTTAGTTTGCCCCAAGCCACGCATAGCTGGCTTAATTTTCTTTTCCAAGAGGATCTAAGGGTTGCTGTTGTGACTGGTTCTCTGTTGATTATATGCTATTTTGAGGTCACCTGAGAGAAGTTTTGGTTAAATGACTGACTGACTAAAATTAATGATTCTATGAGGGCTGTAATAGAGGCAAGATTGAGTGAGGATATGTTAAATGCAAGAGCCGAGGCAATTCTTTTAGGACTGTTTATGACTTTTTCTTTTTAAAATGTTTAAACAAATCTGGCAGCATGCACATGCTGTCTATCTGGACTGCTCGTATTAAGGATGCCAATTGCTTAGAAAAATAATTAATAGCCTGCCATCCTTTTTCGTCAGCCATCAGGGAAAAAAAATCCTACAAAGTTGAAATGAAATTGTATGCTCTTCCTTCCTTCCTTCCTTCCTTCCTTCCTTCCTTCCTTCCTTCCTTCCTTCCTTCCTTCCTTCCTTCCTTCCTTCCTTCCTTCCTTCCTTCCTTCCTTCCTTCCTTCCTTCCTTCCTTCCTTCCTTCCTTCCTTCCTTCCTTCCTTCCTTCCTTCCTTCCTTCCTTCCTTCCTTCCTTCCTTCCTTCCTTCCTTCCTTCCTTCCTTCCTTCCTTCCTTCCTTCCTTCCTTCCTTCCTTCCTTCCTTCCTTCCTTCCTTCCTTCCTTCCTTTCTCTGCAGTGATTCTGTTTCTTTATGTTATTGGCTCCAGACACTGAGCCAATTCACACTTGGCCCCGTAACTGACAATATGGTAACATCTGGCAAGGTACATCTGCACTTGCAGGAGGTGTTTAAAACCCCAAAAAATGCATCTTGCCTTACGAGATGTTACCTTATCGTCTACCAACGGTGGTGCATCATTTTATATCCCAGCCCTTACTCCAAGCTTACCTAAAACGTACAGTACCATGGCCATTTGCACTAGGAATGGGCACAGATGGTTTTTTTTTTTTTTTTTGCATTTGAATTCAAATTGAATATCCAAACATTTGATTTGATTCAAATGTTTAGAATCCGAATGCAACAAAATCCGATTCGAATGGAACACATTCGAATCTATTCGTTTGAATATGAGATTTTAATCTGAAGATATGATTGTCAACAACATTTGTATTTGATGATACAAATGCTGACAACATTTGTATGTGTTATACGTATCTGTACACTTTTTGTACGCATCCTGTTTTATCTCTGGATGCATCCTGTTTTCGTCCAGTACTAGCAGTACAATTGACTACAGATAGGCATGAGATTCGGACAGATACATATGTACATATCTGTGCATTCAGATGTTTCAGATCATTCAAACAAATGTTTTGGAACATTCAAAATTTATTTGAATGTTTAAATTTGAATGCGTAGACATTCTATTCGAATTCAAATGCCCACATTCAGTCCAATTTGATCAAATTTAGAATGTTTAGAACAATAGTTCACATCCCTAATTTCAGTCCCCAAATGTGACTGTGAGAGTGTGTCTGAGGGCAATGGGCACCCTCAGGGCAGTGTAGCTTGCTTCAGGCCCACCTTTGTCCTTCTCGGAGTGCTCTTCAGCAGTGGGCACTTTTGACATTTGACTTTTGCACCTCTGGGGTTTTCTCAAAGTGCCAACCTCTCTGTGGATTTAGCCTTCGTTGAGGAACAGTTTCGTCCTTTTAAAAAACAGGCACAATACAGCACCTCTGAGAACTCTAGCCTGAGACTGAAACTTTTGTTTGTGCAAAATAATTGAATATGTGGTTCAGCACACTACACTTTTTTTTTTTGTCTAAAACTGATCATCTGACATTTTAGATCTAGTTTGAAAACAAAACAAAACAAAAATCATTCCTGTTTCTATTGGGTGAACTATTTCAAAAGGAAAATGGAAAATACCATTGTGATTGTTCTCTTAAAACTTCCTCCCAGCATCCTTCAGGGCAGAATGTCCAAATTATTTGTAGGACACACTGTTTGATGGGTATGTTCCTATTTGAATGGTGATGCTGAAATGTTAACTCTCAGCCACTGGCAATAATTTTTTGGATCAAAGGACTCTTATTCTGTCTTCCATGTTCAGGAAACTAGTGGAAGGCATCATCTGAAAAATCTGATCTGAGGTTTCACCAGAAGATAGGTGACAACCTTTTTTCCTCCCTCATTTCCACCATGTATTGTACCTCTTTTGCTGGAATGTCACAGTCTAAGAGTGCCAGAATTCAACAACTTCTAAAGGGCCACATGTTAACAACTTTGGCCCTTAAAGAATAAGGTTAACACATCTAGCTCTGTTTATTGATTCAATATTTTTAATAGAAACTCAAGTGACCTTTGTCACACTTTTTTATCAGTTTTCCTTGAAAGCATTGGTTGGAACCTTCTTTTCAGAAGATAGCTTTAGAGAGCAAATATGCTTTGATAACCTCTCATTTAGCCTGCTTTGATGTATGTGAGGCAGTTGGTCTAAAATGGCACAAAAAGATACGTTTCAGTGAAATTCTATGAGATGACTGAAAAGGATGGGATACAGTTTTGTGACTTCTGTATTTTTCCTAGTGCCCTAGCCCTAGGACACCCTTCCCACAACTGCAAATCCTTGGATACTTAGGTGGAGGGATACTTTTTTTCTTTTTCCTTTTAGTTGTATGCCACCTTTCCAAAAGAAAATTTGCCCAAGGCTATTTGCAACAAACAGAAAACAGGCAATGCAGAATAATAATCAAAATATTATAGTAAAAATAGATGATAAAAACTTCACATCGTACAAAACATTGTAAAATAAGCCAAACACATACACAAAATGATTGAGGCATCTGAGGCCAAATGGAGTCTAGAGCAGCTGATCAAAGGCCAGTATCCCACAAAGAATCACCTCCTTCCAGATATGAATGCCCAGCCAGGCTTGAGAGTCACCCAGAGGGCAGGAGGGATGGCATAATCAGCTGACCTTTATGCTGTAACTGAGACCAGGTGAGGTCCAGAGCAGCTGACAAGAAAAGCCCAGTCCTTCAAGGAAGCAACTCCAAATTATCAGGGCCCATCCAGGCTGGATAGCCATCCAGAAGGCAGAGTGGTCTAGGCTGCCACCACTAGACCACCCCCAGGAGAGATGGGAAGGTTCTCCTCCTTGTCAGGCAGGGCTTCCAGCCATGTGGCTGCCTTGATATTGGGGAAGAGCATTTTTGGATATTATAATGGGAACATCGACAAAGTTACAGTCAATAGACTAGATGGTTTCAGAAGAGGATCAAGAAAATTCACTGAAAATGGCCCATTAATTGGCTACTAATGATGGTTATGTATCAGATACCAAACTAAAGCTGGGATAACCCTAAAGACAAGATCCGGCAGACTGCAAGAATAGAATGTTCATCATCTGCTTTTGAGCTTCCTATACAGATCTGATTGGCTGCTCAGAATCATCACTGGGTTAAATACAGCTTTGGGTATTGTTTCAGCAATTGCTATATATACCGTGTGGACTAAGAGTTTAAAATGGGAACTTTTTCCAGTTCCATATCAATTTTAAGTCCAAATAATTCTGCAGAAGCAGTGTTAACTATGTGATGATTACAGCTAGAGTTCTGCCAGATATTGCCATCTTCTTGGCAGACATCAAATTCTCTCTTTTAATAAAGTTATTTCACAGCTGGCAAAATAAAACACTAAAGGGTAGGGAAATGTTTTCTTCAGCTAGTCAAAAAAGTTTTGTTTTGTTTTGTGATTAGCATAAAAACCTCTTTCTCCTGTGGGAGTTTAAGTGTATGTGTGGGCAAAGGTTCACTGAGTATAGTAGCAATGTTTCCCAGGCTTGTGGTTTGAAGATACATATATATTTTATTTATTTACTTAGTTATTTCAGGCTCTAGTTGAAATGAGATCTGTTGAACAGACACATTACTGTTGCAAACATAATAATCCATATTCAGCTTGCATCATACTCTTTCCTCGAACATTAAATGATCTAGGTTCAGTGCTTCAACTGAAGAAATGTCATATTGCAATGTAATGTAGACTGGGTTTTGTTTTGTTTTTTATTATGATGTACGGATGTGCACGAATATTAGAAGACATTTGAAATTCAATCAAATTCATCCAGATTTCAACATTTGAATTTGAATCGAATGTCCATAAATTTGAATTTAATTAGCAGAAGCATAATGACCCACGTCTGACTGTTTTCAGGGAAATTGAAGGCCTTCTACCTTCTTGACCTAACTATGGGTGTTTTTCCACGGTCACTTAGTAGCCATTTTTGCACCCATAAAGGACCCATTTGGGTGAGAGCTGGATGACCCCATTTCCACTGTGGCACCGATTAGAGACACATTTGTTTCCACCGCGCCTTGGGAAATCCGGATTATATGGGTACATTTTGGCCTTTAATTCGGATTTTCTGTAGACCCCATTAATGGGGTCTACAAAAGGGTCTTCAACCAGAAGATCTGGATTACAGAGAGCCTGTTTCCATGCTTGTGTGGCAATGGGGTCTAGAAGAGGCTAGGGGGAGGGGGCAACCATAGCGGGGAGCCCCAAAACCTAAACTTCAAGGTCATTTCGAAGTCATTTTGAAGTCACTTCAAAGTCTGTGCAAAATAGCTCTGGAGTGTCTTTGAAATCTCTGCTGATCTTCAGAGTGAACTTCAAAGTGACTCTGAAGTGACTCCGAAGTCACTTCAAAGTTCACTGAGAAGATCAGCACAGACTTCAAAGGAGCTATTTTGCATAGACTTTGAAGTGACTTCGAAATGACTTCGAAATGACTTCAAAGCCGCTTCGGAGATTGTACCCCCTGTCCCCCCAAACACCTGGGGTGGCAAGCAGACCCCTCATGGGTAGATCTGGATTTCCAAATGGCTGCTCCTCCTTGGCAGGGAGGCTAGCACCCATTGCTATTGCCTGCTAGATCACCCATGGAAACACATTTGGTACTTCCTTTAATCCGGATCAACTAGATCTGGATTAAGGAATGTACCCATTCCTTAGATCCGGATCTTCTTAGATCCGGATTAAAGTAGTGTGGTGGAAAAACACCCTATAATGCCATTGGAGCAGCATATAAGGAGTCATAAAGTTGTTCTATCTGAAAATGTTACTGGAGCGACAAAAAAAAAAGCTACCTGTAAGCCTTACTTCATCCTTCAGAATGAATTTCAGATGAAATTGCATGGATTAAAAATACAGATCCATATAGTTAAAGCACAGACCAAATATATTCCTGTTGCTAACCCAATAGGGATTGCTCTGTCCCCTACCACACCCATTTGAAACTTCTCCAAATCGCTGTAATTGATTGGTGGGCACAACCTGCCTGTCAACAGCAGTTGTCCTTTAGCATTTCAGTTCCTGCACAAAATTGGAAATGGACAAGCCTAATATGAATGCAGGTGTTTGCTTCTACATAAACCTGGAAATAGAAGAATCACAACCAAGGGAACTATAGGCCCTGTTCCTATGCAAGTTTGGTACCATTCTGAGTGTGGGATTGGTGCTGTCCATCCCCATGGGTTTTGGATTTTGTCCACGAAAAGCATGCCAACCCCTCCCAAACTGTGCCAGAAGTGTGCCAAATTTGATACCTGAAAAAAGAAGTCTCAGCATGCTTTGGGGAATCGGTACGCATTGCTCAGCGAACCAGGAATGCACATGGGGACACTAGTGGGCTAACGGGAAGGAGATTTGCACTCATGTCATTGGGAGGTGGGGTGTGCTGGCTGTCCCTGCCCTGTCCATTGAAGATCGCGGCCGCTGACTTTTTAAAGTGCCGATCGCAAAGGCAGGCTGGAGAGCGGCTTGCTTTTTAAATTTTCTGCCATTTCCACAGAGGTAATTCCAACCCCATTTCAAGAATGCTGAAGCAGGCTGCATAACGGCTTGATTCTTGTTCCATTTGCAACCCCTGTTTACCAGATCTGCAAGGCGATCATAAGTAAAGGGTCGATTTTCAGTTTATAGCCATTCTCGCAGTCCCCAGGGGAGCGGAGGTGCACACAACTGCTTAAGCGCCAACTGCTCAAGTGCCTCGTAGTGGCTTTCAATGTTTTAAACTTTTTTTAAAAGTTATTTTTATTAATGAAGCTTTATTTTAACTTGTTTCCGTGTCTCCCACCCCAGTCCTGGCTGTCCATGCCGCTAAGGGAGGGTGGGATGTGGCACAGGGGTGGGCTGACAATCAGTCTGGCTTCCAGTGAGGAGAGAGGGGGCGGAGAGGAGGGGGCGCTGCTCCACTGTACCAGGGTTTGGCATGGTTCTCATGAGGACGCCTTTATCCGTGCCCAACCCATACCTGTCCTGTGTTGCCGGGAATATCATGGGGACGCCCAAAATGTGTTCCCAGTCCTGTGCCCGGCCTATGCGTGCCCAAACGGCACCCAAAATGTGCCAGATGGCCAGCATGGGGATGCAGCCATAGAGTTTGTTGAGAATCTACTGTATTTTATTCAGCAGCAGCCCCCCCCCCGCCCTTAAGCCCTCTGGGAGGGCAGCAGAAGCCACCCTGCTCTTAATTTTTTGAGCCAATTTTTGTAGCCAAAGCTCTGTGCACAGGTAAACCCTGTTCACCTTTTTGGAGACCCCTGAAGATCTGGAGAGCCTGCAGCACCATTAATGATTGGCTCCTCCCACAAGAGGATTTTTCTGAGTAAAGAGAAGAGATGAAAATGACATGTTGACTTTGAGATTTGATGATTAGTAAGTCTGAATTATCAAAAGAAGTGAAGTAGTAGTAATAGGAAAGGAATAAAGCAGGGATACATATTTAATTACCAAAATGAAGATTGGAAGCTTTCTTTCTTTCTTTCTTTCTTTCTTTCTTTCTTTCTTTCTTTCTTTCTTTCTTTCTTTCTTTCTTTCTTTCTTTCTTTCTTTCTTTCTTTCTTTCTTTCTTTCTTTCCCATTTATTTTTCTCTATATTACTGTAATAGGTAATATATCGTAAATGTCTATTAAAACAGAGAACAGCAGCAGCATTTCAGTCTGAGGAGAACGTTTCCATTAGGATTCGGACTACTGGCCTACTGATGTTGCCTCCCCGTTATCCTATATATTCATCCTAACTTTTGCACTGAGACTCTGGTTCATCTTTGTTCTAAAAATATGCTGCTATTTGGGGAAGAGATGGCAACTCCAAACCTCCTGACCCTCTGTACACACATGCTTTGATTTTTTATTTTTTTTAACATCAGCGTGTGATCTGGCCAGAACTAATGGACTGGTAATACTTATAGGAGAACACAAAAAACAGCTGTGATTCCAAGCATAGTAAATTAGTGATAAGTATTGCAGGAGCCTTCAGGCTTTTCTTAAAATACTAGAACAGCAAGGAAAAAAAAAGGTTTTGGAGTGTCACAAGCTGAAGTGGTATTGCACTGACAAAGCTGGAGGACAATAAATCTAATAAGCTTGTTTAAAAAGAAAACATTTTTATAGTCTTGTCCTTGGGGGAAAAGATTGCTTATGTTATTATCATACTACAATTTTGTTTACATGCTGCATGGATAATATGCCTTAGGTGTTTCCCTGAACAGAGGATGTCAAACTGGTTTGTTCTTTTGTGCCTCTAGAAAGATTTCAAAGTGACTTTTCTCCATTTCCAATGCTATTTTGCCTTCTTTATTTACTGTTTTTCTTCCTTCAGATAAGGGCAACCAGCTTACATAGAATAATATAAACCAGCAACGATAAAGAAAATGCACTAGTACTTGGATAAAAGAAGCAAACAGATGCCTGAAAAATTAAGTTAGTTAACAACAGAGAATATGTTCTTCAAACAGCACAGTTTCTACTTACTATTAGGTGGCTAAATTGTAAACCAACAAATTTCATGGTTTGGTCATTGTCCTCTAAAAAGACCTAACTGTGTATCTCCATCTTCTGCATCTCACTGATAGAAAGCACAGTCTTTCACTAATTGTGTTTTTAACTGATTTTTTTGGGGGGTGGTGGTGGTGGAAGTTTTTTCTGGGGAGGGGGATGGAAATGCAGTTACCCAAATGGCTGGGCAACTGCATGTGGCAAGTGAAAATAGCGACCTGGTTTAGACACTGTACCCTGCATTTTTGGGGGAGACAATACCCAGAAGTGTGTGCGAGTGTGGCCATCATATTATGGTTGGGCTGGGCTTCCACATACTTCTGGGAGCAAGCATCCAAACCAGATAGGTCCTGTCACTATATCTGTAAAATCCAGGTCAAGAGTTGGTTTTCTCTACAATAAAGTTATTGTGGGACATCATTCCAGTATCCTGGGACTCTCTTGGGATTGCCATGGGCGTGTATGGCAATTCCACCATAGCCCCAACATAGCTCCTGATTTTACACCATGTCTGGATGCAACCAAAGTTAGTGATTTTCTTCCTCTCTTTGCTGTCCAGATAATATAAACAATGGGGTACTTTGTAGATCAATGCATTTAATACTTTTTGTCATGCCCATTAAAATAAATGTGTATGTGGGAGTAACGTGCAGTTGAAGCACATTTCAAGTCTCCGGTTTTCTCCCCCTCAGCAAATGCATAATATTTCCCTGTGAAATGCACAACAGAGAACAGAGACATCCAAGTTCTGTTATCAGGATTGTTCACTACAGACATGCTGCTGCTGAATGCCGTCTCTAATGTATGTCTCATGGCAAAGACAGACAGATTGCTGATAACTGGTTAGTGCTGATAACTGAAGTATAGAAGGAGCCCCATTTGGTGGTGATTCCTGACTTCAAAGACAACCATCTGCACTTGTATGCTGGTTACTAGATATCCTTTCTGCAAAGTTATATAATCCTGTTTGAAATGTGTGGCTGTGTTCACACATCTAAGATAGCTTCAAGATTGTTTGGAGGTGCGATTGTTCACATGCCAGTCTTGCCTCCCTCTTTCATGAACATTCTAGGTCAGATACGGTGGATTAGAGGTGGAATGAGAACACAAAGGCCACACATGAAAGTCTCTAAGGCTGCGTCCCCATGCATGTTTGGTCCTGATCAGAAATCAGATTCGGAAGGGGCCATCCCCATGCACCTTTTATTTGGCTCAATTTTCTCGGACCAAATTGGCCAAACCAGGACCAAATTTGGTCCTGGCAAAAACAAGGCTGGGCACAGTTTGGGCGATTTTGTCCGAGCCAAGTCTGCGCGTGGGGACGGTCCCGGGCTGCGTTTTACTCCCTTTTTCAGGCAAGCAATCTTATTGCCGCCCTGGAAAAGGGAGAGAGTCAAACCTCTGCACCCCCTGTTCATGAACTCGTCTGACAGGAAAGAGGCTTGAGTTTACTTTGGGAGTAAAGCCAATCTTCTTCATTGCCCCCCTGGAAAAAGGAGAAAACTCAAGCCTCTGCATCCTCTTACTCCTTAAGCGAGCCTGGAGAAGTTCGCTTACAAACCAAGCCTGTCAGCTGGGATCATGAACAGGGTCCCAGCTGACAGCCTTGCTTTTACTCCACTTTCAAGGCAAGCAAGCAGCTTGCCTGGGAAAGGGAGTAAAATCACAATCCCAGTGCGGTTTGCATGGGGACGGCTGAATCTGCCCCCAGCCCACGTTACTGGGAATGGGATGGGGACAGCCGAGATTCGATCTTGGCCCCGCACCCGGTCCCATGAGAGCCCAATCAGCACCAAATAGCTTGTGTGGGGGAGGAGGCCTAAGATGCTTTCGAGGTGTTTCTTTTCCTGAGTCTGAATTCACAATTTGGGATAACTGAGTTCATAGCTTAAGCCTCACCTTTTTGCTCTCTGGAACAAGAAAATGGCGCTTTCATATTTGCCCATGCATATAAATGGATCAAAGAGCAGCATAGAATGGTAGAGATGGATACTCACAGATGTACTTTTGAACTGCATTCCCATTAGCATATAATCCAACCCTATTGTGACCGTCAGTATGAACTTGTATTCTGCTGTTTTTCTGTTTAAATTATAGGAGGGGTGATAATTTCAGTATCTATATCCTGATAGATGAATGCATGGTTAGACACTGTCCCTCTATATGCAGCTATGATAGAACCTCCTGCTTCTCACTTTCATTCTACTGTCCGTTTCTCCAGCCCTGTTTTCTTTCTTTCCTGCCACCATGGATGCCATAAATTCCCCATCTGTGGCTGTAAATTTGTCAGCCTTTTCTTGAAATAAGACTGCAGCCCCGTTATAAAACAACAGAAGGTTGGATGCAAGAGCAGCCAGCATAATTTTGACTGATTGATCTGAGGCATTTAGCTTTTCAAAATGGAAATACAGAATCAACAGTTCCTAAAGGGCAAATGCAGTAAATAACTCTTGTGAATCAAGTGGCTGTTTTAATATGTGCTCAGTGGATTTTCTTGAACCGTTTATTTAAAAATAAAATAAATGTTACTTTCTATGAAGTGTCATGGAGTACACACCAAAGGGAAATTTGCTTTAATCACCCCGTCAGTAGACCCTCTGCTCTAAATATGCCATTTGAATTTAATGTGCATTTGGTATGTGGCAGAAAAGAGACCTACACATATTCACATGATGTCAATTAGTGTTTGTGTGGAATTTCAGACTTGGGGCAACCTATATCCTTTGTTTTCTTTTATGTGACTCCTATTTTCTGAGAGTGCCTTGACAGGAGTGATCTTTAATGTCTCTTTCACTTGGCAGGGTATTGTTGAAAATGAACGGAATGAAAGGAAGAGTAATGTGCCCCATTATTTTCATCATTACCACCATAGGGCATCCTCGAGATCCCCTTGAAGGGCTGAGACTCTATCTGCCCACAGCTTAAATGGGAAATTTTGGTTTCCCAGGGGTTGGGATGGTATCTGTGAGCCAGTGTGATCTAGTGGTTAGGGAGCTGGACTCTTATCTGGGAATAAGAGGTTTGATTCTGTCCTCCCCCATGAAGCCAGCTGGGCTAGTCACAGCTCTCTTTCTTCTGAGCTCTCACAGTCCCACCTACCTCACAGGGTGTCTGTTGAGGGGAGAAGAATAGAAAAGCTTTGTCAGCCGCTTTGAGTCCCCTTAAACGGATGAGAAAAGTGGGGTAGAAAAGCCAACTCTTCTTCTTCTTCTTCTTCTTCTTCTTCTTCTTCTTCTTCTTCTTCTTCTTCTTCTTCTTCTTCTTCTTCTTCTTCTTCTTCTTCTTCTTCTTTCTACCCATCCTTCAGGGGTGACTGTTTCCCATCTCAAGTCCTGGAAGCTGCCTGTTGGCTTGAGAATGGGAAATATCATTATTGGGGTGTCACTTCCTGCGAAGTCAACTGCAGGTCTACATTTGATGTGGCACATGCCTTGATGTTGACTCTGTTGCTGGACCTCTTCTCACACTTCATGGCTGGCGTTCTGGTCACTTTTCAAGCACCTGCCACTGATTCTGGCAGCCTCAGAAGGTTGCTTGAGAACCCTGGAAGTGTGAACAGGCCTTTTCAACCCATAGACGCAATTTGAGGGTGGTGTCTAAGATTCCAAAGAGACCCAGTCAGAGTACCTCCAGATACAGCAAAAGGTGTGCTGACCCTTCTGTCTAAAAAATAGGACAACCAGGAGCTGCAAAGGGATGCCATTACTGCTTCCTGTCAGACAGACAGGAAGTTCCACTTCCTGCTGAAGAAGCACAGCATTCAAGGGAAAACTCACAGTAAAAAGCTGCTGATGTATCAGCAGCTTTTTATTGTGGAAAGTATAATGCTGCACTCCTACTGCAGAAGATCAAAGCAGCACAGACCCTTCATTGCTTTCACCCATGTCTGGAGCCACTCTCAGTCTCAGTTGATAGTATTGAACTAGGTGGACCAACAAAGTTCTCTTTACTGAAGGATAGGCAGACAGAATATCTTTCATGGAATCAGCTGATGGCTAGCTGCAGGAAGGGACATATACTGCTCTAAAACAATATTCCATTTTCTTTCTGTTTTTTTTTAAATCAAAATATCACTTTAATATTAAGATTCAGTGCTAAATAAAAACTAAGTGAAACATTCAAATGAAATAGACTGGTTTAAGTCCAATGCCCTTAGTAGGTAAGCTTTTAAAAATCTTGTTTTACAATATCTGAACAGATGAAGGGCCGTTTATATTATGTATTTCTAAGTGCTTGAAATGGCATCACATCAAGCTGTTGAAGGCCTCATGTCATTGTATGTATTTTACATCAGTGTCTTATTTTCATGAAGACGTAGTATTCCTTCCAGCCTTTTTGCTGATATGCTGATTTTCGATTATTAAGAATCTCCTTTCTCTTCTGTACACTATCCGGGCTTTCGGCAAACTGCTAGACTAGACTATATTGCCTTCCATGATTACAGTGTTTAATTGTAGACCTTTATACTTTGATGGCTTCATAGTTTTGAAAACATCCAGACCTGAGGTGTGTGTTATTTTATAAGTGCCACACGTAATAAAGTGTGTTTACCCAACAGCAACATTTTATGAGACTAATATGAAGGACTGAATATGCAAACTTCAGAGTTTGTAGAGACACAGTATGAAATATATTTTCATTTTGTCAGTTGCTCTATAATTTATCTTATAGGCATAGATTTAATAGCCACATAGGTTTTCTAATTTTTAAAATTCAGATTCTCTCCCCCTTTACAGCACACACCCTGTGGGGTTTGCAGAGTTGAACCTAATGAAAATATTTTTGAGGCACTGACTAGGCTGACTGTTTTCAGCTTTGCTTAGTGGTTAATCCATCTCAGCCTCAGAAATAAAATTAGCCAAACAATTAAAATTGAAAAAGGCACTTCATCAGTTGGTTAACTAAACTGTTTTTTAAAGAGTGCAATTTTATGCGTCTCTAGTGAAGTCTAAAAACTGCCAATTAAAAAGTCATTAAAACATAGTTAGTTTTGAAAGGATGTTTGTCAGCTGAAATAATTGTTAACCCCCACCAAAATGGCCCTAATTTATGAATCCATACCTACTCTGGAAGACGGCATCCACATGGCGGTTCCTCATCTTTTGTTGCTCATAAGCCTGTCTGGAGATCCATCATGCTCCCTAGTCATCACTGTGGAGAGCTTTGTAGTTGAGGGATGAGAAGCAGAATTCAGCATTTCAGAATTCCTTCACCCATTGTGATCCAACCCCAAGTTCTAACCAGAGTTGGAATACAGTCTTTACTGAGCTTCACACAAGGTTCACTTTTTGACTGGCAAATGAATCTGGGAGAGAAATGTTTTACTATTTTTTTGTATAATATTTTTATTTTTATTTACTGAAAAACATCAAATGCTTTCCTACATTTCTGTCTTATCACAGTATTGCATTGCTTTTAATACTTCTGTGTGACTTCCTCCATTCTTCCAACTTCTCTTCTTGCTGTTATTTGTTTCTTCACTTTGCTTCAAAGTCTTTTGTTGTTTTTCAACTGCCTTCTAAGTTTTACTCAAAAGTTACTACCGGTATTTGATATATTTTATTTTCATTGCAACCCACCTTTGGGCCATTCAGTGGAGGGATATAAATGTCCTAAATAATAATAACAAGAAGAGTTGGCTTTTCTACCCCACTTTTCTCATCCATTTAAGGGGACTGAAAGCAGCTGACAAACCTTCTGTTCTTCTCCCCACAACAGAACACCCTGTGAGGTAGGTGGGGCTGTGAGAGCTCAGAAGAGACCTGTGACTAGCCCAAGGTCACCCAGGTGGATTTCATGGGGGAGAGCAGAAGGAAACCCGGTACTCCCAGATAAGAGTCCAGCTCCTTAACCTAGACCAATAATAACTAAACTAACTAAACTAACTAAACTAACTAAACGAACGAACAAACGAACAAACGAACAAACAAACTAACTAACTAACTAACTAACTAACTAACTAACTAAATAAATAAATAAATAAATAAATAAATAAATATGCAAAAGACAACATTGAATCAAGTTATCTTGACATACATACTTAAAGGCACCATTCATCCCACAGAATCACTGTAGGTAGGAATGTAAAATAAAAGTTAACTCTGTGGATATGCTATTATTTCCCACGTTAAGACCTGGAAATGAAGGACAAGTATCCCAAAGGGGAAGTCTTGTACTGATGGGAGACTTCTGTTACCCACACATTAACTGGGTAAACACCCTCTCAAACTATGGCAGAGAAATGCAATTCTTAGATATTTTAAAATGTACTGTAGCATTTGGTTTTGGAACTGAGAAGCGGAGAGGCAATTCTAAACTGACTCTTAACTGGGAGAAGTTAATGCAGCTGAACTGATTGAGAACGGTGACCATAATTCAATCAAATTCCAAATCAAAATCAACACATTTATTTTCATTTCAAAACAGGTAACTTCCCTACCAGTGAGAAGGCTGATGAAAAGGAAACTCTAAAGGAAGAAAGTGGAAAGGGTAGTCTCTCGCCAGAAAGCTTGGCAGTCGCAGAGGCCCAGTTAAACTGTAGTCTGAAATTTATGAAAAGGACTTCCAAGGCAAACAAGGGGCCTCTGTGGTTAACTGGTTTTGTCAAGGAAGCTGTTGAAAGAAAGAAAGCTTAAGAATCAGGGGAGAAAAGGACAGGTCAGATAAGCATCTGGGTAAGGAATAGACTATGGAATAGTCTCCCCCTCGAGGTGTGTCATGCACCTTCCTTATATATAAGGTATACTCTGGCGTATAAGACTACTTTTTAACCCATGAAAATCTTCTCAAAAGTTGGGGGTCTTCTTATACTCCGGGGGTCATCTTCTTATACGGCGAATACTGTATATCCCAGACTCTATATTTTAACTGGAAAAGTTGGGGGTCATTTTATATGCCCAGTCATCTTATATGCCAGAATATACAGTATTTAGGAAGGCAGTGAAGATGTACCTCTTTACCCTGGCCTTTGGCTGAGATGATTATATTTCCCTTCCCAGTACAGATACTATCACTTTAATCATAGAGTGTATTGTTTTAGATTTCTTGAATTTTTAAAGTGCTTTTAATGTATTTTCTGTTTTTAGTCTGTTGTTTTAACAGTTGTTACCCACCTGGACACCTTTGGTATGGGGCAGGATAGAAATGTAAATAATAAATAAGGAATAGGAAACAAAGTAAGAACAAAGAGATGTTTCTCACAGTGGAGAATTGTAAGAAGTGGAGTCCCCCAAGATTTTCTCTTGGGCCCAGTACTTCTTGACATTTTTAAATAAATGACCTGGGTTTCGTTATGACTGGCTAAATAGCCAAGTTTGCTGAAGACATCAAACTACTCAGAGTGGTAAAAAACAGAAGGGACTTTGAAAAGCCCCAAAGGGATTTGTGTACGTTGGGTGACTGGGCATCTAAATGTCAGATGCTGGACAACGTGAACAAATGCAAAGTGATGTAAATTGGAACTAAAAGTTGAACTTTTCTTATATGCTGTTGAGTTCAAAGGTGGCTATAACTGGTCAAGAATGGAATCTGGAACAGTTGGGATGGTCCAGCATTTGAAACCATTCCAGCCTGGCCCGAGTGGATGAACAGCCCTTGGTTCTTATTAAAACCCAGGCTGGAAAACAACTGCTAGATTTTGTGGACTCCCTTCACTTTATACAGTGAAACAGCATTGCTCTTAATATGCCAACGAGGGGAAGTATTTCTTCACCCAGAGGGTCATCGGTTTATGGAATTTGTTGCCGGAAGAGGTGGTGACAGCTACCAGTCTAGATGGCCTTAAGGTAGGGTTAGACAAATTTATGGATGACAGGTGTATCAATGGCCACTAGAATGAATGCCTAGGTACATCTTTCAGGCTGGGAGGGACAAGCAGGATTCTTCTAAGGCCATTTGCTGGGATTCGAGAGCAGGAAATGGCTTGTACTTGTCTCTGCTTGAGATGCCCATGAGCATTTGGTGGGCCACTGTGTGTGACGGGTCGCTGTGGCCTGATCCAGCAGGGCTTCTCTTATGTTCTTATGTTCTTATCAGATCTCCAAGGCTCTTTCTTATGTCCTTATGTTGCTGAAGTGGTTAATGTTATATAGGATTATTATGAGTATTACAATATTTTTTTAAAGAAATCTCATTCAAACTACTTCTTACAAAAGAAGTTATTTCCACATGATTTGAAACTTCCTCCTATAATTTTGTTTTGTATCTTCATTTTGTCACTTGTCACACACATCAGAAAGTGTGCCCCCCCAGACGACTGACGAAAGACAAAAAAGCCATACAATTACATTTAAAAGACCCCTCCCCCCGTTTAGCTTCTTCATTTAGAGACCAAGTTAGAGAACTTTTAAAACATTTTAAGGATGAAGCTTTCTTTTCAAAAACCATTTCAACAAAAGAATATTCTTGAATATCTTCACTTATTGAATGCCTCTCCCTTCTCAGCAAATATTTAGAGCTGAAATTGCAAAGGCAGCTTTTCTGAACCCTGTGTCTTATCATCTGTTGAATTTTTGCTTGGAAGAGGTACAAGAAATTGCACACAGCCAAAAAGTGCATAAATAATTTTTGGAGCAAAAGCGCATTTGTGTAACTACTAAGGCTGATTATTAAAGGAGTGCATTGTGATGCAAGTATAGCAGTGATATTTATGGAACTTCATTAAATTGATTGTTATAAGAGTTGTATAGATGAGAGGATTTTAGGAGGTGTAACTTATAGGCAACATCTGCTAAAAAGTCTTCTTCTACACAATGAATAATGGTGCAGGAATCTTCTCAACTCTTCCATATAGTAACCTTACATGTCTTAAAGCAAAAGATGGAGACCTCCTCCTAGAGAAAATAAGAAATGGAAGACAAAGAAAAAATAGGAGAGGGAAAATTAACAAAGCATGGATACGAGTAGATGCATTTAAGACTAAGGTCCTTTCTGTACAGGGTTTCTATTCCAGAATAGGGGCCATGATCTGCATACTGGTGTAGACTACAGAATGTGAATGACAGGTCCCTATTCCAGGATATAATTCAGAATAAGGTCTGGTGTCAAAGTGATCTATGTCAGTAACTTGTTACAGGAAAGATCTGAGGAGAAATGTTTCTCAACTATCTATCAAAAGGAGGTGCTTAAAGTATAAGAATTAGCCATAGACAGTAAGGAAACCATTTTGAGTAGATTATGGAAATCATTGTTAGAAAGCCTATGTGTATGTCTAGGAAATTATAAAAAGTAAGGCCCTCAGGGGCTTGGTGCCAGGAACTTTAGGGGCAGATCCAGACCAGCAGATTTTGTGATCCAGATTAGCTGGTCCAGATCAAGTCAGGTAAATTCAGAGTCCTGAGTAGGAAGTATGAATTTTAGGTTGCATCCAGAGATTGGTTACCTATTCCACTATATTTGGATAGTCTGGAATAAAGTATGGATATTCCAGGAACGGTCATTAACTTAATTCTAGAACTGGTTCAAGGTGAAACAAAGTACCCTAAGGAACTGTTTGGTGCAGTTTGAGGTCCTTATGGCAGCAACGGTTAGAAAAGCAGGAGTGTGTGTATTGTAAATACAAGAGTGGTGAGGAGAAAAGAAGAAGGGGAAGCAGATGACTGACTTGTAGAGATGCTTTCCACAAGAACAGGGAACTGAGAAGGTGTCCTACAACTATTAAACCTCCCTCTACAATGTTGTCATTTGAAAATCACAGTAACATAATGAGGAGTTACATAAAAACTCTGTAGCAATGTGGGTGGTGCTGTCTATGCAGGCAAAAATGTTCATTCAACCAGGATCGAGTACAGTCATTTCATATTAAGAGCTGCAGGCACAAGCAGAAAGAAAACAACCATACTTTATTAGTCCCAAACTCCATTCAGTCTAGCATCCTGTCCTCATGGAGACCAACAGAATGTGGCTGGGGGCAGGAGCAGCAGTCGCTTTGCTCAGGTTTCTCTACTGTCATGACTGGTAGCAATGTGTACTTCAACTCATGTCTAAGCCAAATGAAATTAGTGTCAGTAGATATTCTAATGTAACGTGTTCATATTTTGTGGAAGTGATTTCCACAGATTCAGCTGTGGCTCCATCCACACTCGGGGTAGGAGTTGCATGAGCTGCCAGGCCAGGATGGCCTAACTTCGTCCACATGACGAATGTTGCTGTGGATGAAACTGCTAGCTGCAGCAGTGAAAATCTGTCCAGAAACACAAGGGAATTGGAAATGTGACCCAGTGTGCACCACAGTTCCAAGTTCCTGCATGCACTTTGGGCTGTTAATTTCAGCCCTGAAATCACCTTCATTCCCTCCATTCATCCACATGAATGGGAGGAAGATGACTCCTCCCAATGATATATCCTTAAAATATTTACAAGCTGGGGCAGTTTGGAGGATGGAGGCATTTGCCCAGCCTTTCTCCTTGTCATCCAGAAGTCCCCATGAATATGATGTCTTAGATCATTCTCTAGACAAGCTGAAATCTATATTTAGTTAGATGACATGAACTTTAATCAAATCTGCCAGAGTCATTACTCAACATTCAGGTCCAAGGGCCTAAAATCATCACATACCATTTGCGATATATTTTGTAGTCCTATTGATTCTTCTCAGCCTAATGTACTTAGCAGTTCTGTTGAGGAGAATATTGAGGGAAGAATAATAATATTCACCATCTTGAACTTTTCAGATGTAACGTTGGATATCGGTGACTCAACTGATTTAAATTATTTCAGTCAGTGGCTATGCATATTTGTGATTGCGTCCTATATTCAAAGAATGAAAGTTGTTGTTTTTGGTAAGAAACAAGAACAGTTATTTGCTTCACAATAATAACAACAAAAATCTTTAAGCTGTTAACCCAATATGAACATCAACAAAACAGTCTAAAATTTGAAAATGTAATTAACAAATCCTGCAAGGATTGTGGAGATTAATATGAATGGCTATTCATTTAATAAATTGCTAAATTCTTGCAAACTGCACTGACTGTTCCAGTGCCATTAAAATTCATCGTATTAATCTTTTGGTATAAGAATAGCTATGCTAAGATCTTTATAAAATGAAATCCAAGCTCATAGTATGAAAATCACATTCCAACTCCAAGTAAATCAATCTTTTCCATTGTTTATTTTTCATAATCCTCTAAGGCATTGCTCCACATAAAAAGCCTAGTACCTTGCAGAGTTTCACTTGAAGAAAGAAAGAAAAAGAAAGAAAGCTTTGTTTCTCTCTGTGTTTATACAAATACACAAGGAATGTGTCCATGTATTAGTTGCAAACAAGAAAAAAATGAACAAGGAACAAATTCTTTCAGTGACTCTCATCATTTCAAATTATGTCATTTTCTCCACCATTTTAGAGCTCCCCTAATAGCAATTTTAGGCAAAGTTTTTAAAACTCAAAAAGTAAGAAATTGTCTGTCTCCAGGGATGGTAATTCCCTGTATAATCCACTTTAATGTGTTACTTTTATCATATAAACCTGTTGTCAAAGGAACCAGATGTAGTGTTACCCATTCAACATAATTTTTTTGAATAATTTAGGGAGAAGATCCATTATCATATGCTCAGTCTGATACCCTAACAGAAATTGAAATAGGACGATTTTTTTCCATTCCTATATACCTTATCCAGATGTTTGGGTGTTTGAAGCAAGGGAAGACCCTTTCAGTAGTATCTTCATGCTGGCAACCACTCCCAGTAGCTGATCTATAGGTTGGAAAAGTGTTGTGTCCACTTTCAAACTACTCTTTTTGATATTTCCCAGCAGAAGACCTTGTTCCTGCACCTTGCAGGCACAGATACAAGCACTACATTGGGATTTGGTAGTCAGAATGTTGGCATTTTGGCATTTTTGGCATCACAACTGCATATTAATGAGCCATAGATATATACCATTCCTGTCTAGTTGTATTACAGCTGTATAAAGGCCAAAGCATACATGAAAGTAAGAGGTATGTGTTAGATCAATTGTTTAGGGCAGCACTATCAACTATAGCTGTATCTTGGAAAAATATTGATAAATGTACAATTGACACATGGTATTATTATATCTGACCAGTTTAAATATGATATGATCAGACAAAGAAGAATGAGAATGTTGGGAGGGAAAGTTAATATCTTAATTGAAGACAGTTGGAAAGACTTATATAGCTATATTGCCAAACCGGAAGTAAATAACAAATTGAAGGAAATAATAAATAAGTTTCTTATAAGTCTGAGGTAAATGAGACTTGATACACGTAGTAAGAGTAAGGGGTTTTCAGTTTTGTTTTTGTTTTAGTATTGATTGTCATATTTTGTTCGTATTGTGTATTGTTTTGAATATTTGTATTTGTATACGTACATTTGGAAAATAATAAAAAAAGACAAAAAAATTAAATACAGGCCCTTTTCACACTTACGTCTGGTGTGATCCAAGAAGACTACACTAAGGGACCTCAC
Organism: Aspidoscelis tigris stejnegeri; assembly: GCA_023333525.1. Taxonomy (NCBI): domain Eukaryota; kingdom Metazoa; phylum Chordata; class Lepidosauria; order Squamata; family Teiidae; genus Aspidoscelis; species Aspidoscelis tigris. Next base: position 113,534,465 of record JALMGA010000002.1, on the reverse strand, counting down.
TTCAGCATGCTGTCATGAGGCAACACAGATCTCGCATTCTAGAATTCTCTTACCCATGTAGGACTAAGCATTCAGTAGGACAGAGAGCCCTGAGCAGCTCCCTGTCAACACTGATTTCTTTTTTTTTTCATTTTATTTGTACACCGCCTTTCCAAAAGAAAATTTGCCCAAGGTGGTTTACAACAAACAGATAATACACAATGCAAAATAATAATCAAAACATTGAAATAAAAATACATTATAAAAATTGCACTTCCTCCAAGATGTTCATGCCCAGCCAGGCTGGAAGTCACCCAGAAGGCAGAGTGGTCTAGGCTGCTACTAGACCACCCCCAGGAAAGATGGCAAGGTTATCCTCCTCAGGCAGGCCTTCTGGCTAACAAGGGTTTCCCTAGATGTTGTTGGACCCAAGTTGCATTGGCCCAGCAAGCATCAGGAATGGTGAAATGTATTAATGTAATGCAACCAAAAAGGGCAGATTGTTTTTTAACAAGAGTTAATACTAATAAATGCCAAGAGCTGTATTTTAAAGGATTTATAAGTATAATCTATTTTGCTTTACGACAGGAGCGTTGTTTAACACACTGACTATACTAACATTAAACTACTAAACTCATATTAACATTTTGTTGAACTAGTCAGACACTCCCTACACTTTTCATAAAGAAGCTTGAATTTTTCTCCCCTTAACACTCTTCAGAATTCTAGACACGAGAAATTGTAGTTATGGAAGTGTTGCCTCAAAAATCAAAGAGTTGCCTCAAAATTGTTTCCAATTTGATACATATCATATTAACCATGATTAAGGCATCCCTCTCTTAATCTGTTCTCTTAATCTTCCACTTCGCATTATGACCATTTTAACGATTTTAAATGCTTTTAAAGAGTAGGTTTAGTGCTTGAAATTATTGAGGTTTTACTGTTTTAACTCTTTTATTTTGCTACCTACTCTGCATCCTTTGCGTGAAGACTTGGCTAGAAAATAAATCAATTGTGCAAAGTGTACAAATCCACTAAAAAAGGATAACTCAGCTGGTATAGTGTGGATCTTTGGGGAACCCTTTTTGGCATTCTCCAGGAAGTGCTCATAGCAGCATTGTATTGCCAGAAAAGGTCCTCCTGGAAACTCTGAAGGCTGTGAGCTTTCATTCCTGGATACTGTCTCCAAGGGCTGGGACCAGCATTGTGGGACATTCCATAATTCAAATGGCCCAATCCTGTTCCAACCCCAACCAGCATGGAATGAGTTGTGTATCCCAGGATACCAAATAGCCACAGTAACCAAGTCTTCTGAAGTTGAGTAGCAGGGTGATAAAAAGATTTCTTTACAAATCCAGGAAATTGGAGTATGTGGGCCTTTCTCCTCCTCCTCCTGATTTGCTAATGTTAATAGCAATCTTCAGGATTGTTTATTATTAAACTGAAATATTGCAGTTAGTCAGCAGTTTTCTCCCTCCTTTTTCTCCCTCCCCACAACAGTATTTTTCCCCCTCTAATACATTTGCATAGTTATATTAACTGGGCTGGAGGAATGGAGGATTTTACAAAGGGACTGAGATTTGCTAATGGAGTGATTGTGGTTCCTCTGAACACCAGAAAGTCAGCTGCCAGCTGAAACTCACTTTAAACAACTGCTAAATGAAAGAAATATAAACATGCCTTTAATGACATCAATTTCCCCCCTTTCCTTCATGAAAGAGTGTGTCAAAGATTTTTGCTTGTATAAGGTAACTCTTAATGATGTGGAAGCTGGAGGAGCCAAAGATGAGACGTTCGTTGATAATTTCTGAACAGATGAAAAAGAATATTTTAAATTCCTGAGATGCTTGTGACTTCTTGGATGCCTCTAAGTAGATAAAGATGACAGCTCTATCAGCTTCACACTTTGTGGGGAAAAATACCTTACTTGCAAGTGCAAAATGCCAAGGCATTATTGATATGCTTTTCTGTATGTTAATTGAAATTGGTGTGATGTCCTTTCCCTCAACTGTAGGAAATTATTTCTAGTGTTATAAAAGAAACCGTATACACTGTCTGTGTCCTATAATATAGCAGGGTTTGGGGCACAATCTGTTATCTGAAACAATCTTGGTACTTTTCAGTTTTGCATTGCACTGCCTTATAACTTTGGACACTAGAGCCAGGACATTCCATAGACTGTCTTAGTATGTCAATGACAGGTCCCTATTCCAGAGTATAATCAGGAATAAAGCTCAGTTCAGAAAGCGCCTAAGTAACTACCCTGGGACTGTTTTCCCATATAGGGCAGGGTGGGGGGGGGGAAGTATGTAGCACATGAGGGAGAAAGAAAGGAATGAAAGAAGGAGGGGGTTTTCCTACTGAGCCCTTTCCTGTAAGTACTGAAATGATTTTAATAAGAGATTTTGTCCTGCAGTCATGGATTTTTCATAGTTAACATTCTGCTTCTTGCTGTACCATCAAACTATATATTTTTTCCCTGATCTTGTCCAAATGCGTAAATGCTTATAAATGCTTGATTTGCTAAGTTTGTGCTATTCCAAACCTGTAGATTTTGCTGTCTAATGGAAGAATAGAAGATGAGCCCTACTGCATCAGGCCACAGCCCATCTAGTCCAGCTTCTTGTCTGCCATCATTGACCATCAATTGCTTTTGGGCTTCAAGCAGATGACAAAGTCAAAAGCTTAACTTGCTCTCAGTTCCCTGCAAATAACCTTGAGGGGCATCCTGCCTATCTCTCCAACACAGAGGCATCACTTATGCATCCATTCTAGTAATCGCTGATACGCCTGTCCTCCATGAATGGGTCTAATCCTTTCTTAAAGCCATTCAGAGTGGTTGCTGTCACCACCTCTTTCAGGAGTAAATTCCATAGATCAATGACCTTCTTGGTAAAAAAAAATAAAAAATAAAAATAAAAATACTTCCCTTTGTCAGATCTGACTCTCTTACCCGTCAGTTTCATAGAATTCCCCCTGGTTCTAGTGTTGTGCAGGAGAGAAAATAATTCTTCTCTATCCACCTTTTCCACACCATACCTAATTTTATATACTCCAATCAAGTCACCTCTTAAATACTGCCTTTCAAGGTTGAAAAGATCTAGATGCTGCAGGCTGGTTTCATAAGGAAGGTGTTCCAGCTCCTTGATCATTTTGGTCACCCTTTTCTGCATTCTTTCTAGTTCCACCCAATATCTTGTCCAAATTGGAACAGGTAACATTTCTGAGAATGCAGGATTTCTTATTCATCAGTCCAAATATACACATTTTTGTAATTCCTTATCCACCAAGAAATGCAATTTCTTAATTGAAAGGTTTCAGCAATATTTATTTCAGTATTCTAAGGTATAGAAGTTCATCAACTATTCTAGGTTCCTCTTAGTATTTAGGCCTTTTAGTGTTTATGTAGTACTTTTTAGGGATTTTGTCCAGAGGGGTTAGGAAAATAAAATCAAAATAAATTTTCAGTGCCTATGTTAAAGGCAGCCATTGGGAAAGATTAAAAATTGCAAATATCATAGTTAGGGCAAAAAAATAAATAAATATATGTGTAGAGCCAGTGCTTCCATTTCTTAAGATTTTAACCAAAAGATAGTTTTATTTTCTTTGATAGTTATTGTTAATCATATCAAAGACACTATAAAGCAATGATGATAAAGAACTCCCTATTTCAGTCCCTTTATGGCTGGATTCACATCTAAGTGGTTAGAAGTCTGGAAAACATATCCTACGAGGAAAGGCTGGAGGATCTATGAATGTTTAGTTTGCAGAAGAGAAGGCTAAGAGGAGACATGGGGTGTTTTTCCACTAGTACTAGGTACCCAGTAAGGACCCAGTAAGGACCCATTTGGCTCAGAGCAGGAAGACCCCATTTCCACTACAGACCCCATTAGAGCCACATTTGTTTCCACCAGTTCTAGGGAAATCCTGATCATGTGGGTCCTTCAGGACCTATAATCCATATGTCCTGTAAACAATGGAGCCATCAAATCCAGATTATACGGAGCCTGTTTCCACCACAGTTGGGCAATGGGGTCTAGGGGAGGCTTGGGGGTGCACCCATGGGGGGGGGGTTGCCCCAAAACTCAAAACTTCGAAGCTTGTGCACATTCTCCGAGGTCCCTCCAAAGTTGCCTTCAAAGATTAGCAAAGGCTCTGAAGAGGACCCCATGCGAGAGCAATACCTTTGTCAAAGGCTCTGGAGGATCTTTGAAGTTTGTGGCAGATCGCTCCGGAGATTCTCCAGAGCGGCTCCAGAGGATCTTTGAAGAATCTCCAGAGTGTCTACAGAGATTGCACCCCCTGTCCCCAAAACACTTGGGGTGACAGGTGGCCCCTTCGTGGGTAGATCGAGATTTACCACATAGGTGCTCCGGCGTTTCCACTGTGAGCAAGCTAGCGCCCATTGCTATTGGGTGCTAGACCACCCGTGGAAATGCATTAGGTACTTTCCTTAATCTGGATCTACTAGGTCTGGATTAAGGGAAGTACCCATTCCTTAAATCCAGATCTTCTTAGATCTGGATTAAGGGAGGTCAGTGGAAGAACACCCATGATCACAATCTTCAAATATCTGAAGGGCAGGCACAGTGCTGAGGGATTGTTACTATTCTCACTTGCATAAGATGGGAGGACTAGAAACTATAGTATGAAGCTCCAAGGGAGTCAATACAGATTAGATATTAGGAAAAACTTCCTGACAGTGAGGGTGATCAGTCAGTGGAATAGGTTGCCCCGGGAGGTAGTGAGCTCTCCTTCACTGGAGGTATTCAAGCAGAGGCTGGACCTACATCTGTCTGGGATGGTTTAGGAAATCCTGCATTGAGCAGGGGGTTGGACTCAGTGACCCTGGAGGTGCCTTCCAACACTATGATTCTATGATAAGTTTTAATCCAGTTTCAGTCCACTTTCAGAATGAGAGAATGCATCAGCAAAGTGACAAGCTGATTTCTTTCCACATTATCAAACTCAGAAGATCCACCTTTGAGTTAGATAATGAAGAAAGAAAATGACTGTTCACTTTGCTGATGTGTTCTTCCATTCTGAAGGTGGGCTGAAGCTGGATTAAAACTTAGGGGTCAACACAGCCCAAAGCGGAAATGAGTAGAGAAATGGGAGGATTCTGAAGCCCAGCCAGTGTGTTATGGAGCAATATTTGCATCTTTGATTATTATAAAAAAGATAACAATTTGGGACTATTGTCTAGTGTTAACAAAAGTGCTGTAAATGTTAAGTGTGTAAGTTATTCTCTTCCCGCTTGAAACAAGGTTTATCCTGAAGTCTAGGAGACATTTCATATTTCAACCAAGTTCTGCAGATATCTCAAGCAACCTCTTTACATGCAAAATATTTATGTTTGATCAATTGTGCGGTTGTAGTCTATCTGTTTTCTTAATGGTTTAGAAAAAAAAAGAAAAAATAAGGAAAGCATGAATTGCCAACAAGTTATAAGACAAATAGTTGACAGCTAAGATCCTATCTTGGAATTTCCCATTTTTCTTGCCATATTAAGTGCAGCAAGAATCACACTCAGAATTGCTAACCAGCAGGAGTTTGGAAAGGCATTTCACTAGTCTTAAGAAGTATGCTATGGTGATCACTGATGTTACTAAACTTGTAATAGAGTTTTTTGGGTTTACTCTTTGTCCTTTCCCTGGGAAACTTTACAGCATAAGATGCCTTCTTGTTCTTCTTTGTGTGGCCTCTTTTCCTAAATATTTAGTATTTAGGAAAATCAAGTTGTCAAGGGAATTTCTGCGCATACCTTCAGTCATAATCAAAAGTCTGAATGATCCAACTCTTTTGTTGTCTTCACTATTCTATAAGAACATAAGAGAAGCCCTGCTGGATCAGGCCACAGCCCATCTAATCCAGCATCCTGTCCCTCACAGTGGCCCATTAATCGCTTATGGGGTGTTTCAGGTAGAAGACAAAGGAAAAACTTTCACCTGCTCTCAAATCCCGGCAAATGACCTTCAGAGGCATCCTATTGTCTCCCCAGCCTGGAGGACATACCTAGGGATCCAATCTAGTAGCCATCGGTAGACCTATCATCCATGAATTCATCTAACCCTTTCTTAAAGCCATCTAGGCTGGTTGTTGTTACCACCTGTTCTGGTTGCAAATTCCATAGATTGGTGACCCTCTGTGTGAAGAAATACTTCCCCTTCATAGAGAGTCATATACCAAAGTATAGCATTTTGGTGTTTCATTTGTATGGATATGTGCCAAATATGTTGGCTTTGTGGGAGCATATTCCAGAAATTATGGGGGATATTTTCATTTAAGTGCATTTCCCATAGACCTTTCAGACTTTGTAGAGATGTGGCTTGCAGTTTTACCAGTATTTTATTTTGTTTTTACTCATTCCTTCAATCAAATGATAATTTGCTTTCATTTTTGAACTTGTTCTAAAGCAAAATTACAATTTTCACATTGATAAAAGCCCTTTTCAGTGGCAAAAACACAGCAAATACACACTGTTTGATCAAATTGTGTGTGTTTGTGAGCACTGGACTGGTTCGGTTTGATCAAATTTCTGGATAGCCTCACAACCGTATATTCAGTTCAATGCAAATATTTGCAAACACGAGCTGTTCAACTGAATGTTTGAACATGAACAAAACATTGCACATCCTAATAAATCCCTCTGTTGTTTATTTCAGGAGCTTTATTGTTGAAATTGTGGGATAAATGGGAAGTATTTGGAACAAAAACAATATCTTAGGGACTATTTTCATTTTGATAACTGTTACATGACCAATAGTGCAAAAGGTTTCTTTGATGAGAACTTTGTATATTTTTTAATTTGGTGAATACGTGAATTATAATTTGATTCATGATTCTATTTATATTCCTAGGACTTATTAGTGCAAATACTTCAACATTTTTTATATTACACTTTACAATGAAAGGGAGCTAAAATAGAGTTCTTGAACTGCATCTCCTCAGCTATGGGCAGATTTATACTGATTGTATTTGTCATCTCCAAGCATTATGGATACCCATTCCAGTCTGTTCATCTCTCAGTTGCCTTGCCAAGAAAAGAGGATTATATTTTAAATGTGATTTGCCCTGAGAACTTTTAGTGACAGACAGGATATAAATTCTTAAAATAATTTCATAACAACAACTACAACCACAACATAAAACGCCACCCTATCATTTGGGCTGTATCCATACTTCAGCTAACATCTGGTAGTCAGGGGGCAGAGTGGTCAAATGGGAATATACCAGAGACTGGTCTTCTGTCTCTCCTGCTAAAAGGAGTAACCTAATTTTAAGCCTGTTTAAAGTACTCCTGGGGTGTTTCTGCATTGACTGCAGAAACCAGTTTAACCCACCGGAAACACCCATTAACGACACTTACCTTAAATGCCTTCTGCATTGGAGATGCTTTCTAGCACCCATTGTGGAAGGTGCATCCGCATTTTGGTGCGCAAGACCAGTTTTTTAAACCAGTTTTGCTGCCGAAATCCGGATTAAATGTAAGACCCGAAAAATCAGGTCTTAGTCACTTCCCCCTGGGTGTGTGCAGAAGCAGGACGCTTCTGCACAACGCCCAGGGGGAGAGACAGATTCCCAGCAGCCACCATTTTGGGAAGGGCAGAAGCAGGACTCCCTGCTTCCAAAGCCCTTCCCCCACGCGCCAGTCACCGCCAGAAACATGTGGTGCCTGGCAGCTCCATGCTCTAGTCCTGCGACTCCAGGGGCAGTGTTGGCGGCACGCGAATTGGAGGACAGATTGGAATGGGTGCTGGAGCATCCGCACAGCACCCACTCCAATCTGTCCTCCGGAATCCATCCTCCCTGCACGTGTACGGACACGTGGGGTTCCCTTCGATCTGTCACAAATAGTGACGGATCTTCAGGACGATGTATTGCCGAAAAACTGATCTTTTTAGATCCATTTTTTGGCGCCCAGTGTGGAACTACCCTTGGGCTCCTTTTCTTAGAATGGGAAGGGCACTTTGATGTCCCCAGTAGTCTCATTGGTTGGAGCCTTGAGACATGCACCATTGGCAACTGGTTAATACTGAAGAGAAACTGTGTGTGTACAAACAAAGTTCTGGGCACATGGATTTTCTGGGCAGCCTGAAGCTCTTGGGCTCTTCACACTTACCTGACTGGTAAGTGTAAAAGACCCAACATGGCACTGGCCATCCACATAGTCGGACAACAGCATTTCAAGCCAGATCATCATGGCAATGCCCATGTCAATATCTGGCATGCAGTTGTACCACCATGCCCATTCAAAGAGCTACACCTGGAAGAGGGTGTGAAAGCTGCTGTCTGAGAGGCATCTAGCCTCTCCTAGCCAAGAAGTGGACTGCTTTTTAGCAGTCCACAGCTAGTTAACACTAGGGAGGGTGTTGTGCACTCTGGAGTGCTGACAGTGTTGGTGTGCTGAAGCACTTGCCTAGTGATTAGACTGTCTCTCATAAGCAGAGAAGTGTGACCAGGCCTCCAATCTCAGCAGGAGAAGTTCCATGTATTTGTTTGCCACCACCACCACCCACACACCAACAGGCTGTAAGGCATATTACCTTCATACAGTCCCATAAAGAACATTGTGTGGATGGAGCTGTGCTTGAACTTCTCATATGCTGAATCTTGGTTTGCTGCTGTGGTCCTCCATGTTGAACCCTGATACCCTTTCTGCACTGGCACTTATTCTGGATTACATCTCAGAAGAAGGATTTTCCATCCAGGTGCTGTTGCAGACTATGTCAAGCCCCACCAAGGGCCTGACATAGTCTGCACTAACAAGCAAATGAAAAGTCATTCTTCTGAGATATAATCTGGAATAAGGCCCAATTCAGAAAGCAGCGTTAAAAAAAGCAAAAAGCAAAAACACAGAAAACAGTGTTAAAGAATCTACTTTTCAGTGTCCTACTAATAAGATGATTGAATGTGCATCATTTTACCTTTTACAATGGGTTAGTCCCATGTCTTCATGGCAATTATGAGATCTGGAATCTAAGAATCTTGATTAGCAGGTCTGTGCCTTACCCACATTGTCCCAACATGTTGAAGATCCTAATTTGGTTCCTCCTCAACTTGCATCCATGTGACCCTTCAGAAGCACCATGGGAGGTCAAAAATGATTTGTTTTCATCTCCAGGTGTAACCAGTTCTTCTCTGTTGCAGGCAAGTGGAACTATATAAAGTACCCCAGGATGTACAATGTATGAATAATGTGAGATTATAACCACTACAAAAGAGTGGGCAGAGTTACCACCCACTATCCAAACAGCCATGAATTTGTCTGCCATCATCTCTGGTTGAAGAAAAAGAGGCACATCTTTCCTTTGGCTTAATTACACATAATCTTGGTGACAGCTGAAACATAAACCTAAACAATCAATCAGAGAAAAAGATACACAAAATTAAGCACTTCAGGCAGTGTCCAACCCTTTCAATCTTTATTAATACTTTAATTATATTAATCACACTGTAGTTTAGCATATTTGCTGTTTGCAGGGAGGTGGGGAAGAGAAGAGGAACTAGAATGAAGGATTCCAGTAGGTAATGAGTCTGAATACAGGTTATGTTGCAATTAAGACCATTAACAAACTGCAAAATAGCAGTGATTTGTAAATCGGTAATTCAAGTTGCTATTTTCTTCTGCTTTATAAATCCACTCATTCATTTTCTGCAGCAAAATGTTCTAGGGCAGGTTGCCTGTCTACGGTTTGAGCAGTTGAGTAATTGTGAAAAACCATTCCAGGATGAATTTATCCAAATTAGCCCTTAGAATCAGGTATATATTTTCAGAATGAGATAATCCATGTGCACAAAGAATTCAACATGAGGTGTGTTCCTAGTTACAAACAAGCCTTACCTCTTGCTCTCTAGAGAACTCCACTTGAATGTCAAATTAAGGGAGGCAGATAAAAGATAGATTGTGATGGTCCAGTGTTTGGTTTTGTTATTTAGCTGACCTATCAGAGAAGTACTGTATCCCATGCCATGTGCCTCATCTTCTTGATTGTTGACCTTCAGCAGCTCTTCCCCCCTTTCCTGCTCTCCGTTTCTGTGCGAATGTGATCCCTTGTTACTTGGGTTCTGGGAAGGAATGATCCCGCACCTGTCTACTTTTTTTCCCAAGCAAATATATTTAGATTTATTGTGCTGAAATAAACCTTGACAGCAGGACTGTGTAGCTTGATTAGGAAGCCTAAGGAATGTTGCTGCACAAAACTGAAAGCTCTTTTTTTAAAAAAAGGCTATAGTCAGAAAGCCACTTCTTCCCATAACCACCTGTAAGCACTAGCTTGAATCCTATCTCTCCATTAATTGGTTACCTCCAGAAGAAAATAAAAGGAAGGAATGCCTTCACATCCTTTCTAACCTCCATGAGCTTTTTCGCATGTGCTGTTTTATGAGACAAACAAGTGTACTAGGAATCTCCCTTTTACACTGCTGATGCAGCTTAAGGGACAACCCATCCCTGGCTGTTCCACCCCTGTGGTATGCTCTGTCCATACAGGGCGGAGCATAGGTCAGACCAGGAGGCCCAAAATGGCTGCCTGCTCTACTCTACTAGTGTACTGGCTGGTGGTAGACCAGACCACAGAGGAGTGCAGATGCTATACCTCTGTGGTCTGACATACACTTCTGTGGTCACCTGAGCCTTCAGAGCTTTCAGAGGCTTCCTGGAATGGCTCCAAAGCTGACATAGGCACTGGAACTGGTATGGAAGCTGGTGTGGAACCGGTCATCCCAATATGGTCTTGTTCCAGTCCAGGATCAATGCATCCTAGCTTGGTTCACTCAACCAAAGGTGTGTGAGAAAAGGCCCTATGAATCCATAATATGAACAGATCTAAAAGAGAGAGAATCTGTTTTAGAAGAATTAGTGCACTTACCAAGTGGAAAAGTAACTTTGCTAGTATCTGATGTCACTATATATCCATTAGGATCTGATCTAACTAAATAATTTTTTAAAAAAATTAATGAATTTTAATCATTTTAAAATTTACTAGTTTTACATGTATAATTAAATTTATTTGTAGGTTATTTATTTAAAAGTTTCAAATCTATTGCCTAGAAAAGAACACTGGCAACAATTTTAAATTGTCATCTCAACAATAGTGCCCATGTTGCAAGCAGCAGATCATGTAAGTAACATTGCATTGATCCTGGCATTTTGGGGATCACTAGGTGAGATGTAGGCCATGGCTGTTTCTGAGACTGATGCTGAAGTAGCACCAGAATGGGTGATTTCCACCTACCAATTTATGGTCATCACATCCTTGGGTGCTTTGGCAACTGGGCTGTGTTTACCATTCAGTTGATTATGACTGTAAAGGTTCTGCCAAAACCAGTGTTGTAATACAGTTGGATCCATGGTGACCCAACCTGTCTCTGCTGTTCCCATTAGGCTGACCTGACTCTTCCTGGAAACCTGGGGCAATGAAAAATAGTGCTAAATCATGTGAGATTTTCCATGATTCCTTTGAAATCTCATGGGATTTCACAGGAATCATTGGAAACTGAGTGTACTTTCCCATTGTTTGAAATATCTGTGGTTTTCAGTAACTGTGGTAGGGCCTGGAACCTATCCCCCATGGATATGGGGGTCCACCTGTATTATAATATATGCAATCATATGCTTCATGAATTGATTCGGTAAGAAGTTGAAGTAAGGAACCCCCTTTTTTCTTCTGATTACAAGAGCTGTTCCAAAAGTGCCCTCCGGTTTGAATTTTGTAACGACATTTGTCAGATTTTTCTTCCATAGAACCGTCAACTGAAAAGAACTTGTTCCTACTGTCACTGTAGGCTGCTGTGTACACACAGCACAAATAAAGCAGGAAAGTTGTTTCACTCTCTGACCTTTCTTTTGTTTTGCCTCTCTAGTGCTTCTGTTAACCAGAATTACAGTCTCACAGCAAGTTCTGTATCCCACTAAAAGTGGGATATCTCTGAGAACAGATGATGGCTTTATTGTATAAACTTTTGTCGTTGACGAAGTAGAGCCATAAAAGCCTTAGTCCTGCTCCCTTTTATGACTCCTTTTGTTCGGAGCAATCTATGGAGGAAAAGCGGCACTGAAATGTGAAAAGTCTGTTTGTTTACCATCCTATTCAGATCCCTGGCTTGTTTCTCCCCTCCCTCCTATAAACGGAAAGGAAACCAGCAGGGATATTACAACACAGAGGCGCCTCCTGGATTTCTTTCACCATTTCCTCTCATCTGTGTATCAAGCCACAAGTCAGCTGTTGCACAATATCAACAAAGCCATCTTTTAGCCCTTTGATTTTAGGCGATTCGTATCTTCTGCCCTGGAATGAAATGACTTTCACAATTAAAACAGCGGAATCAGTGCTGTATCTATTGTCATGTCTTCAGGAGAAAAGCTTTAATTACAGCCATCGTTAGATAATACAATCATTACACCTCCTTAATCTCAAATATAAAACCCAGTTCCCTTTGAGTGCTACACTATCCTTTTTTCTTTCATTTTTTTTTCAATGTGAATGGCTTTTTATCTGAGTACTTCAATTTGCATGGCTTTGCTTCAAGGCAGCTCCCCGTGATATGTTAATTGCAGAGTGCTTTAAGTACTAAAAGATTAACATAAAACCCTTTGCAAACAAGCTAATAGTTTATGATAATTTTTCCACGGCCTTTGTGTGTCTATCACTGCATTGCCTCTAGCTGTAATTTTATAAAGAAGCTGTAAAATATCATTTAAACAAGTTCATTTACACATAATTATTATACCAGAATCACATTATTCAATTTAGATACTCCAGCCTATTAACAATCCATGAACTAAAATGTAATTAAACTATTTTCCTTTTATGAACCTATTCATTACAATGTGTGGGAGATGGATCTTTTGGTTTCAGTAAGAGTTGCAGCACTTTGTTGTTGGAATTGACAAGTCTGGCACTCATTTTGTTTCTTTAATTATATTAAAAGTACTTCAAGACAGCTCAGATAAAGAATATATTTGGAAAAAAAGAATGCTTAGAAATGACAAAGATGGTGCCATCTAGAAATTTATATTTATTTCTCTCCCACACAATTTTTGCTCACTTAATGGTGGAAAATATGATCAGGACTATTATTGCTATTACATTTTTCTGTTGGATTCCTAAGCTGGTTTTCCCACCCACCCAATATAATTTAAAGCTAAATAATCTTGCCATGGTGCTCTTTGCTATAATATCTCTTCTATTTTTAAACAATAAATTGAACTCCTTAAGGCATATAATTATATACCATAGATATTGTGTACATCTAGACAGAATGCATGAAAATGGAGTGGAATGTGTATTTCACTTAAAATAAATGATGAATATCACACTAATAGTTCTTGATTATGTGGAAGTGCTTCTTTTTTACAGCATGTGGGATTGTCATGGTTATACTCTACAAGTATCTTAATCAGAATATATTTTTTTTATCTCCACCCAAATCTTTTGAATTCAGTGATTCCTGAGATGAAACAATCCCCCCCCAAATTTTCTGCTTATTTTCATGTTGCTCATGGATCTGATTAAGTTTAGTCCCCCCCAACATTATGCCATTTTTCATTTCCTAATCTTTAAGTCCCTTGTTAAAACCAAGAGGTTACTATTGCTTTTCAGTCAGAGACAAGGGCTGCATCCAGACAGGTCAAAAATTGTTATTTCATTGTAATTACACCTAATTTCCCAGATGTGATTACGGTGCTCCCAATACAATCCCAGAATATAAACCCAATTTATTGTGTTATCTTTAATACTAATGATCATGTTACTAATATTAATGATCATAGCACAATATCCTGTTATTCTGTAAATGAAGCACAGTCTGGATTCCTGAGATGAAACAATGCACAAGCACATAGTGAGAGTTCAATGTCTGGAGGCAGCCATAGGCCCTTTCTGCATTGAGCTTTATTCCAGATTATACCCTGTGTTAGTTGGTTGCCATGATGGGTGCAGACTACAACAGGCACTTATTGTACTGCGATATAATGCAGAAATGGCCATAATGTCTTCTAGATCCATCATCACTAATAGGAGTAAGAACATAAGAATATAAGAGAGGCCTTGCTGGATCAGGCCACAATCCATCTAGTCCAGCATCCTGTCACACACAGTGGCCCGCCAAATGCTCATGGCATCTCAAACAGAGATAAGGACAAACCTTTTTCTGCTCTTGAATCCCAACAAATGACATTAGAAGCATTCTACTTCCGCACCCCCACATAGTTAACTGATTAATTAAAAACAAGTAGCTGATTGTGTTCACTTAAAAATTTCATACCAATTCAGACTTACATGTTTAACATGAACGTGTATCTGTTGCCAGCTATTGCAAGCTGCGCTTAGGAAATTTCTCAATATGACATGGAGGCTTGCCAGTTGGCCAGAGAAAATTCATAAGGGATAGCGTTGTTCACAGTATATTTTATTTATTTATTTATTTATTTATTTACATTTCTATCCCGCCCCATACCCGAAGGTCTCTGGGCGGGTAACAGATTAAAATAGAATATAACAGTAAAAGACATTAAAAATCCAACAAGTATAAAACAATATACAATATGTTTAAAATGACAGTGCCTGTACTGTGGGGAGCAGGGGGAACATAAGCAGCTCAGCCAAAGGCCAGGGCAAAGAGGTGCGTCTTCCCCGCCCTCCTAAATATATATAAGGAAGGGGCATGATGCACCTTGAGGGGGAGGCTATTCCATAGTCTGGGGGCCATCACAGAAAAGGCTCTCTCCCGCGTGCCCACCAACCTCACTGTTGAAAGTGGTGGGACAACCAGGAGGGCCTCACCACTTGATCTTAAGGCACGGGCAGATATTTTGCATTGTGGAACAACAGCCTAAGGAAGTTTTTTATTCAAGCTGGTTTCTCATGGTTTTGTCAATCCATAAACTGGTCTTAAGTCATCAAACTTTTATGAATTTTCCTCTACAGTGGAAGCTCTATAGTATTAGACTAAAAAAAAAAAAGGAACTTCTCTACCATATACTGAATGGTAAGAACAGTTTCATAAAGAGAGTGCTGTAGCATTTTCTAGTCTGTAAGTATATAATTCCTCTTTAGAAATGGCAAGCATGCATGTTTAAATCTGTATCATCTCTCTCTCTTCCGAATCCAATTGCTTCTGATGTATCAGGGAAGAATGTTTGTGAAGAAAGCACAATATGTAAGGAAAAACTCTATTTTTTCCCCACTTCAGTATCTTCCAGGTTTTTTTAAGCCTCCATTGCTTGGGCTGTCACCCCATGACTGCCTGAGGTGCATTCTGCTCTGTGCTAAAGAATATGCTTTCTCACTAATGGGGATGTTCTTGCAATGGGAAATGTAATTTTCCACTCCATTACAAGTAGTGTGTAAAAGGACCTTATTCCTCACTGCACACAGTTCGGTTCCCAATGAAATCCTTATTCACTAAATATTGCAATAGCAGACTTCACTTCAAACACAGGTGCTTGCCTTGGAATTGGGCAAACAGCCCATGAACAAAGCTTGCACATACGGTGTTTGGACGTCTATCACAATTTTACAAAAATTGGGGGAACAGGAGAATCAGCATGCTTAGTGAAGAGAAACAAGGGAAAGATGATAAAGAAAAGAGTTAATGATGTGTTTCTTCGACTATTTTCCTACTGTTTTTCTGTTCAATCCAATGATTGCATGTAGCTCAGGAGTAAGTCGTGATGTACTCAACAAATTCTAATAGTGAAAAATAGTCAGGCTTTATCCGTTACAAAAACTCAGTAAGAAGACAAAGGCAAAGCCACAATACTATACTAAAAAAAGTGCCTGTGCATGAAATATTTTTAGAACATAACATGTTTGCTGGCTTCAGAGGTTTCAGTTGGTTATTGCACATGGAACAGCATTTTGTCTGCCAGAGGAAGAGGCAGGTCTGAAACTGACACAGAAATTTATTTATTTATTTATTTACATTTTTATCCTGCCCTGCACCTGAAGGTCTCCGGGTGGGTAACAACATTTAAAATCAAACACCATTAAAAACAATAACAGTATGTATTAAAACAATAGCATCTGCAAGTGGGAAGGGAAACCAAAGGCCAGTGCAAAGAGGTGAGTCTTCACTGCCTTTCCAAATGTGTACAATGAAGGGGATAGACACACCTCAAGAGGGAGGCTGTGGCGACCCAGCTTGGCCCCTCCCTCCTTGCCCTCTGAAGGAGCTGCCAGGCGCCACGGCCCACTGCCAGTTATGATAGGGCTGTATGCCAACCAGTTCCCGCTGCCCTCTGGCATCCTGTTTTACCTGTCTGTGATACAGAGTTCCCTAAAGCAGCAAGCATACACCATTGTAAACCAAACCCTCAAAGTTTATTATTACAACAGGTAAAATAAAGAAGCCAGGTTTGTGAATAAATTAAATGTTCAAGCGTTGCTTGAAAAGATGGTTGTCAATAATATAATGTCCTGTTCCCTTTTAGGAGCTCCACTATAAGCTAGCAGTGCCTGAGAAGCTCTACAGTAAGCCCTTCCACTCCTCAGTCCTTCCCTCGCAGATTCCCTCTACCATTCAGTGAGATAAATCTTCCTAATAATGGAGTTAGGCTCAGGGCAATGTTGTTTGCCCTGCCGGACCCTGCTCCGCTCTGGCTCTGAACAAAGTAGTCGGTCCACACACCCTAGAAAGTGAATTAGATGTTCCGAGGACAGCTAACCCTCCTTGATCCCCCCTCTGCTAATGCTAAGAGACGAGAGACAACAGGAACACTGGGCTGCTGCTTTTTATAGTCTGAGATCCCACTGTTCCCATTGGCCCATTTTTGGTGAGTTTGCAAGTCTCCTCCTACTGCTCTGCCTCCGCTGTCACTCAGGCTGCCAAAATGCCCACGAAACACCCTCACGGATGCAGCTTGCCTCTTTGAATATTATAGAGACTATTCCATAGCCTAGGGGCCATCACTGAGAAGGCGCTCTCCCAGGTGCTTATCTTTTTTGCTGCTGAAGGTGGTGGGACAACCAGGAGGGCCTCCCCTCCAGATCTTAAGGCACAACACCAAAGCCTCTCTATATGGAACAGGAATAAATTAAGGCCAGCTTAAGACAGCTGGCAATGGAGCTTCTTGGTTCTGACCACATCCATGTGAGTGCCCAGGAGGACTGTGAATGAGAACTCTGAATGCCACATTCTTGGGAATGAGGTGGTGCTTGACTTTATGGATAAAGCTGCAATGAAACTTAATTCATGAAAGCCATGTGTGCTACTCAAACCTTTCTGTTTGCTGCCCAAAAAATGAGGAGAAGGTCCTTGTTCTTTCATTGAAGACAAATGGATTGAGGGACAAATGCATGGACCCCACAATGCAGCCACCAAAACTCCTTTGAGAGTTTGGTTAGGATGGCGATAGAATGTCTGTAATCTTAGACTTGCTTTCTATCCTGGTATTCTTACCTCTGTGGTTGGTCTGATTCACCTAGACATTACAGTTCATAAGATTCTATTTTTTAATAAGCAAGGCTACACGACCTCCAAATCATCCGTTCCTGTCCTTCGTGTATGGTTTGTAAGCTGGGATAACTATATCCCATTAGTAATCATTGGTCTACCATGTTTCAGTTGTGTCAATAATACCAATTATTTTATCCATCACTACATCCGTACACATCCGTACGCATCTGTATGCATCCTGTAGTTTTCCCATATGCAACCCATTTTTGTTGCGTACGGATCTGTACAAATGTGTATCGATGTGGGAAAGATGTGGATCTTCAAGTACACATCATGTACGAACCCATACATGTCCAAATGTCCAAATGATTCACACGAATAGATCCAAAATTCAAAATCCGATTTGGCACATTCAATCAGATTTCAAATACCTATGGATGTTCGTGCATATCCCTACATCTTCCTTCTTTTAGCTTTTATATTGTTGTCTAATCTCCTCTTCCACTCAGGTCTACCAGCAGTCTTGGGGCCTTTCAAACGGAAAAGAACAGGGAAGCTTGTGGGAAGGCTGCATGCCCCCCTGTTTTGGCAGATAAGTGTGGCAATGCCACCACACCAAATTGTGCCACAAAAACGCATCCCCTTTGGGCTTGGAGCCCTCAGATGAGTTTTGGAGCAGCATGGTGCAATGTTGGGTCTGTCCAAGTGTGGCAACCTTGTTCTCGGACAAGTGGATCCCTTCAACATGGAATCTGTTCTTGTCAGAAAGGCTGCAGTAGGAGTGGTCCTGCCTGTGGAAATGTTAAAGCAGACATTTCTTGTTATGGACGAGGACTCTTCTTGCTCTAAGGATTCTACCATAAACCTATTGCGTGTCTTGTTCTGGTTGGATCTGCTGAGAGGAATTTTGTGTGGTTTCTGGTCTTCTAGCCAAATGTTGAGCTAGTTTGGTCTAGTGGTTACGGAGCTGGACTCTTATCTGGGAGTGCTGGGTTCGATTTCGCTGGCCCCCATGAAGCCAGCTGGGTGATCTTGGGCTAGTCACAGCTCTCTTCTGAGCTCTCACAGCCCCATGCACCTCACAGGGTGTTCTGTTGTGGGGAGAAGAATAGAAAGCTTTGTCAGCTGTTTTGAGTCCCTTAAATGGATGAGAAAAGCTGGGTAGAAAAGCCAACTCTTCTTCTTCTTCTTCTTCTCAATTTTCTTGGTGATTGGGTCTCACACCAGTTTGATGATCTTGCCGGAGACTGAGCCTTTTGGGGCACATTCAGTCTAATGGCATCTTTTTTTATGACAACATTTTCTCTAAAAAAGGTGTCTGCTGGGGAAAAATGTTTTATCTGCAGCTCATGCAAAATAATAAATGATGATGATGATGATGATAGGCATGAGCAATTGATTCCCTTTAAGAGAGCTTCTCAATGTTTAATGGGGCAGCAGAGGAAAGTGGTTAGTTTAGGAAACAACAGGAAGGGCCTTTTTTGTATTCCTCCATGAGTTCATTGTATGGGCTCAAAGAAAAGTGACCATCATAGATACCATATCATTTATTGTATCTTGAATCCAGATAATTTTGAGTAAGATGTCAGCTTGATGGTACATCTACACCAACTTTGGTGGTCACATAACAGAGGAGGTGTTGCTACAATCAAGTTACTTCAGCTCCTGTTGTGCATGAGCATTTGATACACTAGGCTTAAAAATCCGGTTGCCGGTTAGGTTGCTCATTTTCCAAGAATTCCAGCAAAAATTCTAAAAATAAACTTGACTAAATAAGGATACATCTTGGAACTTTAGGGGTGGTCCATAATGTGCTGATTAACAAGCCAGGAATCTGGCACTGTGTTCATTGTGGTTGATTAATCAAATACTCTGGTCATGTGCACATGGGGGCAGATGGAGGCTGTCTGGAAGGAGGAGCTGTCTTAGGCACGACCAAAATAGGCTATAGGGGGATTTAGGAGGCATATAGTGATGCTGTGGTGAAGTTGCTGCAGATATGTGTGGCAATGCCACCACAGCACAGAAATAATTGTGTCTTATATCCCACATCTGGATGGGGCCTTGCAATATTTAAATGAATGCTGTGAGCTCAAAGAAAGGGATAGGGTACCATTAAATCAGGAAACTTCACTCTCCTTTACTTTTATGGAATATACCTCTGTTTCATCCTATTAAAAGGGGAGCTCAATGTGACTTTGAATCTTCATCATATAGTTCTAGGAAGTTGATTTAAAATAATAATAATTAAAAAATCATACAAGGGTGCAAATTTCCCATAATTCAAGTCGCATAGGAAAAAAAGTGAATCAGGATTGCTTTATGGGATTTTAAGGGTGGATATTTTTGTTGGGTTCTGCCAGTTCAGTATAACTTAAGAATTCCATTTAGTAATCTATAGACCTTAAGGGCGAATCCCCACAGCAAGCTTATTTCGCTTTCCCTAAACCGAAATAATAGAACTGGATGCAAACGCGAATTTGCCTGTTCCCATTACTTTTAACTTAATCACGTTGGATCCAGATTCTGAGGATCGTACATGGGGTACATGACTCAAGGTGGGACTCAAGTGGCTACTTTTTAAAAGCTGCTTTTCAGGGCTGCCCTGCCCTCTTCCTCCTGGCATGGATGCGCCACCCATAAGGGACCCCTTCACTGAGCCTAACTGGGTGGCTGCTGCTTCCATGGATGGAGGAAAAATGCAGTGGGCAGCCAGCCAGTGATTCTTTCCCCTCCTCTCCTCATTGCTCAGGGCACACAGCAGCAGCGGCAACTAAAGCCCCTTTGCTTTAAACATTCACATTCAGCTGCTTTCCTCCCTTCCTTTCCCTTTCTAAAGTCTGATCTTTTAGCATTGCGCAAAATTGCAACATTGTTATCCTAAACATGGATTCTCATCCCTTAAAATGGTACTGTCCACACAGTAAAAAATGTAAAACGTTTCAAGCGCACGATCCGGAGTGAGACCTGTTGAAATCAGGATTGGGATTCACCACGCTTTGGGGTGGTTTAACACGGGGAAAGCGTGTTAAGCCAAACTGCCATGCGGACTCCAAGGATTGAAAACGTTTTGAATCCGAGATAAGGTTGCCTTGAAGACACGGCCTAACTTTTAATACTTTGGCTTCCTGGGGCTCTCAAGAGTAATCACTTTTGCAACAAGGTGTGTACTCACTGCACCTTCCTGCCAATTCCTTTTCACCGTAAAGCAAATTATATCTTTTCATAGTACATAGTCCTAGCTTTTTGTACAGCAATGACTCAGAGCAATTACCAGGCTGTGTAAGTGTTCTGCATAAAGAACAGTAAGGCAAACTGGTTTTTCTAGTATGGGTCAAAACAGATTGAATTGCAATGGGGCAAAACCATGGCCTTGCTTTATTGCTTTAGAGCTCTTTTATATTATTTGTTCCATTGTTTGCCCTTGCATATGAACATTCATACGGAGGCTCGTAATTAGTCTCAATAGCCTCTTGTTAGCATTTCCCACTTTGGACCATCATTTATGTCAAATGCAGCCGCCAACATCCACAAATTCTTGCACAATTTTGTTTTTGCGTGATTCACATACATGGTCTCCAGTAGGATCAGTTCAGAGCAATAATCTGTTGTGGAATATTTTCTTCTAAATCCAGACTACAAGAGGAATATGCATGGCAGGGTCACAGTATTTACTGTTACATTTAGCTGAGAACCTCAAATGGTCAGAAGGCTGTGTGGTCATTGGTCATTTAGCTGTTCTACTTTTCATAACTAGGGATGTGCACATTTTTTTTTTTTTTTGGCATTGGATGTGAAACAAATTGAATGTTCAAAAATCCGTATTCGTATGAATAGATTGCATTCGAATGTGGTAAAATTCTATTTGATACTAATCTATTTGTACATATTCATACGATGTGGCGACTCGGCCAACCCCTCCCTTCCCCATCCTCTACAGAGTAATGCAGGTTGGAAGCAATCTGCCAAGCACCCCAGTTGCCTGCCAGTTCCCTAAGGGCTTTATCCTAAAGTTCCCTTACTGGCAGCCTGCTTTGTATGCCCAATGTGAAGGCTTCCTTAAAGCAGCACACTGACTCCCTTGTAAAGCAAAACACTTCGAGTTTATTGTTACAGAAAAATAAAATGAAGCAAGCTTGAAGTTTGGCTTAAAAGTCTTTAGGTTGCTTGAAAAGAAAAATGTTGCTTTGCTAAGTCCCCCCCCCCCAGTTGCTTCCACAAAAGCAAGCAGCCCCTATGAGGCTCCGTGCATAAGCCTTACATTCTACAGCCCCTTCCTTGGGCCTTTCTCTCTCAGCTCTGGGAGGAGAGTCCAAACAAAAGCACACTTTGTTCTATTCTGCACTAGCTCTCCTTCCCTCTGGCACCAAGAGAGGAGGCCTATACAGCGCCTTGGAGCAATGCTCTGTGATCCACCTCTAACTCCGACGAGATGTGAGCGAGAGGGACCCCGAGCTGCTTCGTCTGCCTATTTTTATAGTCTGCAATTTGGCAGCTCTGATTGGTCCATTTTGGGTGGGCTGACATGCCTTCCAACAGGGCCCCGCCCCTCCTGTCAATCATGGAGCTTAGAAAGCCCACCAAGCCCCTGCTCAGCAGTCAAGCTTCTGGCGCGAACGCCACATACGAACATTAGATACGTATCTGAGATGAACAGATACGTATCTGATATGAATAGATACTTATCTGATATGCTTCCCCACCTTAACTAATGTCCAAACTGTTCATTCGAATGTCCAGAAACATTCATATACATTCAAATGTTAGCATATGAATATCGTAACATTCTATCTGACTTTGAATGTCCAAATTCAGCCAGATTTCTAATGTTATGAATATCTGTGCACATCCCTATTCATAACCTTTTTTTAAAGACTGTCTAAATTTCAGAAGGCTATAAACAAATCCTGTGTGACATCCTTCTGGTAGCAAACTTAACTCTACAGATTTCAAGTACATCTTGAAATATTTGGTGAAATTGTGCATGCGGATACTTCTAACATGATGTTTTAGTCATCCAGTGTACAGTAGTTCTTACTGAGAAGATCACTTCAAGGGGGGATTAGCGTTTTGTCTAGAGGTAAAAGCTCAGCGGAACAGTGTTTTAAAGCCACATTGAGGTTAGAAACCTCTACTTAAGAAGGGAAAGTTAATTTGATTAGAAAATATGCTTAATTAAGTCTCAGGACTATAACTTTGCCATTAAGGAGAAGTGTAGATGTCATACATTTTGAAGGAAGGCAGATTACAGCATAGAGATAATTACTTCTCTTTCTAAAATGATACTTGTCCTAATTTTATTAAAATGAATATGATCTAGGTCCTCAATCAAATGACGAAAAGAGTAGTCACCAAATTACAACTTAGCTTGGTCAGATACATGTGCTCTATTTCAGAATTAAGCAATAGATCTTAATTAAAACTGCTGTCGTAAGTTACAGCTTGATCTAAGAGAGGGTCGCTTATGCTCAGGATATCTGTTGAGGCTTCTGGGAAAGAGTTAAATTCCTCTGTCATCTGATTTGATGCAAGTGTGTTTTGGACAAGTTTATGAATGGTCTATTTTCCTTCTTGGAAAAGTCTTTTTTGTTGTTGGCAAAATAATTGGCTAAACCAGTGATGGCGAACCCTTTGAGCTCGGTGTGTCAAAATTCGCAAGAAAACCTAGCTTAACTTGGGTGCTGTGTCACATCTAGAAATAGCCATAATTTTGTGATATTTGTAGCTCTAGTAAAAAAGTTATATTTTTGATATATAAACTCCAAAGGCACCTTCGGAGATTGCACCCCCTGTCCCTCAAAACACCTAAGGTGACAGGCAGACCCCTTGTGGTCCAATCCAGATTTGCCACATGGGTGCTCCTATGTTTCCACAGCAGGCAGGCTAGCACCCATTGCTATTGGGTGCTAGACCACCTGTGGAAACACACTGGGTACTTCCCTTAATCCGGATCTACTAGATCCAGATTAAGGGAAGTACCCATTCCTTAGATCCGGATTAAGGGAGTGCGGTGGAAAAACACCCTTAATTCCACGGCTGAGAAAAAACAAGTAGAGACACATTATTGAAATAGATTACATTATTTTCTTTCTGTTTGAATGGTAACCTTTGATGCTTAGTCCTTTTCTGTGTTGCTCTTAAGCTGACAGAGGGGAAAGACGACTCGGTTTCCTGCATTCTAGCTGTGGAATTCTCTTCCTGAGCACACAACTGTAAATAATAATAATAATTTTAAAATGTCTTTTGTTTTAAACAGCTTTTATCAATAAGCCTTTAAAAGTGTAGTTAACGGTTGTTGGGCTTGCAATAAATGTTGATGCTTCTCAGCATCCAAATACATGGTTTCTCTTTCTGGCAGTTATAGCACCACATCATATAAACATCTTAAGAAGGTAGGATGTACCTATTTCAAATGAACAGTTGGACCCAATAAGGACAAAATAGAATTATTTCAAGAGGGTTCTGACTATTGTGATTTCACATTATTGTCGGTGGTCAGTCCTGCCATGTGACCTCTGTGCAAGGACTTAGTACCTGCTCTCCAAAGCTTTTGCTTCAGGCCTGATGGTGTATCATCTGTTTTCTAAAGAACACGAATGAGGTATACAAACACTAAATGGGTAGCAGTTGGGTGCCAGAAGTAGACTTGAGTCTATTTAAACACATATGCTGCTCCACATTAAAAAGAATGTCTGGAAAGAAGGGAGGGATGGAGGGAAAGAAGGAAAGAGGGAGGGAGAGAAGAAAGAAAGAAAGAAAGAAAGAAAGAAAGAAAGAAAGAAAGAAAGAAAGAAAGAAAGAAAGAAAGAAAATACAAGTCTGCTATCTGAATGCTGGTGCTGGCAGGTCTTTACTTTGTAGTATAATCCAGTATAATTCTGTAGTATAACGGACAATTATTGGGCCACTGTGTGCGACAGGATGCTGGGCTAGATGAGCTGTGGCCTGATCCAGCAAGGCTCCTCTTATGTTGTTATGTAATAAGTCCCAGTCCAGAAAGGGCCAAAGACTCAATAGATTACATATTAATGCAAGCAGATCATATTTGGAATCTGACAGAGCTTTGACTGAATAGTTTGCTGGCATTTACCATGTTTGAATCGATTTAGCTTTTGTCTGAACAATGGAAGCATCCTCAATCAATATGGAGTTTTGAGATGCTATTCAGAATTCATGTTGCTTTTATGTGCTTTTACAGAGTTCTGCCTTATAAAAATATTATGGGTGAACTCCTAACTATTATAGTATATGTGGGCTATCAATACTGTTTACAAGGTGTTAGAATGTCAGAAATATAAAATTGCTCAGGGTTGCAAGTGGATTATTTCTATGGTACTGACACTAGGATTTGTTATCTAACACCAGAGGTCTGTGCCAACTTCATTAAAGTTTAAAACTTCACAGTTGAAATGTTGCTTTGGACCTCGTTTTCTAAATCTGACACATCTCCTGTTAACCCCTTCCCATTTCCATTTTACAAAGTGCATCAATGTTGCAGCATTAAAAGAGTAATGACTTTTTTCTTGTTGTTTCTTGATTATGAATTCTCTGTCTCTTATGTTTAGTGACAATTATATCATAGCTTTAAAGCAAAAAGAAAAATTGCAATCAAGGCAACTCTTGGATTAAAAGATTTTTGAGGAACCCTGCAATTTTCACGCTTACTTTTCTGCTGCCAAATATTTCAAGAGAATTTCTCTTCCATTTCCCCCTTGGTTGCCTGTTTTCATCTAACTGTACTTTGGGTTTTCTGGAAATGCTGGATTTCTGAAAAAGGGATTGGGCTGCTGACACCTTTTTTTATTTTTATTAAGATTTTCAAGGACATATTGGATAAAAATTTATATGTAAGGAAACCTGGAATCTCAAGTAGCAAACTGTGGACCTTTCTGCACTCAAAGGCCATATTCTAGATCAGTAGGTCAGGACCAGCTAGGCCCACTGATCTAGATCCCAGCAGACTGTGATCTGGAACACTCCATCTGGGCCATGGCACTGGTCCAGCCCAGCCCCAACAATAGCTTCAAGGCCCATGAATGAGTGTTCCTAGCCCCAGAGCCCCCAGGGGAGTCATTTTGGCCTGGCACTTTGGTGCACTGCTGAAATGGATTCCCCAGTACTACAGGAAGGAGAGGTTTGATTTCAGATAGATAGATAGATAGATAGATAGATAGATAGATAGATAGATAGATAGATAGATAGATAGATAGATAGATAGATAGATAGATAGATAGATAGATATTTTTATTTATATCCCGCCTTTTTCCCAAATGGGCTCAAGGCAGCGTACATGAGTTCACCATCAATACAATAACACACAATTCAAAGGATCATATTGTTATAAAAACTTCAAATATCAAATAACAACACGTAATATAAATCATATTTGCTTAAGATTGAAATTGGAAGCTTGGTTATTATCCTGGAATGGGATAACTTGGCCACAGTGACAGTGATCTGGTAACCTCCAGATTAGACTACTGTAATGCACTCTACGTGGGGCTACCCTTGAAAATGGTTCAGACATTGGAACTGGTGCAGAATGCAGCAGCTCGACTGCTGATGGGAATCTCTGGCTGGGCTTGTATCACACCGCTCTTAAAGGATCTGCACTGGTTACCTAATTTGCTACTGAGCCCAATTCAAGGTGTTGACACTAAAATTTAAAGCCCTAAATTGCTTGGGCCCTGGGAATCTGAAGGAGCGCCTTCTTTCATATAGACCTGCCCGTGCACTGTGATCTCAAGCAGAGGGCCTTCTTGTAGTTCCTTCTCTTGCAGAGGTACAAGGCATAGGGACATACAAGAGTGTCTTCTCTGAGGTGACCCCTACACTTTGGAACAGCCCCTCTCTTGGGGTTCTCCAGGTGCCTACTTTTCAGTGTCTGGAGAAAGCATATCTTTTCAACCAGGCTTTTGCCATTTAAATAGCTTCCTCAGGATGCTGTCCTGTTAGCGGGGGAGGAGGGTGAATTTTAATTGTTTTATTATCTGATGTTTTATTCTTATTGTAACCCACCCTGGGACCATTTGGTGAAAGGCGGGATATAAATTTATGAAATAAATAAATAAAATAAAATAAACATACAAAAACCATAAAACAAACTATCGGGAATATAGATAATTTCATTTAAACTATGAGGAGGTCAACCAGATTAATTAAGCAAAAGATTGGGAAGCCTCCTGAAATAGAAAGGTTTTTACTTTCTTTCTTTACTTCAGCATATATTCTGGATTAGACCCTATTGCTTTTTAATCGGGTCTCCTGGCAATCCAGATCAAGGGGATCTTGATCTAGATTATGAGCCATCCTATACAGGCAGAACACACCAGAGGTCGGTGAGGCTTCCCTTGAATTGGTTGATGCAGAAAGGAAGCCCATAGTTTACAATCATAGATTAGCCTAAAGGTAAGTGCAGGAAGGTCCAATGGATATGGGTTCCCTTTTCCCCAAACATTTCAGAGCTCCAGGGGCTGATGCTATCAAATGTGTTTCACTGCAGAGCAGGTACAGATATAATCCTTTCTGAGCTTGGTGGTATATCTTACCAGTAAGTGCGCTAAGGGCCTCCCTTCCACACGTGAACTTAAAAAAGACATTATCCAGCTTTTAGATTTTCTAACATTGAAATATCACCCTAGTTCTAATTGAAACAGAATGAATGGATGGATCGGTCTTCATGCTAAGACTGCCTTGTTTTGATGAACACAAGTGCCCTGGATGCAGTGGATGTGGGGAGCTGACTCTTGCACAATATTTCTAGGAAATTCTACAAAATGAAAGCATTTACAGAAACCGTAATACAATCAGCAGGGAGTTTTCCTCTCAAGTTGTTTTTCACATCACCCTAAAAAGATGCCCTGTATTTCCCCCTAATGAGTAGAGGACATCTCTCTCCCCTTCCCCACTTTCCTGGAGGAATAGTCAGCAGGGGGGGAGGGGAAATCTTCTTCTCCATCCCCAGATCCTTTACTCTTGACTGGGGATGCAGTTAACATGGGCAAGCCAAGATCAGGAAGCAAAGGAAAGCTGGCCTTTGGCAACTCTGCACCATCCCCTGTGTGACATTCCAGCAGTCTTGCTGAATTGCATGCCCTTCCTTCTGTTCTTCCTTCTACTGGTTTTTGAAGACTTTGTCCTTTCCTTTTCACTGCTGGGATTCAAGAGTAATTTTCACCCCCCTAGTCAACCTCATTCTGCAGGCATTCACATCAAGTGTTCTCCGTTTGGTGACTGTTTATTCCCACACTCTATGCCTGTTTTGGGTCTCAGTCTTCATAGCATGAGAAGCCCATTTTACCTTTACAGTATAGCCAAGTGTTCTTTACCACCCTTGCTATGCATCTACGCCTGATTGCTTCTTTGCAGACGTTGTATTATTGTTTTAAATATCAAAAAGTGAGTGATCCTCAACTGGGCAAGTCCCCTATCATATGAACATAAGAGCAGTCCTTCTGGGTTAGATTATAGCCCATCTAGTCCAGCATCCTGTCTCACCATACAGTGGCCCACCAATTGCTTCTGGGCATTCTCAAGCAGAAGGAAATGGCAAAAACATCACCTGCGGCCTTGGGAGGCATCCTGCCTGACTGCCCCACCTGGAGACAGTACCTAGGCATCCATTCTAGTACCTATCTTCCATGAATCTGTCAGCCAGAACTGAAGGAATACTATATACCAGTTACTCTCAGTACAAATTCTAGGGATGTGCACATTTTTTTTTGACATTCTATTCGAATGGAATAAAATACCCCAAAATCTGATTCAAATCAAATCTTTTAAATTCAAATTTAACACGACTTGATTCGTATTTACCAAATTTGAATCTATTTGTTCAAATTTTTGATTCAAATCTGCACATACGAATGTCGTCAACATTCGTATGTGCATGTAAGTGTCTTTCCCACATCCATACACATCCGTACTCATCCATACACTTCCCTGTGCATCCTGTAGTTATCACGTATGCAACCCATTTTTGTCCCGTACAGATCTGTATAAATGTGTACAGATGCAGGAAAGATGCGGATCTTCAAGTATGCATCGTGTACAAACCCGTACACATACGGATATCTGGATGATTCAAATGAATAGATGCAAAGTTCAAAATTTGATCTGAATGTTTACATTCAAATTTCGGGACATTCTATTCAAGTCCAAATGTCGAAATTTGGCACATTCGATTGGATTTTGAATGCCTATGGATATTTTTGTACATCCTTAATAAATTCTTGAGCAGTCTAACACAGATCTGAAGCACACTTTCAAAGTACACGGCAGAGCTGTGCTGGAGTACAGAGATGAGCTGTGCCTACATTTGTGATAATCGTAGCTTTAGGAGTCTGCTGTTTATTTCTCAATTGTTAATTGACTCGATGTTTACTCATGATTGCAAACAGATGATTAATTTATCCCAGACTTTTATGACTGTGATAGCGAGAAGATCATTAGAAAGAAAGATTATAATAGAGCTCTCTGCACTTATGAGCCTTCTAATAAAGATTGACTCTTATAATTAGATATTGCTTTATAACAAATACTATTAAACTGACTCTGGGTTTTTATTTGAATGCACTGGGCATGCTAGCTTCCACTTATTATCTGTGTGTGGGTTAAAAAGGACCCCTGCCTGGACTGTTTGCCATTGCCCTCAGCGATTAGAGATGCTGTGTGCATAGAGGACATTAAGTTGTGGTATTAAGTTATTATCTTGTTTGTTCAAACGTATTTCTCTGTCAGCCTTTGTCGTCATCCATTGAAAGCCACAAATTAAGGGTAAAGAACCATTTTGTTGTATCTTTTAAAATCATGTTTAACCTTCAGTTAAGAAGGTGCACATGTAGCATTTATTATTCGTATGATTTGCCGAATTCAGACATTCATACATGAATCGAATGTTAGGACATTCATAGGGCGTTTTTTTCCGCCATGCTCCTTTAATCCGTATTTAAGAAGATCCGTATCTAAGGAATGGGTACTTCACTTAATCCAGATCTTGTAGATCCAGATTAAGGGAAGTACTCAATGTGTTTCCACGGGTGGTCTAGCACCCAATAAAATACACTTTATTAATCAGTATAAATGAGTACACAATCCTTGCATTACATAAGTGTTTCTATCATCTCTGTTACAACAAAATCAAATTTAATAACACAGTCTCTCTACCCTCTCCACAATGGTGTAGACTTCAGTTACCTTGGGTAAAGTTAGCTTTTTTAATCTAGTTTTTTTTTAAAAAAAATCCATAAAGTCAGACAGAAAATAACTTAATTCCTTTGCAAGTTTAAAAGGCCAGCAGGATCAATCAATGAGAAGCAAAGGTTTTGTATGAAAAAGCCATTGTGACATCACAATTCACTAGCTGACTAAAGTATAGCTATGTCCTGTGCTCAGTATAAGTCAACAGACTGTATACATTCAAAGGGAAACACGGGAAACCTAAAAATCAAATTGAGTTAAGTGTTATCTTGGATTTTGACCATTTCAGCCAGAGAACAGAGGTAATCAAAGGGAACACCTAGCCGGATGCACATCACGCCGGTCTTAAAAGAATTGCACTGGCTGCCAATTCGCTACCGAGCCCAATTCAAGGTTTTGATTCTGACGTGGGCCCCAAATATCTAAAGGAACGCCTTCTCCCATATCAACCTGCCCGTGCCTTAAGATCAAGTGGTGAGGCCCTCCTGGTTGTCCCACCACCTTCAGTAGTGAGGTTGGTGGGCACCCGGGAGAGAGCCTTTTCTGTGATGGCACCCAGACTATGGAATAGCCTCCCCCTCGAGGTGCGTCATGCCCTTTCCTTATATATATTTAGGAGGGCGGTGAAGACGCACCTCTTTGCCTTGGCCTTTGGGTGAGCTGCTTATGTCCCCCCACCCTCGGCCAGTACAGACACTGTCATTTTAAACATATTGTATATTGTTTTACACGTGTGTGAATTTTAATGTCTTTTAATGTATATTCTATTTTAATATGTTGTTACCCGCCCAGAGACCTTCGGGTATGGGGCGGGATAGAAATGTAAATAAATAAATAAAATAAATAAATTACAAATGGTGTTTATCTAACCCTTGCTTTCTCTTTCACAAAAAAATGAGTATGGTTCCATTGTCACTTTTACTCTTGCCGTTGATTCATCCTTAAAAGTTTCTTAATTCTTTCATAATCAATTTCAGTACACATTGCAGGGTTTTGCTGAAAGTGATACCAGCTATGTGTGCATTTATTTATATTTATAATCTGCCCTATGCCACAGGTTCCAGGGTGGTTTACCACAGGTTTGAAACCAAAAACAAAGTAAAGGCAGAGTTAACGTTGGTATATTATTGCAAGTGTACATCACTTCCGTGTAAAAGGGGTTAATTTTCCCTGTATATTTGTGTTGCGGTATGGAAACTACTGATTGGCTAACTCTGCTGTAACAGTTTGTATATCACATGTTCTCTCTCTCTCTTCAAGCAAGTAGAAAGATGATCTCTAGCATTTATATTTAGTCTGAGTTATATACAATATGTGAATCTTATTTTCATGCTTTTCTAACATGTCTCCACTGTACTAAGTAGGAAACAACCACATCAGACTTTGTGATATCAGAAGCTACAGTCTGGCCTTTGATTGAGTCCTTGGGCCTTTCTGCACATGCCGCCGAAAACGGATCTAAAATATCCGTTTTCTGGCGGAACGGCCCCGCACGTACGCACATGTGCAGGGCGGCGGCGGCAGGGCCGGATGGGAAAACGGATTGGGGTGGGTGCTGTGCGAATGCACCAGCACCCATCCCAAACCGGCCCTGCCGGCGCATGCCCACCTGTCAGAGAGGCAGAGCGCATGCTCTGCGAGTCTGACAGGTGGGCGAGTCCGACGGCCAGCTTCCTTGCCTTCCTCCTCGCCAGAGAACCGACGATCTGCCGTTCTCTGGCCAGGGTAAGGTGGCTCCTACTCCTACTCTCACCCCCACCCCACCGAGAGTCCCTCCGACTTACCTGATCGTCTCCAGCCCGATTCTGAGGCTGGCAGGGCTTTGTCCCTAAGGTGAGTAAACACGATATTGCTGGAAAACTTGCCACCAGTGCTGTTTTCCGGCAATGATTTTTGTGCATTTTAGTGAAGATATAGTGAAGCTATGGCAGGGTCTTCTGCTCATCTGGACGGGGACTATTAGCATGTTCTTGTTGCTGCATGGGATTTCCGTAAAGCTACTGGAATTCAATTTTTAGCAATAATTTAAAGAATGTGTGCTTAAGCCCTTTTTACTCCTCCATTACTGAACCACATTTCTGGACATTTAGTGAGGCTGCCGTGACATTGCTTTGATAGCAACTTCAGAATCTCAACAAGTACGCAAAGTGAAATGAATGAAGTGGAAGCACAGTGACCCCAGTAAGTTGCTGTTGAAGCAATATTTCTAGAACCTTGTCAGATGACCAGTAAGTCAGTTCAGTGGTGTGTGAGTCTGCACGGATCTGGTGGACCAGAGTAAGGGGCACTTGTGACAGCTAAAACACCAGTCAGGATCACATAGCAGAGCACATAGCCCCTGCTCTCTCTCTCTCTCACACACACACACACCAAGTTGTGTAGCAGTCTGATGGTTTTCTGGAATACTCCTTGTATCTTTAAAACAGCTATATAAGATAGGGCAAGAGTCCCACTTTGTGGGCAAGGGAACTGGCAGGCTGAGTATCATTTGTCTAAGGCAATGAATTTATGGCTGTGATAAGATATGAGTGGATTGTTTGATTCACAACTCAGTCTCTTAACTGCCTTTGCCAACACAAAATGCAAACCTCCCTTGCTAGCAAAAGCTAAAGCTGTATGATTTGATAAAGTGGTTGGACAGAGGAAAATAGAAATGTCTATGTGAAATGAAATTGAAAACTTCTCAGGAGGTGCTTGTAGCCTGCATTCAACGTTGCTTATTTAAACAATATGGGCTGGATATTGTATATCTGGCTTGGCACAAAATTGCAGGTCTCATACGTTTCATTATTTACAGGAAAGAAATTAACAAGAATGAGTAGAGTGGAAGTCACTCTAATCCCAAAGCTCCCCGTGGGATTGTGGTCCAGCATGCTGTGTCAATGCAGTTTACCCCTCACAACATTTACAAATAGGCAAGAACTAACTCAGGATCATGAAGTCAGCAGAAGACTTGCAAAGCAAAGGATTAACTCAAATGCTGTTTGTTCTTTCTAATTCTCTCTGTTTATTTTAGACAGAAAGGAGAAGTTGACAGTTGTATTACACTGTCAGGACGTGTATAGGATTGAAACAATATGTTTTTAAGGAAGCCAAGTACAATTACTGTTAAGGACCGAGTAAGGTCTTTTTTTTTCTTTCTTTTCAAACTCTCCAGCATTTTACAATCTTCTGAACTTGAAAAGTGACTCTTTATGTCTGCTTTATCCAAACCACTCTTTGCCCCTCAAATACCACAGAACTTGTAAGACAAGTTCTGTTCTGGACCCTTTGACTGTCCCTTGTCATAGTTTACTGCGGGGCTCAGAGACTTTTCTGAGGTGGCTTCTTCAATCTGCCATACCATCTCACCACAGTCAGGAAGATAGGAGGGGAAAATCTACATAGGAAATGTTTTGAGGTGAAAGATGAGAGTGTACGTCTTCACCCAGAGGGTCATCGGTTTATGGAATTTGCTGCCAGAAGAGGTGGTGATAGCAACCAGTCTAGATGGCTTTAAGGAAGGGTTAGACAAATTTATGGATGACAGATGTATCAATGGCTTCTAGAATGGATGCTTAGGTAGATCTTCCAGTCTGGAGGGACAGACGGGATGCTTAAAGGGCATTTGCTAGGATTCAAGAGTAAGTGAAGGTTTGCCTTTGTCTTCTGCATATCAGCCCATGAGCAGTTGGTGGGCCACTGTGTGGGACAGGATGCTGCACTAGATGGGCTGTGGCCTGATTCAGCAGGGCTCCTGTTATGCTCTTATGCTCTTAGTGGGTGATTTTGTGTTTGAAGATTGTTGCTGATTACTGTGTTTTTTAAATTATTTTCAGATATCGTTTGCTCAACCATTTATATATTCTAATTGCAAATTGTGTTTTCAAATAGGCTTTAAATCTACGTTTTGCTTGATTGTCAGTAATTATTCCATGTTCCTTTGTTTTGGCCTAGCTGCCCTCCCTACGCAGTCTTTTGCATGATTCTTTTTGGTCTGAGTACACATCTTTATGGTTTGTGTTAACCTCAAAGAATTATGTTCCATGATTCAGATTTATACTGTTGACTTGGTAAAACAGAAGATATTCTCTGTATATTTGAGAGATGCTGCTCTGATGAATGCAAAGACCCTCAGTGAAAACCTAGGCTAATTGATTTATCTTACAATAGTGCATCCAGACAGGCTCAAAACTCCATAAATATTTTGTAATTGTACTTGATTTGCCAGACATGATCACAGTGCTCCTGATACAGTCCTGGAATATCAGATTTACCAGGTTGTTATTCCAGTAAAATTAAGTATCATAACACAATATCTTGTAATTGCAGCTCTGTGTGAATTATTTCTTCTAAAACACAGAGTATCCATCATACAATGTATGATAAATCTAGCTGTGCTTTATATTCGGTTTTAATTTGTTGTTTTAAAGTTGTAACCCGCCCAGAGACCTTCGGGTATGGGGCGGGATATAAATGTAAATAATAAATAAATAAATAAATAAATACTGGTAAAGTGACAAACTGAGGAATAAATAAGTTATGTCTGAAGCTGGCCTCAGTTTTGGTGACATTTATTGAATGTGTTGCTCAATTTTCTACAGACAAAACCATGACTTCTTATTTGTAGCGGTAGTAGTAGTAGTAGTAGTAGTAGTAGTAGTAGTAGTAGTAGGAAGAAGAAGAAGAAGAAGAAGAAGAAGAAGAGAGTTGGTTTTTCTACCCCTCTTTTCTCACCCATTTAAGGGGACACAATGCGGCTGACAAAGCTTTCTATTCTTTTCCCCACAACAGAACTCCTTGTGAGATAGATGGGGCTGTGAGAGCTCAGAAGGAGAGCTGTGACTAGCCCAAGGTCACCCAGTTGACTTCATGAAGGAAGGTGGAATCAAACCTGTTATGGTTAAGAGTCTGGCTCCTTAACCACTAGACCAAACTGGCTCACTGTAGTAGTAACAGCAGTAACAATAATGTCAGATATTGCCTTAAATGTTCATCCCTTTCTATTCCTTCCCTTTTGGAAATGTTGTTCTGAATGTGAAGAAAGAAGCTAAAACTGTGAAATCTGATGTTATCCCTAGCAAATGACTTCAGATGTATCTAAAGGCTATAGACTTTTCTCAGTCAAAGCCCTCTTTACTGTTTTAGAGGCTGGAAATGCACTATATTGGGCCCAAATCACTTGTACATGGTAATTCAAAGTTGGCATTCAGTATAAGTTCCAGGTTCAGCCCATTAACCTCTGGATACTTATTTCTGACCTTATGAAACAAGATGTTGGTTAACCATTAAGCTCAAACACTTTTGCCAGTTTTAAAACAAACACTGGTTCAGAGTCAGCGTGAATTGTTTAAAGTCTTCCCTCTGGGTAACTGAATTAGCAATGGCTTCATGCAGTTAACATTATTAGTGGCTCATCAGAGGGTATCTACCTTTAGCCATCACTGTCTAGCTTTTGAGATGGCATTTACTCAATGACTCAGTGTCTTTAGCATGAAAAATATTAGCAGTAATCCATCCAGGATTATCTGTACATCCGAGATACATTATGTGTGCAGGGGGGCCAGGCCTCTATTCTGGCAACAGATCTAATTGTCACTGAACAAATTACTTCTCTGGTGAGCCCTTTTGACCTTATAAAACTGCAGCCCAGGAATCTGGATAATTGTTGTAGATAATGGGGCTGAAAAGGTCCAGTGTCGTCTGGGAAGGGTATACATAATTGTTGGCATCCTGGCTGTTGTAAACAAATCAAGGCCTTAACAAAATATTAGTCTAAGACATGTAACGCTAAATTCAAGATCAAATGCGATATCTTTCCTGAGTGGGCAGGGAAAGACTGGGTGGTATATTGCATTCTGGGGGTTGGCTTGTTCTAAAGTGCAACTATACCCGGAAGAGTTTGTAAGTACCTTGAAAGAAAAATGCAAAGCCCGGGCACGTTAGCCAGTTTGGTCTAGTGGTTAGGGAGCTGGACTCTTCCGCCCTCCCCCATGAAGCTAGCTGGGTGACCTTGGGCTAGTCACAGCTGTCCTCTGAGCTCTCACAGCCCCACCTACCTCACAGGGTGTTCTGTTGTGGGGAGAAGAACAGAGAGCCACTTTGAGTCCCCTTAAGTGGGTGAGAAAAGCAGGGCAGAAAAGCCAACTCCTCTTTCTCCTTCTCCTTCTCCTTCTCCTTCTCCTTCTCCTTCTCCTTCTCCTTCTCCTTCTCCTTCTCCTTCTCCTTCTCCTTCTCCTTCTTCTACACCTGCTGGGGTTCCAGAGCAACAAACTCATTAAAGGGCTGTCTCCTACACGTTAGTGCAGAACTCGGGAGACCCAAACCAGTGCTAGTACAATCCATTCACAAAGGATGGAGCATGAACCAAATCAGGAAGTTCTTGATCTGGATTACCAGTGGACCTGATTTATCAGGTACACTAGCATACTAGTGGTGGTAAATAGATCATAGAGAAGGCACATGCCTCTGTGTTCTGGATTATTGGGGGACCCATTTTGATAGCTTACCAAATTGCACTAGTGAAATGGGTCCCTTGGAGTCTTTGAGTGTTTGGGGGCCAGCAGATGGTACTGTTCCTGTTAAAGGCAATCCACATTTTTTTTAAAAAAAATATATTAGCAAACAAATGCTCTCAATATTAACAAACATAAATCCTGGCAATCTTCAGATTTAACTTATACTGTACATTTTGTATTGTTAATGAGATTGTTTAACTTTACAGAATTGCTGCTCTGGGATTTTTTACTTCACTGTTAAAAACAAACACTGAGAAATTTTAAGAACGACAATAACCCATAAAGGGAGAACACACATGTTGCTTATGAAAAATAGGGGGGACTCCCCCCACCCTGCAAAAAATAGCTAGAACATGCACAGTGGTCAATGGACCAATTACTCCAGCATACAACGAGCATCTGGAGAAAAGAAAAGCTATTAGTACTAGTGGTCAGACTGCTTCAGTAAATGTCCTAAAGAAACTGGATCTGGCGGATGAAAATAGCAACAAGCAGACAAACAGAGTAAAGGAATTTGGGAACATGAAATATTTTCCAAGGAGTGGTGTTCATGTTTGATTAGGAGCTTGGAGCTTGATCACCCTTGGTTTTACAGATTTGGCATTCATCCTTCCAGATTTGAGTAGGGAGAAGAGTCTTTGGAAATCCACACTCTCAGTCCATCTGTCTACACATTTAGGGTACTGCTTTCTCAAGAAACACTCAAAAATTGTTCTTTCCCTAGTAACAGACAGATCCTGCCAGAAACTGAAGGGGAAACAATAAAATAAAAGGAGAAGACAGGAGAGCAGCAGCATCTCATGTATGATTCTTGGGCTTGTCTTTTGGTCTGTGAATGTTCATACTCTTAACTACGGGTTTTGTGGTGGGACTCAGAATGCATATCCTAGAGTCTCCAAAAATGTCTTCTTGTTTAGGCAAGCAGTTGATTTCCTGCTGCAGTAAGGGTCAGAGAACATACTTGCAGAAGAAAATAGATACTTGGATCAGGTGCATGGTTACATGAAGAACAAGCAAATGAAGCCAGTGCAGGCAATATAGGCCTGTCATGCAAGTTACTCTCCTGGACCCTAAGCCAGTGAATGACATTTGCTAAAAAGCTGTACTGCTACCAGGTAGGGGGAAGGGGGCCTAACCTCTGTGGCTGTGATGTCAGTACACATGCATTGGGGACAAATCTGCTGGGGTTATTTTGGAGGGAATCTAGTGTCAGCAATGAATAGGTTTGTATTTGCAAGCCGTTAGCTCCATTATAGGAACAGAGAAAGAATGCAACCATCTCATCCAAGCTTTGAATGGGTGAAGCATAAAGAAAATGGTATTCCAGCAAGGATCCTCTGCACAGTATTCATGGGACCAGTGTGTTTCCATCATAAGACTACATTATCCAATGAATGCATACAATGGTTTAACTAGATCCCAGGGGGAATACTGCCATGATATTTGACTTTATGGTGTGTGGTTATTCTTGTGTTGCTTGTATTGAAAGCATTGCACTACAATTCTGTACGATCCTCATTCATTGACAAAGGCTCTTTCCATACTCACCTTGATTGGGAAGAAGAAGAAGAAGAAGAAGAAGAAGAAGAAGAAGAAGAAGAAGAAGAAGAAGAAGAAGAAGAAGTTGGCTTTCCTACCCCACTTTTCTCACCCATTTAAGGGGACTCAAAGCGGCTGACAAACCTTTATCCATTCTGCTTCCCCCAACAGACACCTTGTGAAGTAGGTGGGGCTGTGAGAGCTCAGAAGAGAGCTGTGACTAGCCCAAGGTCACCCAGCTGGATTCATGGAGAAATGCACAATCAAACCTAGTATTCCCAGAAAAGAGTCTGGCTCCTTAACCACTAGACCAAACAAAATTGAAATGTAATGGCCGATCAGTGTGGTCTAGTCTGAAACACAGATACATGCAGAAGACAAGCCTTTTTCTTTCAGATTACCAGGGAACCCAATTCAGCAAAGCATCAAAGAACACCCCCAAACAGAATTACCTTTGGGGCCAGGATGGATGCAGACAGTGTCATTCAAGACCACGGTTTCCTCTGGCTCACTGGTCCAGACCCACCGGTTCATACCATGGAGAAGTGCGTGAAGAAGGGCCCAAAGACACAGCCACTGGCTTACTTGTAAAGAGCTAGCACAACAAATTGTTCCTCACATCTCTGCCCTGGAACATAACATTTCTAAATGAGATTTCATGAAGGGCCTTGTCAGTTTTCAGGTGAGAGAGAGAAAGAGAGAGAGAGATTGAGAGCAAAGAAATACATAAAGACATCCAGTACCACAGCCTCCACTAAGGCTTTTCAAATATAATAATTCACTGAAAGTCTCTCTGTGTGTATGGGTCTAAAGTACCCTTCTAAACAAAACCACAGAGCTTTCTAGAAACCTTTGTTTTCTGTCTTTGTCGTGTGAACTAGCATGGAAAAAGTGCCAATTATCTGTATGTTGTATGCATGTTTTTGCTCTTGTCCACAGTTATTTCCCACATTTGTCAAGGCAAAGCCTGAAAGTGGGGTTGAGGGGGAGGTAGGCAAGAGGAATAGGGCCACCCATTCATTTCTGCATGTCAGAAGTTCACTTTGTCACGATAACATTCAAGTGCTATATTTATCTAGCCTACTACTGAAGGTTACAGCAACAGTGAAGAGAAAGAGAGAGAGAGTGAAAGGAGAAAGGCAAAGACAAAGAAAGGCGAAGGGGAGGAAGGAAGGTATTTGTGGTTCCACACTTTACAAATTCTCCTGCAGACTCCGAGCAAGGGGAAGAGTTTGCTGTGGAATGTCTACAATATGGCAACCACTGATATGGGACAGGACCCGTAGCTGTAACAACAAATCCATTCATATAAACAGTGAATCCTTTCTGCAGAATCAGTCTGTTTTGGCTTAAAGTCTGAGGAGCATGTTGCTTTCAAAGTAAATTCTTAGGTGTCACTTCCCATAATGTATTACTGAAGATTACAAAGCTACTGATATAACATATTAGTTTGATGGACAGAATTATACCCCCAATGCTTCCTGCTTTCCCCAATGACGCACACTAACTTAGTGTGCTGTGACAGCTTCCTTGATTTACCACCAGGCTGGGAGGCCAAGTGGGAGAGGGAACATTCACATGAACACTGGGGCTGATACTGGCCGAAAGCCTAGTTTATAAAGCTGCCCCATAATTCACCACAAATGTGTCACCATTAAAAGGGAAAAAAGGATTGCAGATAATAAATAGTCTTTAATTTATTAGCTAACAACAAAGAGATCAGAGCCAGTTGTGATGTGATTGTTTGACATAATATTGTCAGGGAAAAAAGCTAAGTTGACCAAAGATGTATATTACACATTCAAGCAGATGCATCAACTCTTGGCTTGTCACAAGCAGAGCTAAACAAAACGCCAAACAGAAGAGAGAACTGGCAAACTGCACAGTCATTTATCTCCAAAAGAGACATACTCAAGAGCAAGTGAAATAAGACATAGTTCTTTCGGCTTGGTTAAGAGCCAGTTTCGAACTATTATAAATTAAATGTTTTGTGTATAGTGCAGGGCCACTGCTCTGGCCTTTTCATGGCCTTGGGAGGAAAATGCAAGATCAACCCATGTTTCCCGCTTTGCAGAAGGGACTGTTGTGCTTCTAGGAGTGCCTGGGACTTCTGACGCCCACAATGGACAATGTGAGAAAACAAAATTTATGGAGCAAGTTCACAGCACGCTCCGGGGGAAAGGTTGTTTTGTCTTCTTTCTTCTCCCTATGGAGATTGCACCATTGGGGTCATCCATAGAATGGTTTCAGGTTCATGTTTTTAATTTGATGATCAGACTGCATGTTGTTTATTTTGAGGAATTACTAGTAGCTCACTAGGCCAATATTCTTCATAGTTTTAAAAACTATCAATATGGAGTATTTTCAGCATATTAGGAATTCATGGCTTGAGACGCTGAGAAAGAAAGGAAGATATTTGTCTTTGTTTGCATTGTCCCTGGTCACTCCTAACTCCACTTTTTTACTAAATGACGCAATGTGTATAATTTGGTTATGTGGATCCATTATTTATTCTTGAGATTCTGCCTGCCGTATACCACTGCGACCCATACCAGAAGAACACAAAACACCAACACTTGCTCTCAGCTCACTGCAATTTGGTAGCAAGTACATCTACACATTTGTTGGATTATTATTTTCCCCCAAGCTTTCTTTGCATCTGGTATTTAAAATTGGAAGGAATTTAATCTCCAATATGAGTCTTCATTCTGAAGAGACTATGGCTGTTTCTGGATTTGCTGGGGCTGGACTGGTCCAGTTGGAACTATTTCAACTGGAACTGGTCTTTGCTGGAGCAGCCCAGCTGTCCTGGAACAAGGCCATTTGTACTTGGACAGGCCCCATGTCACCCTGTGCAGCTCCAGAGCTCATGTAAGCTGCTGCAACGGCCCATAAAACCAGGAAAGAGCCCTGGAAAACCCCTTTAGGCAATGCAATTTGGTGCACTGCTGAAATGAGTCCTCCTGCTAAACTGGAAAGAGAGGCATGTGCCCTTCTTCACGTTGCTTTGAATTGTTCCAGAGGCCTCTGAACAACCAGAATCCCAGGCTAGGCTACACTCTGTCCAATGCAGATGGATTGGCCCAGCAGAGGACAGGGCTCTTCTGTTTCAGAGTGTGGAACAAAAGGCTCAGAATGGTCTCATGTTGGATTAGTCTACCAGCCAGTGTGGAACAATGTTCTTGTTCTTTCTCTACAAAAGAGAAAGAGACTTTGGTGCCCTTCAGTTGTTGTTGTTGGAATTCAGTTCTTGTTGCCATCAGTCATGTTCGATGGGGCAGTGCTGAAAGCTGATTTCTGGAAATACCTGGAAGACACCCAAGCTTTGATGGTTAGGAATGAAAGTTCCTGGCCTCAAAGCCCTTTTATTAAGTGCAGTCCTGGCCTCAAAGCCCCTTATTGTGTTTTGGCAGCACAAGAAGGTTTGGTGTGAAAATGAGTTCCCCTGTAACCTGAACTTGAAGGTACACACCTTTTGTCTGTGTTCCAGATTAGGGCCTGCTAGGGTACACTCAGACACCATAGGGATAGTAGGTACTGGGATGGAATAAGTAAATGATCCAGTGGTCCCCACACAATACTCTCCATGTTTTCCTTTTGCCACAACAGAACATGGATTCCTTGGTGATGTTACTAGCTATTTACTGTTTATTCCTTCTCCTCCTCCAGCCTAGCACAACTTTACCTAAGAACAACTTCCATTCCAAATGTACCACATGGTAAAACTTCTTGAAGGACAGGTTTCAGGTTTTTTCTTTATAATTGCAGTTTTGCACAAATGTGCAATTTCAAAGCAGCATGCTATGGAACAAAAAGGGGACTGGATGGAATGGGGAGCATGCCTCAAAAGGTATGGTTCTATCGCAAGCATAGCCTACTTGCTCATTCTCACTTTCCAAAAATAAAATTATTTGAAATTATTTGAAATAACAGGCTGAGAACTCATTTAATCCTAATGCAGAATAGTTCTCATATCAGCAGTTTAGTCCAGAAAAACCAAGAAAAGCCAAACTCTTGTTGGTCAAAAGTGAAGACAGCCTCTAAACTGTGGGTACACCTAGAATGCTGGTAGACATAATTATGAAGGTCTGCTAGCAATTCAAATCAAGAGCATCTTGAGCTGGATTACAATACATTCTGCGTAGGTGGAACAGGACATATTCATTGGCTGATCTCCAGTTTTCAGTGATAAATAGTACCTCTGCTTTCCATCTGACACTCACAGTTTCAAAACTGAGCCTTCCATATTCTTCACTAATGTGCTAGTGCTTTTGCTGGTAAGGGACACCAGCCAGTACAGAGTTACATTTATTATATTTATATTAAACAATGGTTGAATCATTACTTATCCAGCAAAATAATTCCAATATGGGTACACCATTTAATATCTGGAGGAGATCCCCTGTTGATAATGCTGCCTCTGTTAGCTGTTTAAAGTGTGAGGATGTGGGAAAGGCCCTTCTCTGTAGTGGCTTCCAGACTGTAGAGTGACCTCCCCTCTATGTGTCCAGGATGCCCTTCTTTCCCCTTTCAGCTTTGTGGGCTTAATGATAGGAACTTTGCTTAACTGAAAATATGGAGCACTGTGCAGATGGGCAACTATATGCCTCAGCTAGCAAAAGTTCATGTACCATCCCCACATCCATCTGTGATCCTATGTCTGATGACTGATAGATTTCCAACACAAATTTATTCATTTTTTTAAAAAATCTAAATTAATGGTAGTCATCATACCTTGTGATAGGGATTTCTGTGAGTTAATTGTGCTTTAAGTGAAAACTTGCTAACTTTTCTCTGAGCTGAAGTTTCATCAGTCAGTTTTATTGGCTGGTCTCCAGGTTCCAGTGAGAAATAGTACCTCTGCTTTCAGGAGTCACATGTGGCCTGACTGTTATCTTCATGTGTCAGATGAAGTTAAGAGAGGCTAAGATAGAACTACATATATACAGGCATCTACAGAGTTCCTAGATGAAGGAAAATATTGAATAGAAACCTTTTGAAAAGTAAATCAGCTGCTTTATCACTTAACTATACTAGCAGCCTAGTACAGGAGGAGAAAGGAGACATGCGAAGCAACTAGCAATGAAGAAAGTAAAGAATCCTCTCTTTTTGGACAGGCTTGTTAGTGTGGATCTCTCAGTTTTAAATCAATGTTTCAAAAAGACAAATAAAACAGCTAAGTGTTAAAAACAGAATTTGAAACCAGATGGTGTAAGAAAGCAGGGACTAGGAATGCCTGGTTGAACAAATAGATTTTCAGCAAGTACATGAAAGACATGATAGTAGACACCTCATGAGCATCAGAAAAGTTTCAGAGTGCAGACACCACCATAGGGAGGACCTTGCTGAAGACCACTACAAGATGGCATCTTGCATCTAGGGCATAAGATGTTCCCTAGACCAGTTTAGAGATCTTACACATCTATGGGGTTTTTCCCCACTTACCTCCCTTAATCCGGATCTTAGAAGATCTGGATCTTTGAAATCAGGTCCTCAATGGATCCAGTCTTTGAAGATCGGGAACTTTGCAAGGACCTGATGCTTCTCCACTGGCAGTATAGCACCCAATAGCAATGGATGCTAGACAGGGTCAT
Source organism: Aspidoscelis tigris stejnegeri (assembly GCA_023333525.1). Classification (NCBI taxonomy): domain Eukaryota; kingdom Metazoa; phylum Chordata; class Lepidosauria; order Squamata; family Teiidae; genus Aspidoscelis; species Aspidoscelis tigris. The sequence goes on along the minus strand of JALMGA010000002.1, from coordinate 113,491,258 downwards.
AGTGGGAATGCTGGAGCACCCTTCTGGAGTATCCGTTTCACCTGAAGCAAAAGGCGTGAAGGCAGTGTGACATGGTTGGTCACTGCAGACATCAATCAGGGCCCACCCTGGACTCCATTGCCCCAATCATGGTGCAAATGTGTTTCTGCTGATCTGGTCTCCAAGGCTGAAGACTGTATTGAAGACCCTTCTAAAGGATCAATGGGAAGTCCAGATTTAAAGGCTTGAGGATCCCATTCAGTCCAAACTTCCCTTATACTGGTGTGAATGGATGGGGTCTTGTGTGGGATCTTGTGTGGGAACAGGGTCTTACTGATTGGTACCAATCAGGTGCCTTATGGGTGCTAAATGGGTGCTTCCTGCTAGTGGAACCCCTCCCCCCAAACAGAGCAGATGATCTAGAACTCTTGTCCCAAGTTGTTTAGGGTCTTATATGACAAGCATAGAACTCTGAATCTGGCCCAGCAGCTAACTTCTAACTAATACATCTCCTTGAACACAGGTATTACGTGTGTATTGCCCCATCCTACAAGCTGGCTACTGTATTTTGCACCAGTGGAAGTTCTGGACCAGACACAAGGATAGCCTCTCATAGAGTACAGTGCAGCAATCCAGATGTAAACCTGGCTGAATGTAGGTTTTCACAGATGGTTACAGTCTCACTTGTTGCAGTTTCGGGGTTGTTATAGCATGTTCCATAGTTCTTCTGTAAACCTGAGCTTTTGGATATAGCTATGATACCCATCTTCAGAGGATCTGACTTTTGGATATTGTAACTATATCCAAAAGCTCAGGTTCACGGAAGAAATATGGAACATGGCATAGCAACCTCCAAACTACAAGTCAGATGTGAACTTATCAATGCATGGACAAAAGTGGCCAAGCTATCCCTATCCAGGTAGAGGCACAGGTGCTATACCAGACAAAGTTGTAATATGTCAGGCTGGCAAAGAATGACCCTGAGACTCTTTCTTGAAAAAGATTAACAGTGATTTATTTCAGCTCAGCATTAGGACATTTCTTGTTGAGAGCAACATGGAACAGAAAGCCCAGCATATTTAGATGTTTCATAGATGGGTGGGGTTTGGCCCTTAACTAATGAACAATAACTATTTTTTTCAAAACCAATTTAAACTTGGAGCCAAAACCTTCAAACACAAATACATCACTTGACCTCAGCAGGGAGGAGGGAGTCAACTGTCAGTTCAACAGGCAGCCATTATATACATATATACAGAATCCCATAGGTGGCAGAGATCTTACATGCAAATATCATGGCAGGCAGCTACCCCTGCCTGATATAATAAGAACTTCTAGAGGTCACAGTGACAGTGGTTGCATCAGATAAGCTTTTGTTCAGATCACCCCTTTTAGAACATGTCACCCTTGTGTAGTCATTCAAACAAACAGACATTCAAATAGTTCAAAGGATAAACTTATCTCATGTCTCCAGATGCTCCACTTTCTTCAAAATATGGCAATGCCTCCCTAACAGGGAATCACCACTCAATGACTGCCCGGTGACCACACAGGTATCCAGAGCGCTGACATTTGTCCCTATACTGGGATTGGCTAGTTTTATCTCCACTCTGCTTATGAATGCAACACCCAATGCAACTGAAAGAATTAGTTGCCCTCAGACTTATGGTTTTCTATGAGAAAGCCTTCGAAGTGAGGTGGCATCACTACCTCATGTGGCATCACTACCTCAAATTCATCCAGGAGATACCCTTTTAATCATGTCTGATTGTACCCAGAGATGAGTCCAAATGTATCTCCAAACCAGGTATCTACCATGTCTGCCTTGTCAGGATTCAGCCTGTTGATTGAAACTCATCAACCAGGCACTGGTTCAATATATTCATAGTCTCTCTTTATTCTTATGCTAAGGGGAAAGAAAGCTGACTATCATCAGCATATTGTGACATCTTACCACAAAGCACTTCATGTCCTATCCAAGCAGCTTTATGTAGAAATCAAATAGCATTAGTGACAAAATAGCACCCTGTGGTACCTTGTAGGCTAGCTGCCAGAGCACAGAAGCACAGATACCCAATATTACTTCTTGAGATTGTTCCCATGGGTGAAACACTGCAAGAAAGTTCCCACAACCTCCATCTTATAGAGGCAATCTAAGAGGTTACTATGGTCAATTGTATCAAAAACTGCTGAAGGACCAAGAAGATTCCTCAGAGTTGTACTTTCTGTATCTCTCTCCCATAAAAGGTGATCCATTGTTGTGACCAAAGCTGATTCATTCCCTAAACTTGGTGTGAATCCAGACTGAAATGAATCAAGATAATACAGTTTTCTTCCATGAGCAGGAGTGGTTGCACAACTACCATCCCCTCTAACACCATGCTCAAAAGTGAATGGGACACTGCTGATGTAGACAGGGAAGACTTTTGCCAGAGTGGATGCACCAACATCTTTTTGCAGTTTGCTGGCACCACTTCATCTCATAAGGTTGATTTACCATACCCTGGACCAAGCCCCCCAACCATCCCCCCTCCAGTTCTTTCTAAAGGACCAAGATGGGCAAGGGTCAAGAAGATACACGATAGGGCAGTCATCCTCAGGCCTCACAAAGTGAAAGTGTTTCCATAAGGTGTTGCCCTAGACATCCCACAATATTCTGTATCAACAGCACCATTCAAGTGGACATGAAGGTGAGACATTTTATCTGAAAAATTACTTGCAAAATTATTGCAAGAACCTTCAGAGGACTCTAATAGCATGGTTTTCATTATTCTAGAAAATTCTGCTAGGATGCAATGGGGTTTACTATTCTGAGGATGCAGTCGGGGTTACAAAATAAGTTTTGTAGCATTCACTGTGGCATAATTGGCACAACTGTGTGCTTTCATGGAAGACGAGTCTTAACAGTGATGCAACCCAAATTGGGGCTACATCAGCATGGCCTATGTCCGCTTAGGGACATGGTGCTATGACTATTTTATAAAGCCTTAAAGCCATGCATCATGCTGGATGGCTAAAACTCTAGCTGATACAAATGGCTTTGAGTTGCTGTGGCACTCTGAATGCTGGTCCAAGCCATTTGTGATGGGTCCCAAACCAAGCCACTAATGTGAAGACCATGAATGCAGGACCCTTTTGGCTTGCTCTGATTTCATAACATTTGCTCATCTTCATGATAGGTAGCACACCACTTGCTCACCTATCACTTGCAGCTCCTCTGAAAACCAAGAAGCAGCTCAGGTACCACAGTGCCAGAGAGGACACTCAGGAGTCATTCTGTTGATAGCTCATCATTTCTTTTCTTTTTCTGTAAATCCATGGGTATTGACTTTGATTTTAGAAAAAAAAAAAAGACCTAAAGCTTTCAAGAACCCGTCTGCTCTCAGCCTGTTCCATGGTGGCCCTCTCAGTACAAACGTTGAAGTTCCCTGAGACCACTGTCTTGTGGTTCTCTAGCATCACAATAGAGATCATCTATGTCAGCTTAGTGAGAGAAGTTGCTAGGCAGCAGAATTAGCAGTACACCAGCAACATTCTCAACCTGGCCAGTTGGCCCAACATCAAATACATCCCCTCATAGCCAGCCTCTGTCTGAGAATATTTTCTGGTGAGTGTAATAGTATTTGTCTAAACCACAGTGATCTCCATCCTCACTATGACACACCAGCACAGATTAATGCCGCACAGAAAAATTAAGGGCCACAGCTGAGTCAGATCTATTCCATTCATCTCTCCCACCTAGGTTTTAGTAACAAATGGGTGGTCAGCTTCCATCATCCATAAGGCATAGATATGTAATGTGCCATCATTATGTGTTGATCTGGTGTTCCATTGCAGAGTCACCAGGCAAGAAGGTTCAGAAACCATGCTGTCATGTATCTGCAGAGACAAGGAGGCACCAAGACAGCCTGATAACTTGGAACCATCTAACTCTCAATTAGTATGGTATCACCTTCTCTTCCTAGCTCTGACTGTGATCACTGATGTGTGGCTGCTATTTTTCCTCTCTTCTCTCTGTTCCTCCTACAAAAAAAAAAAAACACCCCTCACACCCACAAAAGAAACCACACTGAAATACAAGTGGAGCAAATCCAAGCAACAACAGGCTGTGGTCCTCCCCAAACTGGCAAGTCCTTTAGCTTGTCAATCCTGCTGATGGTGGACTGTCATCACAAATAGTGGACTGCCATCACAAGTAGAGAGGCCTATATAGGCCAGCAGAGCTAAACTGGGACTATTAATCTAGCTCACTTCAGCCCACTCCTGTACTCAGCCTTTACTACCAGCAACATCAGGGGAGTCAACAATCCCACCAGCAGACTTTGCAGGCAGCATGGCAGTAGCAGTGTTCAGGTCTCCGGCTTCTCACCCTGGGTTGACTGGGAGTAGCCTTCTGGAGTAAGGTTTCTCTCCATACCATTTCTATGCATTTCAAGCAGAGTTAATAAACTATATACTAAAATATCATTCATATTTTCTCTGAAATGATCAGGAAGTTAGTCTAAATCACAGCAGGAGTCAGACACCCTTCAAAAAGTGAAGAAATGTTTCGGCAATTTTGAAACATTCAAATCCTATTAGTTCTAGTGACAGTTATTCTCTGTGTCACTTGAAGCAGCTGCACATTTCCCCCATGTTTTCAGCTTTCAAGAGGTTGGGTGTGTGTGTGAGTGTATATATGTGTGTACACATCTACACATGGGGGGCATTCACCCCTGGACTACCCTCCTTCCCCTGCTTCCAAATTAAAACATGTTAATTAACCTCAGAAGTTCACTGGCAGAAAGCAGAAACTTCAAGCTTCTTAACAATGTAGAACTGTTCCAAGTTTTATCATTATTCTTGCTTTTAAATAGTCTCTCATGGGAGGATGTTAGGCTGACATTCAGGACAAGGTATCTCAGTAGAATTATGTTCTCCTTTCTTATCTCAGATGCTTCTTTTCACACTGGGGGATATACCTGGTCAAGATCCTTTTTGCATCCACACATAGTTTTCTGTTTTGTGGATCACGGGCCATGGTTTGCCAACCGCTGCCCTAAAACATGTTTCCCTCCTCCCCAAACCTGCTTGCATTCTGATTGTCAAATACTGAGGATTATTTCTAAATTCAGCAGTGAGACCCCTTTTAATCTGAATAGAGATCATCTGCGTTTGGGGACCTTTAGTCCACAGAAACGGGAGATCCCTTGGGATGGGAAGAATTTGAGTCGACTTCAAGCCTGAATAAATCCTGTGTCAGAATAGGGCCGAGATGTCTTTTTTAAAAAGCCCATCAAGAAACTACATAAATAAAAAGTCAAGGGTTTCCCACTGAGTGCTGAGTCAGTGACCTGTAGTCAGGGTAGGTGTTGCTTGACTTGGAGATAAATGCTGGCTGTAGTATGGCAAAATAAAGGTAGGTTCTCAACTACATATTTGGACAACTGTTTGTAAGGCGCATGTGTGTGTGTGTGTGTGTGTGTATGGGACATTTTTTCTTAAATGAACAACTTTAAAAAGCCCTGTATGATCACACCCTAAAGTTCTTGTTTAACAGAAAAGTTTTTGTTTTGTTTATTGTAGCACATATGACAATTTCTATCAGAAGCATTGTTGTTGGAGGGGGACTGAAAAAAAAAGCCTTTTAATACTTGACCATATTCTGGAATATGTCTCAGGATAGAGTTGTGTGGTCTGCATGCTATTACATACTCTGGCAGGCCTCATTTGGGGCGTACTGTAGCCTGTTGTTGTTGAGAAAAATCATGGTCAACAACTACCTTTGAGTGACAACCATTTAGTCCTTTTGGCTGGAGGACCAGAACTAATTGGTCCTCTTAGCAAAGCCATTATTTGCTGTTTTGCTTTCAGTCCTCCAGGTTTCTAGCAGGGAAGGAATGAAGACTGAACTATCTGTATGGATCATTTGCTGGATAACCTGATGACCGTGTCCATATACAAGCTCTATTAGTCTCTCAGTACCAGAGTCTGTCTTATCATGGGCTATACTGTATTCCTAGGAAACCAACACCAGCTCCCTTTTCTAGTCTATTGCGCATGGGTACAAAGAACTATTGTACTCTTTCTGGAGTCATATTCACTGAAGCTGATCAAGGAGGACGGCACCAAACTGCAGCATGAACAGGCAGAAGATTACCCAGTAGAAAATGCCACGCTAACAGTGGCAATATAGATCAGAATTCAAGACTGAGCCTTTCATTTTTCACTATCATAAAATAATATGGAAAACATCTGAAGCTCCCAAATATCTCAAACCATGTTTAAGACCTGAATTTTCTTATTAACTCATGCAACTGTGACTTGTGATTACACACCCTCCCATTTAAGTAAATGTGACTCAGGTATCTGAACGCAACCATTGCTGCTTCCAGGCTCCTCCCAATTCCTCGACTCTAAGGCCTCAGCATTCCTCACAGTGGCTTACTAATAGAAGAGGAAGAGGAAGAGGAAGAAGAAGAAGAAGAAGAAGAAGAAGAAGAAGAAGAAGAGTTGGCTTTTTTACCCCACTTTTCTCACCCATTTAAGGGGAATCAAAGCGGCTGACAAAGCTTTCTGTTCTTCTCCCCACAACAGAACACCCTGTGAGGTAGGTGGGGCTGTGAGAGCTCAAAAGAGAGCTGTGACTAGCCCAAGGTCACCCAGCTGGCTTCATGGGGGAGGGCGGAATCGAACCCGGTATTCCCAGATAAGAGTCCGGCTCCCTAACCACTAGACCAAACTGGCTCACTGGAAATGACTGCAGTATGCAGAGAAAGATTGAAAGTGGGCATTAAGTATGCCTATATACAGTATTTAATGAAATTATTTGTGACTAATGAATAGTTAGCTAATGTTTCTCTATAGTGGATTCCACTGTATGTTACTACTTATTCTGACATCTGATGAAAACAACGCCTTTTAAATAATTATCCCTATCTTTCTATGTTAAACTTGGAGTATATAGCTCGATTCCTTATCAAGGGCATAACTTAACATCATTGAGAACTATGGTTGCCTCTGCTTTTGTCATTTCCCAGTGGTATAAAATGCTCATAAATCAGGAGAAATGGCTGTACAACTTAAAGCTTCTGAAATGAGTTTTTGAGTATCATGCTTATAGGAAAGTCATCCCATGATGGAGCAAATCATCAATGTGTCCTGAAAATTTCACTGTACCGGTGAGGTCTTCTTGCCCTGTCGATGGTGAATTTACTTATTCATCACTGTCAGTGTATTTGCATTCATTTCAATCCATTTAATCCACTGGCAACCAAAGAAAAATCCTATAATCAAGGGAGCTACATCTTTGCAGGCAGATATGAACTAGATATAGCCCAATAGAGTGGTAGGCAGCAATAATGTGGTATTGCTCCCCCATTATTATGGCTTTCTGCCATTATTATGGCCATAGTCCTGTTTTTTTCATGCACAATCCAGGTAATTTGGTTGCTATCGGAATTCCCAGATGTGTGTGTCACCACCTCTGCGCATGTATGGTTGGTGGTAGGTTAAAGTGCCACTACTGGAAAACATGCAACCAGTGCTGGGTTTTTCAACAATAGTTAAAGGTGCTTTTTGGGGAAGAAAAAGCAGTACTATGGTTGGGTTGCTTATGATATGTGAGATGACATGACCCCACTACAGCAGCATCTATTAGGAATGTGCATGAATATGCATAACAGTTATTCGTATGAATTCATATGAATTTGGACATTCATACACAAATCGAATGTTACAACATTCATACATTAACATTCGTACAAATACAGATGTTTTGGAACTTTTGCATTCATTACAACATTCATTAAACTGGGGATACATATCAATACATATCAATACGTATGCATTCATATAGGATACTTATCTGATACATATGTACTAGTATAGGATACATATCCGATATGTGTGGGTTTGTATAGGATATGTATCCAGAGACGTTTTCGCACACGGAGGTTTGGAACGCGCGGGAGACAGCTTCGGGCGCAGCATTCGCTTTGCTGCGGCCGAGTTTGCGTCCCGGCATGTCCGGAGCTGTCTTCCGCGCATTCCAAATGTAGAGCATGCTTCTCTCTCCCTAACAGCCGCGGGCTTGCCTCCCCCGCCGGCGCAGCTTTGACAATCAGCTGTTTTCAGCCAGCGCCGGCTGCGGGAGCCTCCTCAGCTGTCTCCCCGCCCCTTGCCGTCGTTTGCCGGCTAAGACAGCTCATGACACTTTGAGCATTCACACACAGGCGCTCCGGAATGCGTTTACACGCATCCCTGCGCCCCTCTGTGTGAATGCTCAAAGCGTCGTGAGCTGTCTTAGGCTTCCCGTCCTACTCCCGTTCCAAACGGAACGGGAGTAATGCGAAAATCCCTCAGGATACGTATGCATTTGTTTTGGATATTCATACGATGTATGAATACATGAATATGTATGAATACATTTGTATTTAACAGAATCCTACCATATTCAAAGGGAATCTATTCCAGGGATGGCCAACCTATGACACGTGTGTCACAGGTGACATGCCAAGCCCTTTTGGGTGACAGACATGGTCACCCTGGCACCTGGGCATGCAGTGCTTGCTTGTTCTTGAAGTGTACAAAATACCAAAATTCAATCGGAGATTTAGCAAATGTAAAGAATTATTTGTTTTTGCTTTTAATAAAATACATATATAAAAAATATAGCATTTTTACTAGAGTTACAAATATCACAAAATTATGGATATTTCTAGATGTGACACAGCACCCAGATTAAGCTAGTGTGTGAATTTTGACACATCAAGCTCAAAAGGTTCGCCATCACTGATCTATTTGAACAAATACAAATTTTCTAACATTTGATTCATTATAAATTGAATGCCCCCAAACCCCATTCTTGCACATCCCTAGGATCTATAGTATTATGGTGCTATAATTGTCACAACTGGACAGCGCCGTATTCAGAGAACGAGTGCTGAGTATAGTTTTCTAAGACCATTTCTCAACACAGCTTGCCATTATCTTTAGTTAGAGTGGAATAGTGTTTTCCTAGTCTCATGAACAGTTTAACATAGAGGTCTACAATCTCTATTCCTTGAGGCAATAGGCTCAGAAGATTTGGCTGCATGAAAGATATTCCTGGCGGCCTCTCAAGTCGGTTCATGCCTCAAGTTGTGGCTGCGGGTTTAGCCGTTGCTTCCATGAACTAGTTCATACTAGCTATTAGTGCCAGTAACCAAAATGATATTCACTTAATTTCTTTTTATCTGGATGATGGAGGTGGCAGTGGTGATTATAAACCAATGGGAGGATGAAGTAGATTAAGACTGTGGCATGGGTAGAATACCTAAAGGAATGGTTCCTCCCATGTAGACCTGCCTATGCTCTCTGTTGTTGAGGCCCTTTGGTGGTGCCACCCCCTTCAGCAGTTAAGGGAGGGGGGACTTTTCAGTAGTAGCCCCCAAGCTAATGTCCCCTCTGAGATGCCTCTGGCTCCCTCATTGTAGGCAGAGGACTGATGAAGATGTACCTCTTTGACCTGACCTTTGGCTGAGGGAACAGTACACCCTCCCAGGCAGGCACTGTCCCTGTTTTAGCCAATCTATTTTCCCTGTTTTAATAATTATTTAATTGTGAACTACCCTGAGACCTTCAAGTACAGTGGTACCTTGACATACGAGTTTAATTCGTTCCGTAACCTTGCTCTTATGTCAAATCGCTCGTATCTCAAAGCAATTTTCCCATTAATCCATTCCAGCTCCCAAAACACCACCTCAGTTGTTTTTGTTATGTACTGTACTGTATTTACATACTCGTATCTCAAATCTTGCTCTCATCTCAAAGCAAAATATCACTCGCTCGGCGGCTTGAATCTCAAAACACTTGTATGTCAGGGCACTTGTATGTCGAGGTACCACTGTATAGGATGAAATAGAAATATAAAAAGCAAGCCAATAAATGGTTTCTTTAACCTCTCAGCTTTCCCCTCCCATGATTCCAATGGGAGGTACTGTCCTTGTTCCTGTTATTCTCACTAGAATGTAAATTGGCCCTCTGTACAGAGAATATATGGAACAAAGGGTTAAGGATCTCTTTTCTGTCACAAATTTCCCACTGTATGGATCTTGCCATTTAGATACGTTGAGTTTTATTTATCAGTTCTCTTAAATCTGTATTCTGTCTTCCTTTGTTTATGGAGCTCAAGGCAGAATGCTTGTGATTCCCAGAGAACCATCCAGGCATTGACTGGACCAAGATTTCCTTGGCTTCGGTAAGATAATTGTCTCATGTTCTTTCAGACCATAGTGTTGGACTGAGCCAGTGGAAACATTTTTCACCTGAATTTTGAATCAGTTGAATGCCTCTGAGTGATTTATGTGGAATAACAGGTTTCTATAGTAATGCAATTTCAAAGATATATAATGAAAACCCCTCATCCATTTACTAGTTTATAAACAACAAAGATGCACCTAGAATTTCAGCTCAGACACCTTTGCAAATAAAATAAAACAAGGGAGAATAAAGAAACTCTTCAGATGGTAATTGCTTTGTGTCAGTAGCTACCCAGGATAAATTTGAACCATTGACCTGGAGGTGAGAGTCTTCTTATCCCATTAGCTTTCTCCTGCTTTTCGTTATCGCATGGCGTGTGTGACGGAGATATGTGTGGTCTTTCACTCCGGGAAAAGATTAAAATAAAAATTATGAAGTGTTCTCAAATGAGGCCTGTTATCATGCAGGCCAGTTTTATGTCTATAATAACCCAAAGTCAGTAGCTGTACTCATAGCTCTTATCAATTTGCCTACTTGGGCTCAAATGGAGGCCATAGTTCTAAATTTTAGTCCTGTTTTGCACTCTTGGAAATGTTCCAGTTGCTGTGATTATAGAGAGCCAGAGCACATTTATGTTACTCTTGAAGAAAGAAACATACTACCAGTTATCTCCCATTCTATTAGCAGTAACAGCTATCTAATGATATTTGCATGTGATAACTTTGAGTGGAAAGTGTCCTATTAGATACTTGGCAGTTAAGTAAATTTGAACATAAGAATAATCAAGAACATTTAACATATTACCGTTCTCAGCCTCAATAATGAACCAGTCACTAGTCTAAATATTTAATTCAATTATAGCCATTTTTTCCCTGCATAGGGACGACACAGCATTCTTTCCTAAATCTGTTTCACAATTAAAATTGCAAGGATTTTGTGGAAGAACTTGGTAGTGTACATTCTTCTAAAGATGCTGCTGTAATTTGTATAAAGTTTATTTCTGTCCCCAGATGTCAGCAGTCGGAATCTGCATAAATATATTTTGTGTAAATCTGTTGGCAGCTGCTTTCCATTCAAGTTCCTCCAGATATTAGCCTGTCTTTGAGTTTATGACAAAGTTAAAAATTATTCATTAAACTGACCTGCAGTATATTCAGTAACTGGAAAATTGCCTTGCAGTTCTATTTGGTTTGTAGATGTGATCACGAGTAAATTTTTAACTTAATTAATTGGCCGTTTCTGTTGACAAGAAATTTATGTGGTAATAATTTGCTCGAAATAGATGCCGACTGTAGGAAATGAGATATCCATCATAGGTTTGTGTTCCAGCAGCTGCACAGTGGCTATTATGAAAGTATTTCAGCTTGCAACGACCGCACTGTTTGCGCAGTCAGGATTATATATACCCACGATCCATTGCCTGCCTGAGAGGCGCTCATGGAGGTCTATGATAACAAAGACTTTGTGATTTATGGCTTGCTGTGAAAGCAGAGCTTGATGAGATTAAACAATTTCATAGCACAAGTGTTTCTTAAGACCTGATTTGTAGTTGCAAGCTGATGGTAAATCACATTTATATATCCGAAAGCATGCTCAGCAGAGAAGTGCAATTACAGTTTAAGACAGCTACTTTTTATTTAATTTTTATCCTAGTTTTGTCTCTTTTATAACCTCTTTGTCTGCAAACCATTCACCTTCACGAGTCCTTTCCCCTGGTTGGAAGGCCAAGAGACTGAACTCATGAATGTTCCTCAAGCCTTATGTACTCACTTATGAGAAGCATTGAGGTATTTCGAAGCAGCTTTTGCTAGATCTGACTGTCTTTGAATAGGCGTCTCCTGCATTTCTTGGCTCAGTTTTGTGTCAGATGTCAAACGGGGGGACTCTTTGTCACTTTAAGCAATTGGAAAGCAGGGAGCAACACTTCACAATTCTGATGCTTAACATAGAGAGCACAGGCAACAGACATTCTGATCACATCATGCCACACTTTGGGTAGCTAAATGTCTTTAGATAGCTTTTCTGTGTGTGTGTTTGTGTGTGTGTGACAGAGAGAGAGGCGGAGAAATATTTTTAAATTGTCATCTAGATCTGCATTGGAATTGCACAGAAATTTGTACTTGTGATGATAACTTGTTCACAATTCAGATGGCCTCCTGCTAACCCTGCTGACTCTATTGTGTTGTATATTCTTTGTTGCATAGGCAATGAAATAAAAATAAATGAATTAGTCTGGGTCTTCTTCCAAGCACTGTTCTGCCATACCCCAACCAGCCCAGGTAGTGCTAGGAAATATTAAAATTCTGCATGAAATATTATTGTTGTTGCAATCATGTGTACTACAAACAGTAAGAGAAAGCATAGAAGAACTTACAACATGCAGTGCAATGAAAATGTGTGCTGTAATATTTGACTAGCAACCTACATTTCTAATAAATGTGATTAAAGCTGTGAACTAACCTCATACAGGACTGTGCCAAAGCTTACTGATGTAATATATTTTAATTATATTCTCTCAATACTTTAAACATATTCATGACGTATTAAGAACAACAGTCATGATCATCCTCATTACCACTCTTGTGCTTATTCCAGATGCCAACAAGACTGAGTATAGTCTGAGTATTTCCCAAGGTCCCATGAGCAGAGGAGGGCTGCTAGGTGTCAGGTCCACACAGAATATTCAGTAAGAATATTCAGTAAGAAAAATTCACAGTTTGTGCATATGCCGTCTCTACCAGGTTGGAGGATCCACTGACTATCTCCCACTCAACAGGACTCCAAAATATTTATCTAGGAGATGTAAGAGTCTTAAGTATGAAGGCACAATAGATAGGAGTGCTGGTCTCCCATCAAAATTAAAACTAACTAAGGCTGACTCCGGATGGCAAGAGGAAAATGCAGGATCTTGAAAGGGCAAAATCATAGGGCATGTCCAAGTCCTTACCTGTGTTTGGGGATGCTCTCATGATGTCACAGAAGTTCCTTCTGGGTATTTCGATGGTGCAAAATGCCTGGAAGAACATAACCATCACCCCTGCAGTGAACATTTCCAGCCCAGTTTTACTCTTACACATGTATGTGGACATTTATTTTTCAACAAGGATCCTGCAGTTTTCTCTTATCATCCCTGCAAAATCCTAGGACAACCCAGACTCTAACTTCATCTGCCCCTTGCTCTTGGGATAGCACAGTCAGCATGTCCAGCTATGTCAGTGGTTGTTGGCCTCACTTCATACCCTAGATGGGTGCGGTAGGTATTTTCACAAAAATGAATCCTAGGAGTCCAGTGAAAGTAAGCCATATCACTATTTTGGGAGTTATTTTTTCCTGAAATATCTATATTGCAAGATTCCATCCCTAGATCTAGGGGCTATGTTGGGATCGTCATGGATACATATGGCAATCCCAACATAGTGGTAGGATAATCCTGGATTTTTGGCCCTGTCTAGATGCAGACTTTGGCTGAAATATCAGACCTTATACCAGGCACGCGGTCTGACTTCTTGTGTAATTCATAGGCTGTGCTTTCAGACATATCAAAACCAAAAACAACAAAGGAAATATCTCTGAGGTTCTGCAAAGGTTTTTAATCTGTTGTTTTAATGGTTGTTACCCGCCCAGAGACCATTGGGTATGGGGTGGGATAGAAATGTAAATAATAAATAAAAGAAGACTTCAGAGTGGGATTGTTCACATACCAATTGGCCCCTCCGCCCTCTCTTGAATATTATCATTCTGTACCAAGGAGTGTAGTAGAGAAGTCTTGGGAACATGAGAGTGACACTATCTCTCTGAGGTCCTCTAAGGCACCACTTTTGTTATGTCTGAACACCATCCCAGTCAAGGCTGCTGGTGGAGGAACTCATCTGTGTGAGCAGAACAGGAAATATGGGGAGACCAAGAGACTTGGAACGCCCAAGGTCCTTCCAACTCTGCACTGCCTAAGAGATGAGTCAGCTTCATCTGCCCCCTTTCCTTGTTTAGATGGTGCCATAGAGGTTGACAGAAGAGAGATGCAATATTCCAAAGAATATGAAGGCCATTTATTTTAGAAAATCAATCTGTTAAACTAGAGTTCAGGAAAAGTACAGTAGAGAGGAAAAATACAGAGCGCAAAGTAAGAACATCATGTGAGACATTCACTCATTTCTCTTCCTTTTATATATTTCCTTGAACCAGGTAGTGTTATTGCTAAGTGGGTTTAAAATTTATTATATTTATTTTAAACAAATAACCTGTTTTTCTTTAATATTTGTATGCTTTTTCTTTGCTACTCTGGTTTAGGTTAGGTTTAGGGATGCAGCCTTTGGAACTGTTACTTATATTTTAGGGAATCTGCTTATATTGACTGCTATACGTTAGTATCTTTTTTGCTCATATTTTCTCTCTTCTTTTGAATATCTTGGGATTGTTGACAAAATGGGAGGCAATAATGGGGAATATGGAGGACAAACATTGTGACAAACATTCAAACTCATTTCTTCCCATTTCAGTAATACTTCTTCTCTCAAGGAAAGCTGCTAACTTGCAATAAATCTTTTCACTAGGGAGGACCGGGAGATAAACTATGGAAGTATTTCTTCTCATCCATGTGTGAGGTTGATAGTCTCAAAAGTTAGAGATATTGAGCAAGACACACATTTCCCTCTACAGTGCACTTTACATTTAGCTAAAATGAAAGGAAGATATAAGCACAAGGTTTTAAAGATGATGATGAAGAAGAACTGACTTTCCTATCCCGCTTTTCTCACTCATTTAAGGGGACTCAAAGCGGCTGACAAAGCTTTTATTCTTCTCCCCACAACAGGTACCCTGTGAGGTGGGTGGGGCTGTGAGAGTTCAGAAGAGAGCTGTGACTAGCCCAAGGTCACCCAGCTGGCTTCCTAGGTGAGGGTGGAATCAAACCTGGTATTCTCAGTTAAGAGTCCGGCTCCCCAACCACTAGACCAAACTGGTGTGAAATAATCTGTTTTGTTGTACTCTAGGTTTTCATCACAGTCAGAAATATAGGCATGACCACACTGGGGGAGTTTTCCCACTAGCACTAAGTACCCATTAAGTATGCATTAGGGACACATTAAGGACCCATTAGACTCAGAGCAGGAAGACCCCGTTTCCACTGCAGACTCCATTAGAACTGGATTTGTTTACACTTGTACTAGGGAAATCCAGATTAAATGGGTCCTTCAGGATCTATAATCTGGATTTCCTGTGGACCCCATTAAAGGAGTCTACAATCTGGATTACTTATTATTTATTTATTATTTACATTGCTAGCCCGCCCCATCCCCCAAAGTCTCTGGGCAGGTAAGAACCTTAAAACAACAGATTAAAAACAGAATATACATTAAAAGACTTTAAAAATTCAACAAATCTAAAACAATACACAACATGTTTAAAATGATAGTGTCTGTACTAGACGTGTCACCCCCAGCCAAAACGTGGCATGACGGACGTCTCCCACCTGGGTACAGACAGATGCTCCACATGGGTGCTCCGGCATTCCCACTGCGAGCTTGCCAAACTGATATTGTGTGCCAAACTGCCCATGGGGATGCATTGGGTACTTCCTTAGATCTGGATCTTCCAAATCCAGAATAGTTAAGGACCCAATTCTTAGATCCAGATCATCTTAAGATCCAGATTAAGGGAAGTAAGTGGGGGGGGGGAAACTTGGGATGCACCAAAAGAGCATCAGAACCATGGTCACTGGTAAGCAGGTCACTGTAAGCATTCAGGACTTGGTGCGCTTTTGAGCATGGAATCCTCTCCCAGAATTGTTCCTTTTCCATGCATCTTGCCAGCAACCACTAGAGTGACCTACATTGATTCTTGCTGCTTCCATTTCCATTTCTGTTTGTATACCGCCTTTCCAAAAGAAAATTTGCCCAAGGTGGTTTACAACAAACAGAAAATATACAATGCAAAGAAATAATCAAATTGTTACAATAAAAACACATAAAAATTGCAAATCTTTGGATTTGTTTAGATTAACCTTTACTCCATAATGTTTTTCAAATTCTTTTAGTTGTTGTTGCAAGGCTATTAAGGAGGTTTGGGGTTGTGTAAGGCTGTTTGTTAAAACTGTTGACTTGTTATATTTGCTTATGAATAAGCTCTGTATATTACAGAATGGAGTTAACCAATAAAAAAGATAAAAGAAATGGCACATCATGCAAAACTTTGCAAAATAAGCCAAATCGCACACACAAATTGAGGCAGCTGAGGCCAAGTGGTGTCCAGAGCAGCTGACCAAAGGGCCCCAGTCCATTACCATTTCTATTTTTAATACTGCCCTTCAAAAATAGAAAAAGAAAAAAAATGTTCAAGGCAGTTTACAACAAACAGAAAAAATACAATAAAAATTATTAATTATAAAATTACATATAGAAAATGTGTAATAACATTTCATACATTACAAAGTAGTAAATTATATAATCACCCAAAGCTGTGGGGGAAAGGTAGCAGGCACCTCAGTGCAACAGGTATCCTGTTCTTCGTTCTCCCAGAGCCATAGTTCTTATACCTTGAAGGGAGGGTGGGGCACAGGCAGCAAATGCCCAGGGGCAGCAGCTAGCCCATGATGTGAATTCCCACATACAGCTGACTTCTAGAGTGATTTCAGTTGCCTCACATCTTGGGCCTGGCTGGAAACTTCAAACCCAGATAACTTTTGTTTCCTACCCTGAGAGTCTGCACAGGCTGGTATATGTGGGACACACAAACATCACTTTTCACCACTACCTGCAGATAGCTTCTGCATCCTCCCACCACCCATGTGGCACATTCCTACTCACTGATTAACATTTAGGGGTGTGCATGAATGTTTTTTGTGTATTCGAATTCGAGTCGAATTGAATATCAGAACATTCTATTCAATTTGAATGTTTAAATCCTAATGCAAAAAAAAAACTATTCGAATCCGTTGCATTCAAATATGTTCATTCAAATGTTGGATGCGAATGAAGATACAAATGTCGACAACATTTGTGTTTAAAGATATGAATGTCGACAGCATTTGTATGTGTTATGCGTATCTATATGCATTTCATGTGCATTCCGTTTTATCCTATATGCATCCCGTTTTCGATCTAATATAAGCACAAATGCATACAGATACGTATAACATTCAAATCATTCAAATCATTCAAACAAATCTTTCAGAACATTCAAAATCTGTTCAAATGTCTAAATTCGAATGAATTTGATCGGATTTTGAATGTTTAGAATATTCGTGCACTTATTAACATTCTCGCCCTCTGAAGAGCTACAATGTGAATTACATGTTTTTGGGTGATTCTGCACTGGCTGGTATACTGGACCAGCAACTGATTGATTGATTGATTGATTGATTGATTGATTGATTGATTGATTGATTTCACCATATACCTCAAGGAGGGCTACAACATATAAAATGAACGTATTGAAACAATAACCTATTAAACTTATTAAAAACCTCTACTCGTAGTATGTTTTCTTTTCCAGCTTTCTGACCAGTACAGAATCACCCTTATTCTGAGGTAAGGTTGATGCTTTTACGACAAAATGTCACGAAAGTAGAATTCTAGTCTGAAAACAAAGCAAAAAGCCCCTTCCACATATTATTTCATTTTGTTTTAATCCTTAGTTTCTTCCATATCAATTCAGGATGTTGTATTTGATTTGCTCCTTTTGCAATAGGTTGCAACAGGATAGTGAAAGAGATAATTACATGTTCAGGGTCACCCAAGGAATTGTGTGGCAACATAACCCTCATTTTATTGGCCAAATATGCATACTATTGCAGTGCACTGGGTAGGAACCTATAACACAAAAGATGTAGTAAATATCTTTTTCATTGTCAAACCTCTCATAGTGCTGTTGTTTTCTATGTGATTTTCATTATAATTAGAAGCATCTACCTTGTTCTTGCTTGGTTCATAAGCAACTCAAGGAATAAAGGAATTTAATCATTTTTTTAAATTGAAAATCCCAGTAACTGGCATTGCTCAAAGCAGAGAGAAGAGGTGATACTTTGCTGTTCATCTCTTGGAAGCTAATATGAATTTCTTGTATAAATAGTTGCAGTTGGAATGACATTATTTAGAACAATATTCTATTAGGTCATTTAGAAACAACAGGCAGCAGTAGGGCTTACCTATGACATGTGAACTAGCAAAAGTTTCCCTAGTGTTTTTTTTATCTACCTTTTCATCTAATACCATATTTACACTGTTTTGAAATCGTTAGACTGTGAAGTAGAAGGTTTCTGAATGAATGAATGAATGAACGAATGAATGTCTACAACCATTAAGTCTGTATATATAAGTATGTGCGTGTATCACTAACTCACACACATCTGAATAATTTGGGAATTAAAGGCAGTTATGTTTAATGTGTTTTTAATTACATTCTGTGCCCTACTTTAAGCAAATAAGCTTCTTGAAATTAAAGGTTGTCTCTCAATGAATGGCTTTCTAAGGATAGTCTTAAGACAGACGTACATGAAATAAAAGTGTTATAGTGTGCACAACTATCTTCTTGATAAAATATTAGGACAAGATTTGAGCAACAGCTCCAAAATTCATGAATCTTTCCTTGATGTAAGTGATGTGAATACTTACAATTTTGTACATGGTTGGTCTTCCAAATCATAGTTTGTCATTCTTCAGGCAACTTCATACTTTTTTTAAAGTTTATATTGATGTACTTACTCCACTATACCTGTGAAGAGTGAGTTCAGCAACTAGATATTTCTGCACATGTGTATCCCGCAAATGCATCTGTTAGTGATACATAATTGGCTTCAGCCCCACGGTGATTCCACTTGAAAGTAAGCCCACATAACACAAAATGGTTAATGAGATGAAGAATGGTTGCCCTTCAGCAGCAGTTCCTATCAGCTGTGGTCTTTGGCAGCCATCTAGGATTTACATAAGACTAGACTTCACAGTTCAGGTTAGAAAAATACATGCAAGAAATTAAACAGTGGGGCTTTGTATTTATGTGTCTGTCTGTGCACATATACTTCTAGAAAACGCGTCGCTTGATTTCTGGTTCCTATTTTTAAGGTTTCCCTTTCCTAAAAAGAAAGTAAATAAATAACAGCATACCCAATCTTTTTCTTTTTTTAGTTTTACCTGGGCTATTACAGTAAGCCATGTGCATTTCATACACCCTGTTGTAATAATGTAAAATTTCATTTCAACATGTTTATGATAGTGTGATGATGGAAATGTTTTACCATTCTGTGTCATGCTATGTAATTAAAGTTTAATAGGTTAGACCTGGCAGTCAAGTTCTATATTGAAATTCATTCTAAGAATTCTAAGAGATGTAAAATAACATACAAGCTCTTAAAGGAAAACGTTAGTTCTCCATACCATAAGGATTGGTCAAAAGTAAGCCAAATGGACCAGATGGCTATCCTAGCGTTTTTTAGTTGATAAAGAAAAGATGAGGAAACCTATGAAGTCAACCAGGGCTCCACATTTGCCTTAATTCTAGTAGGAAAGGAAAAGAATATTAAAAGACCAACTGTTAGGCCCTTCCTGTACTTATTTATTCCCTGTCTCTCTTTCACATTAACATACATACATGAGGGGAGTCACATCCACATGGGTTGAGTGGGAACTGGCTGGAGGGGGAAGTCAACTTATGTATGGGGCAGTTGTCCTGAGACACTGTTTACATGGTTTAGGGAACATTGGTAGCAGTATGCTACAACCATTTTATAACCTTCCATGACCTCACAATCTGAAATTACATTTTTCATGTCAGGCAAAGACTCAGCCCACCGTGTTTACATGGCTGCCACAAGTCCACTTACTCCAGAGCAGGAAAAACTTTTGTCAGGTGAGGGAGCCATATTCCACTTCAGCCAAGAAACAGAGCTTCAGGGTAAGGGAATATGTAAATACCCTGTCTTGGGAGGAATTCCTTATCCCGTCAGAAATGTCTGAGGTGGATATCTAGACTGAACTGGAGAGAGGGAGAATGGATTTATCAAACATCACCATGTTTTCTAGGGAATTTGGTCTTCTCATTATGTACTTATAATGAAAATTGAGGTTTAATTTGTTCCAGAATCCACTGGCTGGTCTTTCTAGCTATCAGTGCTATCCTGATGATTTTTCTCCAGAACCAAAGGTCAGAAGAGTCTACATGTTTCCATCTTGCTTTCACATCCATACAACACAACTATTCTGATCTTTTTGTTCAGTGAGATGTTGTGACACTTAAAAATCTTCTCTAAACTGTCCATTGCTGCTTTCCCTGACTGTTGAACTGCTTTGGCAGTTCCTACTCTTCTTCCTCCGAGGATCCAGAAGCAATGAAATGGTCAGTTGGGACTGAGTGGGAATCTGTTGTATTAACCTTGCTATTGGCCATTAGTGAATATACTGTGCCTAATTATGTGAAACTGAGGAGGCATCAGATTTTGTGATGATTGCTGTCTTCAGCTTCATATGCTCACAAGCACACAAATTCAAAGGCCTGTCACTTTGAGCTATAGATAAATAACAACAATTAAGCAAAAATATTTGTAATGAGAGACAGCCAAACAAGTATCTGGTTGGTTTGAAATAGTATGTAAAATTTAGTACTCTTTCCTACTGCGTTGTCATTGCTTGTAAGATTATTTGATTGCAATCTGGAGTGAAGGAGAAAGAAAAAAATGTTTTTTAATACATCATTCTTAAGGTACATCCAACCCTTGAAGGCTTTAAGACTTCTTAGGCTGTTTCCACATGGGCCCCAGAGGCCTCATTAAGAACCTGATTGGTACAGATTTGGTACCCATTCACTATGTACCTTCCACACTGTGGGCCCCATTAGGACCCCATTGGGATCGGGTTGTCCACATGAGCATCACCAAGTTCTGGATCTAATGGGGTCTTCGGGCCCCATAATCCAAATCAGCCATAGATCCCTTTAAAGGGGCCTGCAGTCCATTTCTGTGCCTGGACGACTGGATTTCAGAGCACACATCCACATTCAAGCTGGGCCAACGGGGTCCATGGGTGGGCCTATGTAGCTGCTAGATTCCCTCTTCATAGAACGACTATGTAGATGAGCTATGCAACCAGTGGCCAGCAACATGGTAGCTATGTAGGCAACTATGTAGCTGTCTCCCTTCCATGCCCACTGTCAATGGAAGTGACTCTTGACTGACAGTTGTGCAAGCCAGTCACACCATGGGTGGCACTTCCTGTATGGGCCTATTTGGAGCCTTAGGATGGGTGCTATGGCATCCGCAAAGCAGCCCTGTTTAGCACCCATTGCCATCAGGTGCTATGCAGCCCATGCTGACAAATGGGATCTTTTTTTTTAGATCCAGAGCTGCAAGGAACAGGTTTCCCAAGGAATGGATTCTGAAGATCAAGATTTACTTAATCTGGATTAACTACAATAAGTATGGAAGTGGCCTTTATCTCCTATCATCTTTCCTTCTTTATTGTATAAGCCCTACACTCTTTCCTTAGGTCTGTAGTTTATTCATCTGCCTTTCTTTGATATTTAATTCCACTTTTCCTGTGACCCCTCTCTTTAGTTTTTGAGTAATCTGATCCTTGGATCTCCTTCCAGGTTCTTAGCTTGCTCATGCAACATTTCTTGCAGAGATGTCTTTAAAGTTCAGTTTGTGCTTGAAGTTTTGATAAAATGGTTTGTGTTTGAGTTGAACTGAGGGGACTGCACACCCTTGTCAATCACCCCCTAGGACAGTAATGCCTCTCCCCTCAAGATGCCTTGGGGAAGAAGAGGCACGTGGCCACATGGATGGTGTTAAGCTGTGTTCCAAAAGGCATACTTTGTTCCAAACGGCATTCCTTACCAGCTTAACAAAATATTCCACTAAGTTATTTTCCTAGAAACTTCCATATTTCTACAGAATCCCTCCCTCACACACACACAATACTGGGCATCTAAGTTATGGATGGGGGGGGCAGATTTCTCAAAATAACATCTGTAGAAGTCTTCTCAAATATTCATTTTAGATTTCTTTTTCATTTTCCAGACAGAAACTGAATCAGGTTGTTTGGAAAATGTGAATGCTTGTAGGCAATTAAATTATGATCATGAGTTCAAATCCCCATAAGGGAAAGTAGAACTCTAATTACAGGCTATGGGCACTTCAAGAGCAGCAAAAATTATGATCAGTTATTACAGGAGTTCACAAAGATAATATTCCTCTTTTCTTTTCATATATTAATATGCCAATTACAACATTCCCAATATTTTCCTACTATTTGTAAAATCTCCCTGGAAGAGATCTCAGTGTGCCAGAAAAACAAAACTGTAGAACAATACGGTAAATATTTTCTTTAGTTTCACCTTTGAACTTTCTGAGGTAGAAAAATATTTTTCTTTGACTTCATTCACTGACAGAGAATACTAATTTTTGCCTTTGGTTTAAAAAGTGTGCCTGGTGGCTATTAGGACACACTCCGAACGTCCAACTTTCAGGGTCATCTACATCTTTAATATTCAACCTCATGTACTGCTGTTCAGCTGCAGGCTTGCTGGCATGAGCCATTAACCACCTGTTGGATGTAACCTTGCCATGTCTTACACACAGCTGCACACGAGCCTTTGGTACTCTACAATACGCTTTTGGCTCATTCCATGAAAATAAAAAAGGCTGTTTAACTTGTGATCAGTGATCATATGATTCATTTGCTGGGTGCAGGATCAGTCAAGCAGCACTAGTAAATCATTAAGAATGCACTCAACACTCTTCCTGCTGAGTAGTACGAGCAGAATTTCTCCATTCTCTCCAAATATTATTATTACAATTAGATGGGAAATGCAGTACAATTTCAAAAACAATCCTGGAATGTGTAAGTCTACTACAAAATAAGGTGAATTCATTAGATAGTTGCTGCTGCAGTTAAGGAAAATATTTTATAGCATGAGTGCAACTGGATTGTCTTTTCTTTGGTGACTTGGCATGGATTATAATATTTTCTGTCAAGAAAAAAGTAAGGGAAAGGAAGAAAGAAAGGAAAGAAAGAAAGGAAATGGTCTCTTACATGGTATTAGGATGAAAGTTGGGAAATTCTGAGCTAAGTTTGAAAGCACCTGCTGAGGAGGAACATCTGAAGAGTTCTGAAGCACTAATAATATTTCACATTCACTTTGAAAAATTCCTCAGGGGACTTTTGCAAACTCTTAAAATGCATCCTTCTGACATTCTCTGATCACTTCTGCAATTTGTTTAACCTTGGTCAAGCTGTATAAATTGAGAACGTTTAAAAGTTCAGCATATTAATGATTTTCAGCAAGAAAAGTTTGGTAATTGAGGTCAAGATTATTTTTTTTAAAATTCAGAACTGTTACAGGTAGGGAAAATTTCATTCTGTAAACTGGAGATTAGAATACTGTTTCTAAACTAGAATACAGTGAGCTTGAGGGTTAATTTCATTAAAAGAAGAGAAAAAAGGAGAAATGACACCATTTGGATTTTCTGTGATATATAGATTTGCAATTGGCTCTTAGAAGCTAGTAATGCTTTGCATATTTGTTTAAAAAGATTCAAGTAGAAGGTATACTGAAATGCTGAATGTAACCTGCTCTTCATATTGGATTTTTTTTTGCCAACTACTGAAGTATCAGTGAAATAAAATCCATATTAGTCCTTTCCATTAATGCAAAGTAGTACATACTCAGCAGAGATGGGTTATGTATACATAAGAGCACATAATCCCCCATCCAGACATCCAACAACAACATGAGACAGACTGAATACAGACAAAGACTTTTGAAGTATGTTGAGCCAATGGACAGATCAATGAAATTGATTGGATAATTATGTTTCTTTTAAAAGCTTGGGTATGGTGACCAAAGTATACTTAGCCTTTCTCGAGGAAGCCCTGTGCTTCTAAATGGTGCTAATTTTAGATTTAATATTTTTTCCAATATCTTCCCTAGAACAAACATTAAACTGACAGACATATAATTTCCCTGGTCCATCTTTGAGCCCCCTTTAAAAAAGTCATCTGATAGCTCTTTTATAAATCTTGGTTTTGAATGAATACCATTTAAATTTGCATGCTTGTTTTGTTGAGGAAGCAAAAATTCATTAATTAGTTTTGTTGTCAAATCATTTAATTAAAAAAATAGTTTTTTGCATTTATTTTTGAACATTTTCACAAGGAAAAAAAAGCCCTTTTTGTGACCAAATCCACAGTGAAGCATGGATATTCAGTAAAATTGTTCATTTTCTAAGTGGGAAACTGGTTCATTTTGGATGTGAAAATAATTAATTTTGATGTGAATGTTTGTAAATACAAAACAATGTGTTGGGTTTGTGAATGTGAATTGAATTTTTCACATCCTTACCATTCAGAACTGGTGATTTGTGAATTCCTGGAAAAAGTGAAGGAACAAATAATTAGGGTGAGGTAAGAAAATGAAAGGATGATCCATAGTTACTTTTACCTTATTTTTTTCTGTTATTATATGTAATTTGTAATCTATCTTAAAATTGTCTAATAAGGAAGGCCTACAAACTTCTTCTCTCAAAGGCCTGCTTTCTTTCATCACCACTGTTTGTCAGACTTTGTTTCTTGATATGTGCAAATTTGGTTCATTCCAGAACAGTTTGAATCAAACTGTTTACTTCAGATCTGTTTGAACCACCTCTGGTTCAAAGGAAGTTTTTTTTTTAGTTTGACTCAAACCAGGAGTTTCCAATTGTACATCACACAACCAAATGGCGCTATCTGGACTTTTTGTTATAACTGAGAATTTCACAATTGCATAAAATTGCTTATGCTGAGAACTGAACATGCTGAGAATTACACCAGAACTGTGTAATTCTCTGTTGTAACAAATACAATATCAAACTGTTTACAAATCTGTTTGAACCAGGTCAGCATGTTCATGTACAACTCTATTCATTTCTGGCAAAATGGACTCAAGCTTAGGGATCGATCCAAATTCTCTGCCATGATATCAGATACCTTCAACTTTTCTGCAGTTTCTTATCTTGTTTAATACCATTTTTTGTTCTTTATCATCTAAGGGTTCAATGTCCTTCTTAGGCCCTTTTCCTACTTTTTCTTACCTTTACCCAATTTCTTTCTGTCTGCCTTTCCAATTTTACCAACTTGGAATCACATTCCAAAAATTGCATTTGTGCACACCCCTACTGTCTGATAGGCCTGCTGCTCTCAGGGGTTAGGGTTGGTCTTAGGGTTAGGGATTTCACCCAAGTAGTTCATCCATACCGCCTTAAAAAAAATGAAGTAATGGAATACTTCACAATGAGTGGCCTTGTAAGTTGTTGTTTTACATTGGAGGATCATGTGATAATGCACAGGTACATTGGAGCACTGTAAAACCTGTCTGGTACATTAAAGAACTGCTACACGGTCCCTGCAGAATTTTAAACCTTTCTGGATGCAATCAAAGTAGTTATCTCTTTTCTGGAAGAAGAACAGAACAAAGATCACATAGTTAAGAATGAGTGACCATTCGTTTCATGGGGAAAACCATCCTGTTCGAATAGCCTCCAAATAACAAAATATGCAAATGCATTCTTTCCACAGTCCTATCTGTAGGACTGTATGTGATGGGACTTGTGTGATCTGCCCTGCCTCGATAATAGCAATTTATATGTGATTTCATGATGTATTTCGGTGCATGCTCTACATGCAACGATGCGTCAGTCTGCCAGTATCAAGTGTATTGCCCCCAGGGTAGCGATGCAATGTGTATAGGTGACAGGCAACAGTAGCAAGCAATGACAAGTAGCAGCAGATGATACATTACCAATTACATTATATATCTGAATATCATTGCTGCCTATGTGTGTGTATAAACATTTTGTTCCACCAGACTGAAAATCTGTTCTAGCCTAGAGTCATGAAGGAGCACAGAGCCTATGGCCTTGAATCATAAGGAGTTTTGCATAATTGCTTGGGTTTTTTTTCCTATCTAATTTGTATGATATCTCTACCCACTATTTAAGTAACTGTGTACAGATCAGTCAAGTACAACTTTAGTTGACCTACTGATATAGTTATGCTCCCAAATGTGAGGTGTAGGTTTGGCTTATGGTCCACTCATGCATTTTCAAAATGAATTTGAGTAACAAGAATAATTTCTTGTGTCCTTTATGCCATTTCCTCAATTGTAAACCTTCCAGGATGAGATTTATCCTTTCCTTCTTTTTAAAGCAGAATGCTCATGGATGGTAGTATTTCCTTGTTAATGACAACCACAACAATGTCAGAAACAGGATGCTGACATAATACCACACACAATTAAAGAGGCCAAGTATGAAGTACAGTGACCCCCTCCCCTCGAAATCCTGTGTTAACAGCAGGGCTGTGACCGATCAAGGCTTCCCCTTCAAAAATCCCCTGATTTCAAGTTGCACAAACCCCTGGAAATGATGTAGAATAATTTAGTTTATTAAAATTTAAAAGTACATAAAATAGCAAAAAAGAAACAGAATCAAAATAGTCCAGGTAAATAAAAATTTTTCACCATGCAGAACATGGGGTTCAACTTCAAAGTTCCATAAAAATTCAAAAGGGCATGAAGTTATTCCATTGCATAAGCAAAGTAACTTGAGCAATTGCTCAGGACAAAAGACTGCAATCAGAGAAAAAGCATTCAATGAAGACAGACTAGAGAATAAATAGAACAATTAGAATCCTTAATGCTAGGTCTGGCATAACTATATCTTAAATTATAACTGCATCAGATGTTACACATTAGCAAATAAGATGCCAACAAACTTAGATTTTTCTAGAAGATGAGTGAATAACCCCCTCTCATCAGGTGATGTCAGCAGTTACCCATCACATCTCTGAAGCCAATTAGTGTTATCAGCTTTAGGAATGAGTTCCCAGGTGCAACTGCTTCTGGATGGTACTGCTTCAAAGCCAACCATGCCTTTCTTCTTCAGAACTTAGAACAAAGATCTTGCTTTCCCTTGGGAAGATTTTTACTTCTGATGTTAACTCTCTAAGGCAGTGGTTCTCAACCTTCCCAATGCTGTGACCCCGCAATGCAGCTCCCCATGCTTCAGGGACCCCAAGCCATGGGGGCGGGGCCACTGGGTGGGGCCATGGGTCAGGGGGTGAGGCCACTGGGTGGGGCCACAGGTCAGGGGGCAGGGCCACTGGGCAGGGCCACAGGTCAGGGGGTGGGGCCACAGGTCAGGGGGTGGGGCCGCTGAGGAATCCACAGGGAAGCTGCCCCTGAGGAGGAGAAGGGGGGTCTTTGATTGCTCCCCCAACTGCCTCCACTGCTGTCTCCCCCGTCACAGGCAGGCAGCATGGATGGAGCTGCGCAACCACCGCTCCCCCCCAGCGCCGCCATTGCCACCGCTCTTGCTTATACGGCCCCCTTTCAGTCCGCTCCATCCCCCCAACACACTCAGTGGGGGCCGCAGCGCCCCTCACCCTCCTCTGCAGGCCGCTCCTGAGTGCTCCCTTCCTTCGTTCGTCGGCCAGGCAGGCACCTCCTGCTTGCTGGCTCCCGCTCTTGGCCTGCTGCTGCTGCCTCTCCCTTCGCCCACCCGCCCGGCCTTCTGAACTTCCCGCCTCTGCCACCGGCCTGAGGGCATGCTGGGCGGGCAGAGGTGGAGGGTGGCGGCGCGAGGGAGGTTCCGCTGTGGGTCGCTGCGCACATCAACGCTCCTGTGGATTTGCACAGACTGTTGGCCCCGGTGACTCACGGTCACTGCTCCTCCCTCCCTCAAACCCATTTGCCTGGCCGCCCTGCGCCATTGCCGCCAAGCAGCGTGGGTTGGGGGCATCGCGGCCACAGGCGGCAAGGCTGAGGAGGAGGAAGAGGCGGCACCGGTAGTGCCCCCCAGGGCCGGCACCCGCAACACCATCTTCTCGTCGGCCTCACATGGCCGACAGACAAATGCCCCTCGCCCACGCTGGCTCCACCCCCTCCCTCTGTGAGGCAGCAGCACCCAGGGTGAGGGTTGGGCCTGCACTGGCCGGCGGCAGTGGGCACTGGGGCGCAGCGGAAGTCACAGGGGGCAGTGGATGGTGCCGGGGGGCGCCAGGAGGCGGCGGTGGAGGCGGTGGCCGTGGGGGGATGGCGACAGTGGCGGGGGTGCACGGGGGGATGGCAACAGTGGCGGGGGCACACAGGGGGGCAGAGGGAGACGGCGCGACCCCACAAAAATTCTTAATCAACCCCACGTGGGGTTGTGACCCACAGGTTGAGAACCCCTGCTCTAAGGCCAAAATGGAGATAGTTAGGCTCTCCTGTTACATCATGCCATTCTGACTGCCTAGACTATTACAGGATTCTGAGCTGCCTCTACACACACATGAGCTGAGAGTTTAGAAGGACTCCTCTCAGCTTGTGAGTTGGCATGCTGTGCTCACAGTTCCACCCTGGGTAACCATTTGATCTGATTTTATGGTAATTGTCATCAGTGGATCTATCTACGTGGGATCATATCAAAGTGGCTGCCTTTAAAGATGGGGCTTGTTTACAAGCAAGTTTATGCAAATAAATTTAAAGCGAAAACCACTCTTAGAGTTAAGAGTATGTTTTCTACCTTTCCAATGTGCCAAGATTGTTCTGTGATGTAGGGATGTAGACATTCCCCCCCCCCTTCCTGATTCACTTCATATCAAAGCAAATGGGACGGAACTTCACATTTTGCAAATGCAGACACTTCAAATTTTTTAGACTTTGAATTCACTTTGTATTTCCTTAAATTCCTGCTGCCACAACTTGCACCCCTGAATCCATTTAGAATCCTCTCAGAATCCACTCCAGAGCTCCAAATGAAGGCCCAAACATGTTTGCTTTGCATGTGAAGAACTCTTTCCGATTTTCCATTTCCATTTTTTATTTATATACCGCCTTCCCAAAAGAAACTTTTGCCCAAGGCGGTTTACAATGAATGGAAACCAAATACAAAGCAAAATACAATCACCACATGCAAAAAAAGAAAGATACAGCAAATATAATCAACAACTTAAGTTAAAAACAATTTTTGCCAACGGCAGTTTACATAAATCAAAATATATAGCATATTGTAACAAATAACATATTATATAATAACAAATATAATAATAATAAAAACTGGCTGGAGACAGGCTAGTCTTCCTTTCTCATCCCTTCCCTCAGTTATACTTGCAGCTGGGCGTAGCGATGTAAAACGCTCTCAAGCTGGCTTGGAAGCTGACTTGGAAGGTGGCTGCCGGCTGGCTCTTCCTCC
Source organism: Aspidoscelis tigris stejnegeri (assembly GCA_023333525.1). Classification (NCBI taxonomy): domain Eukaryota; kingdom Metazoa; phylum Chordata; class Lepidosauria; order Squamata; family Teiidae; genus Aspidoscelis; species Aspidoscelis tigris. The sequence continues at coordinate 113,461,866 of JALMGA010000002.1, read as the reverse complement.
TTCCTCCTCTTATACTTGCAGCAGCTGGGCCAATGTTCAATTTGAATGTGAAGTTTCAGACCTTCCAAAGTTCCTACAATATCTCTGAGAACCCACCGTCATTACATAAAGAAGCAACTAGGGAGGGTGGGATCCATAGGATGCCTTAAAAGTTTCAAATAATCAAGGCCCAAATGGGAACATCAGTTAAAAAATACTGAGAATTTTCTGTCAGGATGGATGGCAAAAACTCTGCCCAACAACTTAGACTTAACATGTTTATCTGAAATCGTTGTCCTATTTCAGAGCAGAAGGGAGTATGACAGAATAAGAGATATAAGTCCTTTCTTCACTGATCTCTAGTCTGGAATGCAGTCTTTTTCTGGTCCTCTTTGGCCCACACATTGTTCCATGGGCACAAGACAGAGTGTACTTTGGATCATAAGGCCCAAAATGGCCTCCTGGTTTGTCCCTTGGTAGACCTCAATAATGAAGCCTATTTGTGTACTAGGGTAGTTCCTGGACATCAGGGCTGAATCCAAAGCTTGGGCGAGGGTTGGTCCATAACTGATCAGAACTAGCTTCTGCCTGATCTGGATCTACAGATCTGGAATTGTGCCCTATCTGTGAAACATCTCATAGAATAAAAGTCTGTAGAATAAAAGTGAACTTCACACCAACAAAAATACTTCTTTTCAACATCAATATTCCTACCCTTTTTTTTGGGGGGGGAGATTGGTGACTTCTTCAGAATAATCACCCTTTTGGGGGGGGGTGTTGGAGGAGAGACTTTAAAAATGCATATGGTATTAGCAGCGTGAGCACCAGGTTTGTGAGAATTATTTTTTGATTTCATTAAATGTCCTTCAGTTTTTATTTTGTTCCAGAAAGATGGTGCAGGTCTCAGATTCATTCACAATCTTTAAAATCCATCAGCTGGTAACATTGTTCTGATCTCTTTTAAAGTCAAGATCTCTCCAGTCTACGGCTTCTTGACATTATGAGAGTCTCTTCCAAAAAAGAAAAATAATAAATGAAATACTCAGAAATAAATTAATATCTGCAATAAATACAGAACTAGTAGTGCCTGTGGCTATTAGCGTGTTGCATTGTCACAGCTCTATACTGGGTTTAGGGAGCTGTGTGTTGAGGCCAAGAGGTAATGGCTTGCCAAACACTACTTTGAGAGTTTGCTGCTTTTGTTACATAACTGAAATTATCATGGGGGATGGTGGGAGGTCATAAGTTATCAGCACAAATACTTCCAAAACAGATACGTTTTATATCAGATCTTTTTTTTCTTTTAAGAAGAATTAAGATAAGGCCATAAACTCAGAGCTGCAAAATTGTTTGTATGTGCATTTTTGATCAAGATGACTATCTGTGTGGAATGTTTCAGGGCAGGAACACCTTGGTAAGATACAAAGTTTATTAAATTTCTGGACCATGTTACCCTTGTCACCAAGATTAAAGCATTCTTGCTGTTGCTGCACTGTATTAACATAACAAGTGAGGAAATAATGTAGTGTTTCTACACAGAGCAGCTGATCAATTTTGACACTAAGTGTGTGAGAAATCACATGAAAATCTGAAGCAACCAAGAGGAATAATTAGAAGCTAACAGAACAATACTGGTAATATGACAACAGTGTCTTAAAGCACCCCATAGGATTGAAATCGTCAAGTTTGCTTGACCTATATCTTTAATAATACAGCTCATTGCCCTTTTATTAAAGCTGGAGGGAAAGAGAAAGTGTCTGCTTCATCTTTCTTTCTTTTCCGTTTTTTAAGGGCAATTTCAAACAACAGAAATGTTTATTTATTGACCCTTTGCAAATGACCCGTTCTGTTACTACCAATGACAAAGCAAATCAGCATACTGAAAACTACTTTTTAAAATTATGTGAATATGTGTATGTTGTGTGAGAGAGGGCCACAACACACACACACACACACACAAATTTCAGTTGGCAAAGGAAGAGTAAATATTACGTAACACTCAAATAAGATAAATGGCTATGTTAGCAGTGGAAATAACCTCCTGTTTAATTAGAACATAAGAGCTATATGAGACAATAAAAATGGTTACTGCTGCCCTTGGTATCTGTTTAGGAAATATTATTGTGCTGGAGATAGTGCTAAGTATTATTTATTCGTGCAATATCACAGACTCTATAATTGTTTGCAATGTTGATAGTTTCCAGACATGCAGAATAAAGCATCTTTTAAAACATCTTCCTTGAAAAAATAAAGATTTTCCCCCCTCTATGATACTCTAGATTGCAGAAAAGAAAGGGTTGCCTTTTGCAAAGGATCTCAAAGCAGTTTACAATACTGAATCCAAATATGATCTCTCTTGTGTTCACTGGTACATTGAAATGTGAGTTAGAAAGTGGGCACCATCAGATGAAACCTCAATTGGGGCTGATTGCATCTGGCAACAAGGTGTTGCCACAACTGAAGTGAAGCTGGGAGGTTAATCTCCTTACCACTTGTTACCCCATTATCCAACTGGATTGTCCAGCTGTGACCTTGGATTGACTGAAGAGTGGGAATGGATCAGAAAGTTGGGTCACATAGACTGGGATCAGGGTCATTCAATAGACAGATATCACTGCCACACATCTTATGTTTGAAAATGGATGGGGCAAGAGAAAATAAAATGCACAACACGAAACAAATATTTTATTTACCTGCTCTTGCAACACCATGGTGAACCAGCATTCCTTTCTAGAAAAGTAGTTCTTTTCTTTGCTGTATTGGTTTGGGGTATGTGTGGGGTTTTCCATGGCAGTGTTGGAATAGCCAGCTGTACTTGCAGCCATAAATCATGCCAGTATTTCTATCTACCTGGAGTCAGCCAAGGGCACAATGGAAGCAATTGCGTGTGGCAGCTATACTCTCTAGCCATCCCAGTACAGTCCCTTTCCCCCCATGTAGATGCAGCCTGAGAGAGTAAAGATGTGTCTGGAGTTTTGACACAGCTTCATTGCTGGTAGTCCCCATCACCCTAGTTTCCAGCTGTTGTTACATAGCTTGAATAAACATTAAGAATAACTTTTGCTGCGTGCTCATCATCATAGTCATCATCATCATCATTTCCATAGTTGGCAGAACAAGAAGTGACCAGGCAAATCTCTATAGGGAGGAATTCTTACAAGCATCCCAGGCATGCCAATGGACCAGACAAATTAAATATGAATCACCTGGAAATAAACTAGGCAGAATATGTGGTGGAAGAATCTGATTTAAAAAAAAAAAAAAAAAAGCTGCAATAGATCAAGAACTTGGGCAGACTTTCCATTTTGTCCCAGCTCTTTTTTAGAGGCCCCAGCCTGTTCTCACTTGTGGAAGAAAAGATACCATAAAACAAGCACCAGTTGTCATTTTAGTGTATTATCGGCCTGTAGGAAAAAAAAAAGTTTATAACCCATTAATTTGTGGACAGAAAGGTAGGAGCATTAAAGTCCTGCCTGCTAACTATCTCTGTCCATTTCATCTAAATTCATGCCCACCAAAGCATTTTAATATCAGTAACCTGAAGACCCTCTGAAAAGATAATAGTGTGAGGTCACCTCTGAATGGTTTTCATCCTTCTCCTGCTCTAAATTTATGGATACATGAAATCCTTCCAATTCATACATGAAATTTATACTTAGATTCCCCCCCCCATTATACCCAGTAAAATATGAAGGAAGAATCAAATTGTTACCAAATAGATAAATAAATATCACAAATACTGGTCCTTCAGTGACATCTTTAAAGAATGGAGGGGTTAGTGAAAGAACAGTATATTGGGACAGCACCAAAAGCGATAGCATCCTATGTGATATGTGGAGACAATAAATGATGGAATATCTAGAAGCTTCTATCTGCGTGTGAGGTGTTTCTCTCAACTGGAAATATACAGATTGCAGTATTTATTTGAGAAGTGGCAGTTATTCCCATATATAACATCCAACTTGTCATATGGGCACTTCCTTAAGGTTAAAACCAATTACTTTGGGATTCAACTCATAGCGATTTGAAGTAGTGAGTCTATTTTGATTATATACTTAGCATTACTTGAGCAAGAAGGAAAGAATGTAAAAGGGAAGATTTATTAAGAATGAAGGGAAAATCTGGAAGTGACAGAATTATATACAGGCTCAGATATAACCATGTTGCTACTATCTTTAAGGAAGTCCATCTTTCAGGACTAGTATTTATTGCAAGATGTGCTAGGCTGCCAAGCCACATCTACTATTACTTTCAAATGCACCAGATATATAGGAAACTAACTGGTGCCAAGGAATGTGGCTTCCACACAAAACGTTTTGACAGAAGCTGTATCCCCACAAGGGCATTTTGCCTGTGGAAACAATAAATATTGCAACAATACAGGCAACGTTAAACTCTTCATCAATCCCAGTGATGGGAAATCTTGCTGTTTAAAAACTTCACAGCCTATAACGCTGCTGATGTGTTCTGTACTATTAAGTGTCCTTGTAACAAATTTTATGAGAGTAAATCCGCAACACAACTTAAAAAAAAAAACATACCTAAGAAAGTGAAAAGAAAGTGAAAAACACCTGACAGATTTAGGCTGTGTCCTGCTCCAGACAAAAAGGAGACAGAAAAGATAATCCTTTGGCAAACTGGGGAGAGTTAGCGAAACCTCTGAGTTGCTCCTGAACCATTTTGGCCTTCTGGTGAGATTGCCAGACTCATATCTCATAATAACTGGGTTTGATTCCACACTCCTCCATGAAGCCAGCTGGGTGACCTTAGGCTAGTCAAAGCTCTCTTTCCGAGCTTTCAGAGGGTGTCATTTGTGGGGAGGAAAATGGAAGGTTCGTCAGCTGCTTTGAGTCCCTGTGGTTTTCTCCCCTACAGGGTTTAGGGGAAATCCAGGCTTTTCGACATCTAATTTTCTGAATGTTTACATCAGAGATCAGTCAGTTATCTGATTCTTCCACTCTCAAGCCACTTCTCCACTTATGCAAACCAGTACTTGCCGTCACCCAAGGAATTGCCCACAGCCACACATCTCTCTGTGTGTGGCAACAGCAGTGGACATTTTGAGTTCATAGCAACAAAGTTAATTAAGATATTCAGCGGATGTCTTACTGTGGGTACCACAAATCACTGAATGCCATTTTATGATTACCCACGGTCGGGCCTTTGATGTCGTGGGACCCACACTCTGGAACAGTCTCACCTCTGATATATATAGACATCTGAAATAATCTCACCTCTGATATATATATACTGCCAATTGAAGACCTCTCTTTCTACCCAGGCCTTTCCAGGGTGATGCTGCCTCCAGACAGTGCTGACCCCAGCGCTGTGTCTTTCTTTGTTTTGTGGTCGCTTTCAATCCGGGTCTCCAAATTCCCAGAAGTGGATGTGACCACTCCATGAATGTATGGTTGGTGTTCCAGCCTCCACACTTAAATACTGGATGGGGCTCCAACCTATGCTCTGCCAAAAAGGTAAATGCATCCCTAAAACTGCTACTGCAGGAAAACCCGCTATCAGTGCTGGGTTTTCCAGCAATAGTTTTTAGTGCTTTTTAGGGACTGAACCCCTAATGCTATGGTGAGGTTGCCTACGATACATATGATGACCCCACCCAGCGCAGCAGCATAATGGTGCGATTTTTGTTCTATTTGGATGCACCCTGAATGTTTGTCTCTCCTATCCTTGATATTAATTACAGGTATGTTTCTATATAACTATCATGATTTTAGCTTTTTATTTTTTATACATCACTTTGAGGTTATATTTTAATAGATAGTATATAAATAAATTAAAATGAAATGATAAATGAATAAGTTTGTTGGAAGTGGGTACAAGGCAATGAGAGTGTGGACTGTCTAGAAATTTTGGTCTGATCAGAATGAATATGGCACTTGTGCCTGCGTGAATTCCATGCAAAATTAGAAAGAGTCCTATGTGAGTGCAGTAATTATCCCAAGCTATTACAACTATTAGTCCTATTGGATCCCCTTACTATTTATTTATTTATTTATTTATTTATTTATTTATTTATTTATTTATTTATTTATTTATTTATTTATTTATTTATTTATCCCACCCTATACCCAAGGGTCTCAGGGTGGGTTACATCATAATGAACACATTAAAACCAATAACATATTAAAACTATGGCAGTGTCTGTAGGGAGGAAAAGGCTGTTCCTTTACTTACCCAAATGTCAGAGCAAAGAGATGCTTCTTCACAGCTCACCTATTACAGCAAAAAAAAAAAAAAAAACAACCCAGAAATATTTGTGTAAAAAGTTGAGAGACTAACCTATTTGCTCTTGAATGTGGAAGAAGAAGAGTTGCCTTTTCTACCCCACTTTTCTCACCCATTTAAGGGGACTCAAAGCGGCTGACAAAGCTTTTGCATTCTTCTCCCCACAACAGAACACCCTGTGAGGTGGGTGGAGCTGTGAGAGGTCAGGAGAGAGCTGTGACTAGCCCAAGGTCACCCAGCTGACTTTGTGGAGGAAGGTGGAATCAAACTGGGTATCCCCAGATAAGAGTCTGGCTCCCTAACCACTAGACCAAACTGGCTCACAGTTTTATTACAGAGGACCAACAAAATTACATTTTATTATTCCATCTCGTTGTAAAACCCATTTTTAACAGGCCAGGCCAAAGATTTTTCTCAGCCAGATCCCTCCTGCCTTCAAAATCTGCACCAAATCCCCAATCTTTTTGCAACTGATTCCCACTCTCTTCCCTCTGCTCCTTCTGAAAGAAGGAAAAAACCTCTTCTTTTAAGGGCTTGTAGGTTGGGAAAGGATGCTTAGCAACAGCATTCCTGTGCCTTAAGTAGCTGCAAGCCCCTTGCTGAACCCTTTGAAGTGACTGTCAGGCCAGATTTATTTTGTTTTAGCACATTGTCTACTTGTCCAGATGTATCAGGAGATAAAAAGGAGTCATGTTTACACTCTGCTTTTTTCCCTTAAGATGTAATTAAATCGCAGTTTTGATGAGTCTCTGGGAGATTGGAGATGAAATAGAAAGCAAAAATTGGCTAGAGTAAAGGGGAGGAAATCCAGTTGCTAGCCTAACACCTGACACATCAGGAAAATAAAAATTAAGTGATGAGGCTGTGATTTGATTTGGTTATGTGGAAGCCTTAGACCATTATTTCCAAAACGTCTGGTAACAGAGGCACATACATTCTAAATTAATCCATAGATCCTTCACTCTGACATTAGAAAGGGAGTGTGTATATCTCTCTGTGTGTGTCTGTCTGTACACATATATGCAAGGAATAATAGCATAAGGAGGGATTGGCCTGGACTTCTTCTTTGATGGCAAGATAATTCTGTCCTTAATGAAACAGAATTTCCCAGCCCCAATGAGAAGTTAAGGGAATGAAGGAAAGATCCTAAAGCTCACCCAAAAGCAGTCAATCACAAAGAAGAATATCAGCAATGAAGTGGGTTCGATTCCACCCTCCCCCATAAAGCCAGCTGGGTGACCTTGGGCTAGTCACAGCTCTCTTATGAGCTCTCACAGCCCCACCTACTTCACAGGGTGTTCTGTTGTGGGGAGAAGAACAGAAGCTTTGTCAACCGCTTTGAGTCCCCTTACATGGGTGAGAAATGTGGGGTAGAAAGCTAACTCTCCTCCTCCTCCTCCTCCTCCTCCTCCTCCTCCTCCTCCTCCTCCTCCTCCTCCTCCTCATTCAGTTTATGTGTTGCCCACAACATCCTAACAGCTTTCATTAGGGAATTCCTGCTCTGTTCATGAGTTTTTGGAGCATCTCTTTGTGCCCTTCTAAGGTTTATCAACATGAGCATTTTAAGAACATTGGGCTCATTCGTGAACACGATCCAAAGCACAAAGTCAAATAACACAGATTCCAACACAAATGATATCCAGTATGAAGGAGTAAAGGGATACCTTATTTGTCTGAAAAGGACATAACAGTAAGTTGGTAGACTCAATTATGACAGCTTGGAAAACTTCACTGACTGGCCTAAGAAAGATCGGCCATTCTGGAGGAAGTCAATCCATATGGTCGTAGAGAACCACTTTAAACCTTCTTCAGTCCACATTCATTTTTTAATTTTTTAAAAAAACTTTTTATTGGGTTTTTCTTTCTTTTTAACAATTGCTTTAAATCCCCCCTCCCCCCAAGGGTAATACATAATTCAAAGTTTTTATACCTATCATTGAAAAGGCTGCACAATTCATAATACTACATTGAGAAAATTAAACGCAACTTCAATTTCTCACTTTCGCTCCTAAGCTTATTATCTAAATATATTTTAACTATCATCCATGTCTGTTTACATATTCTAACCCTATCCAAATTACTTATATAGTTCATACGACTATTCAATATTTTTACCACTATCACATTAATTATACAATTATGCCATTTACTAATAGACCATTTTGTTCTGTCCTTCCATCCACTAACTAGGCTTTAGTCCACATTCAGGTCCTGCTGCTCACCCCTTTTCAATTCTATCTGATTTGTGGACTTTCTACCCTCCATTTGGGCTTTCCTGAATGGAAACAAAAATGGATAGAGATGAAGAGGTGTGAACATTCAGACGTGAAGATGGACTGAAAAAGGTTTAAGGTGCGATCACAGCCAAGATGGTGTCAAACAAGCAAGGAAGCACTGGTTAATTTTTTTTTCTCCAAAGCCCAAACCATGAACACTTCTCTCTCACCCTCCCTCTCTTTCTGTGTACCTGTGCATAAAATCTACACCTTCATCAACATCGTTTTGCAATCTTTTAGAACTTCTGGGATTGTACACTGAAGGTCCTGTCAAATAGTTTTTCCTGCATGGCAGAATTTTCTGTATTTGCATCTCTAAAAATCTTACAGTGCAGCACCCCCTTCTGCTAAATATGCCATGTGGCAAGAGGCTTCAGGCAAAGCTCAAGCTTTTCTTTAGTGCAGCAAAAAGAATTCCTAAAGCCTTCTGTTATTTTTCTGAGGCATCTCAAAAAGGAGTATTGTGGTTTAATAACACGAAGGCCCCATTGCCCATTCATCTTTACGATCAAGTTTACATCCAGTAGATTAGTTTCTTATCATTCATATGCTACACATAATTTATAAAGACAGACCCTCTTGATTACCAGATTTTGGTTTCCCCATGTAGGCTACAAAGTATTTCCAGATCCCTGCAATAAATACTTAAGCTTTATTTTACTTTATTACACCACCTTTATTCAGTCCGCACCAAAGAAAGTTATTTAAAGTAAACTATAGTTGACAGCGACTGAGGATTAATTTCCTAATAAGATGTCGACAGTCACAAAACAGCCAACAATTAATGCCAATGTCAGAAAATGCTAATAGTAATTAAAAATAATAAAAATAAACCTGGGAAAAAGAGTGAAGGAAATTACAGTTCATATTCTCCAGAGAAGTCGCTAGAGTGGCATGGGTCCCTGACAAAGAAGTCAGAAGGTCAGACTGAGAACAGAAATATGTGCAGATGTTCAGTAGCCAGCTAAGTGTCCCCACCTTTGTCTCCTGAACCCTCAATAAAAAACTGTTCTTTCTCAATAGTAGATATATCTCTGGCAGTCTTCTAAAAGCTGTTTTACAAAGTTGGGCACGGATGTGTCTCTAAAAATATGGCATAGAAGAAGACGACTGCATCTACATATGAGTGTCCCTAGGGGTCTTTCTGTATGGCATAGAGCACTGGCCTGAAAAAGGCGGCCTAACCCACAATGGGTTAGGCTGCTGCCCCCATTTGGTAAGGAGCATCCACATTGAGCGTGGTCCATCCTGCCCTACTGCAGAGGCTGAAAATGAAAGTTTTCATGCTTCAAAGTTCCCAGCTGCAGCTGTTTTGGTTTGCACACCTAGAAGATGTAGACTTCCATCACTGTTTCCAGGTGCCCAATGAAAGGGCGTTGGGTATGGCCCAATATACTGGCTGGAACTGTAGCACCATTTTCGCACCATAGCCTTCTCCAATGCCTCATCAAGTGCAGATGAAGTGGACCACCAGGAGGTGTGTCCTCCCAGTAGACTAGTGCAGGCAGCATGTTCCAGCAAGTCTTCTTGGTTGGTCTGTTGACCCAGTGTAGACATAGGCTCTGTTCAGACATAACAAAAGGGGTGCCTCAGAGGCACTTCAATAGAGTGTGTGGCTCACATATTCCCAAGCTTTCTCCGGCACAAAAAGAGGAAAATGTGTGTGGGGGAAAAGTGCCCTTTAAACAAGACTACCAGCACACATTTTGGAAACGTATTCCTAGCAACATTGTGCATGGAGACGCTCCGTGGCAAAAGAGGCAGGGATTGGTGGCCAAGATCTCTGAAAAAGCACCCTGGCTCGTTCCCTCGGCCGCCTGCACAAACAGCCTTAAACATCTCCCAGAACTGAAGCACCTACCCTTCCTTTCCCTTTCTAAAGGTCAGAACTTTTAAAGAGCCAGAATTGCAAGAATTGCAACATTGTTATCAGGTGTGAAGTGGGTGGAATGCTACAGTGTAACCGCTGCTGTACAGGGTGGATTTTTACAGTGAAATCAGTATCTTTGGAAGCAAACTCTGGATCCCAAAATGATAAATGTTTCTGGTGGGTTTTGCAGGCAGGGGAGACGAACAGAGAACTTTTAAATATGGCTATTTTTCTTTTAGACTTGTAGGGGGTTGTCTCCCTGGTTGTGGCCATGCAGATCGCAGTCCCTCCCCATTCCTGCCGGCACCCTATCAAGCAGAGAGGGGGCAGGGAGAAAAAGATGTGGGCAAACAAATCATGCTTCCTTGGGGACACTTATTCCGGAATTGAATGGCACTTTTAAAGTCCGTTGGAATAGAGCGACAATAGAGCGACAATAGAGGGACAAATAAGTTGCGTGGGGACGTGGCCTGAATGTGCCATAAGGGGGCAGAATTTGCATTAGCCTACCTCCTCGTGGCACATTCAGTGTGCAGAGTTAGTGTAGTATCTGTACGGATACTGCACTCATCTCCCCATCATGCCCCTGTAAGTCATGGTATAGTGCTTCAGTATCAGGATGAGAGCAAGAGTTCTTGGGTCTCTTTGTCTGACCCTCCACTTCTGGTGATGGTGCCAACTGAGAGGACCCACTGTTCTCCTTAGCAGCAATTTCTAATATCCATGCTTTATTCCAGAATATCCAAATATAGTATAATAATCAATGTCTGAATTCAGTCTCTGTCATCAAACACAGGAAATGGCCTGTAGGACCATTTTTTTGTATTCACTGAACAAGCATCCATCCATCAAAAATGGATTCTCCAGTGGTAGTTTTGATGGGTGAAGGAGCTACCCTCTTACGAAATCCTGGTTTTGATCTCTGTGGCTAGTGAAGTAGGAGGTATGTATTTTGGTCTGAGAAAAAGAGGAATTGTGATTATGCTGAGGGTTAGGAGGAGTCCAACAGCCATAAATACTTTGCAGCCCCTGAAATTCCCCTGCAAAAAGCTAGTGACATTTCAGCACTTGCTCTAAAGCCAGTCCAGGAAGGGGTCTAGAAGCCTTTCTACTACATGGTAGAGTGGCTTAAGGGGAGACCCTGCCCCCTGCTAACACGCTGTGTCCAGATTGGATGCAGCATAGTCTGGTTTAGGTGGTCAAAAATGGCTACCTAGACCAGGACCTATTTAACAGGTCTACTAAGTGGTCCAGGGGCTCATAGAATGGAAGAGGGAAATGTGTGGAAAAGCACATGCCTCCCTTTTTCAATTTAACAGCAAAACACATTTTGATGGCACATCAAGTTGTGCCACTGAAATGGGTCCTCTTTGGGGCTCTTGGAGAAGCCAGAAGTGGCTCTGAAGACTGGAGGATATTCAGAGTCTGCACAAGGGTGATTTTAGAACAATCTTCTAAGCCTGTTAGGTTCCTTCTGGGACAGTGGGACCATTTCTGCTGCCAAAATCACTCCAGCCTGACTTGATTCTGCTAAACCAGACCAACCAGGTAAGTACTGAAATGGCTTAGAACTCATTTTTAAAGACGTTTTGGAAGCCATTTTTAAACATATTTTAAATCATCTCTTTATTTTCCACTATGTACAGCCAGGTCAACAGCAGGATACCTTAGGTTAGGATGGGCATTTTCTCTGATTTTTCACATGTCATTTGTGGAGAACCTTATCATCACTGTGGACTATAACAAGCATAGATAAGGAAGAATCTTGCTTTAATGGCAATTGATATGCATGGACTTTCCTGTAGCCCAGTTCTGCGTGAGTAATTACTATGTAGTGAAGACAGAAGCACAATTTGCAGTGATGACACTTTGGGCTAAAAACAAATCCAAAGTTACAGTCATATTCTATACTAGAACCCATAGATGATCATACATCAGTGAAACTATTCTGCTCTGAGGCATGTGAGAAGTTGAAGAGTGGGTCAGAAAAGCAATTGATCAGTTGATCGGGAAAAACAACAACAAAACTTTAAGAATCAAAGGTTATACAACCAATTCTGAGGTCCCTATCTCATCTCACTGTAAAGTCTTGGGCCCTTTGATCATAGAGAGGTATTTCAGATCAACCCTTAATCTAGGCTTTTTAATGTGTTTAAGCAGTGATTCAAAAGAAAAGGAAATGGTTGATAACAGCTGGGATTTAAATCTGATTTTTGCCTATCTTTTGTTTTGAAGGGATTTCTGTTATTTGCCGCTTCCTCTTTTGTACGAGAAAGATGGGTCAGTGGATAAACTGAAAAGGAGTAAGAGGAAATGGGTGGGGACTTTGAATTAATCTTCTGAGAGAGGAAACGATGTTTGATCAGTGGGCAGAAGAAGATGAAAACCTCTGATGCTGTCAGCAGGCAACTTTCTGACTAGCAAATGATTGACATCTTTGAAGCTTTCGTGGAGAACTGGGGTCCAGCCAGGCTAAGACATCCTCTGACTGTGGGTGGTAGTGTTAATAGTGTAGCAACTGGAAAGATTAATTGTGGATGAGAGGCAGGGTTATGAGCAGGACTCCGTGTGTCTAAAAGGAACAGTGATAATAAGGCCTCTGATCTGTCAGTCCAAAAGGAAATTAGTCAGGGCATACTAAATCAGGTTCTTTCTTTCTTGCTTTTTTATTATGAGAGGGGGGAGTACAGGCCTGAGAAAGGAAGAAATTGGAAGCAGGGCACTAAGGCTGTTAAACAAGAGTGGAGAAGAGGATATTAAAGTAGCTTGGTGAAAAGAAACAAAGGTCACTTTTCTAAAAGACAACACATCCCTCTCTCCAGAATTAGACACTGAGATTTCAATACACTATGTCCATTTAGCAGTAGCGCCAGAGGTCAAGCGTTGTTAATTTTCATTGGTAATTTTACCTGCCTTGGAAAGTAAAGTGCATATTCATATTCAGACAAGCTGGAGAATGAATTGTTTGTCCAGTCCATTGCTGACCTATAGTTTCACAGTACAATAAAATGAAAACTCTCACATACATGTTGTGTCTCCCTTTCATCTTTATTTCCCATATCCAAAATCAAAATACATTTGCAGAAAGTTTACCTCAGCAGTATCTCCAATGAATTGTTTCATTGTATATCTTACTTTCCACCCTTTTTGGTAAAAGTCGATTTTATTTTATTTTTTTGCTGATAAATTCTGTGTTACCATTAAAGGGGCTAATTCATCATGCTTGCTAATGTTATTAATCAAGATAACCACAGTACCCTTAAAATGAGATCATTTTGATAAATCATGTATGACATGAAAAGACTTTATTCCTTTTAAGTGCAATTTAGACTGTAATTTTCCCCCCTCATTTATGATTCATGGGAGAAGCATGGATAAAATTCCCTTGCACATTTACACCTTATCTTCAGTCATAATTCAAAACTGCTTTTAGATGGAAATTCAAGGTCTGATTCACCAAAGCAGATTGCTGGCTCATAATTTTTTTGGCTTTCAGGAGACACCAAAAATAATGTCCACACATTAGACACATATCGATTTCACTCAATTAAGCTTAAATGAATAAGAAATTTTTTTGCCTTGATTAACATCTCTGATTTAGCTACACCCAGGTCTCAATTTTTATGGTAAAAGCAAAAGACCAGCATATGGAGAAGATCAAAGTCTGAGACTCTTTTGCATATGAAAAGCAGGGTTTTTTGGTGTTATTTTTTGAAGGGACAGAATGTCATTTTACTCTTGAAACAATGCTGCTGTACATCAGGAAATTACCAGACCCATAAAATGGGGTTAAAATGAATAGATGCCTTATATATCTTAGAGTGAACCCACAATTACAAAATTGCTGGTAAAAATGTGCCTGACCTCAAAATTAAAGGTTCGGTTCAATCTAGAACCAGGTCGGAGACTCTGACCAGATTCTAGATCAAATTCAGATTCATGAACTTTTTTGTGCAATTCTGCTCCCCCAGCCTCACAACATTCAGAACAGTTCAAATTAAACCTCTCCTTTGGTTTGAATGAAACCAGCCCCTTTTAGATGAGTGATGGTGGTTCAGTTTGAATCAAATTGGATAGGGTAGAACTGAACTATAACAATCCCACAGGACCATTAGGTGAGCTAACTCCCAGCATCAAAGGGGATTTCTGGCCAATGATCTCTTGAGAGAGACACTTGATTGGTTCAGGTACCCAAGTGGCTGTGTTAGCCAATGAGAGGTTGGAAGGTGCAAAGGAGGACTTATGGGAAGAAGAAAGAGGAAGAAGAGAGCTGAACAGTGGGCCATGCAGTGAGAGGCAAAGGCCCTGCTCTAGGTCAGAAATAGTGATCCCTTGCAAAGTGGGCAGGCTCCTCTGAAGGGGAACTTCCCAGGAAATAAACTAATTAGATAGGGAGTATCTAGTCAGACATAATTAGTTTGTGTTTATTATCACAAGAATCCTTAGCTGTGGGTTTGGGACTGCCAACAGTTTTTTTCATTCTTCTTTTTCTTCTTTGGTGATCTTGTTTTACACCCCAAAGCAGGAGATAACCTGTAAGTGCTTTGGTTGTTCTAACCATGATAATTCTATTTGGTTTAACTCGTTCTATCCTTTTAAAGATTTTTCTTATATATATATATAAAGTTGGTATTTCGTACACTTCAAGAACAAGCAGGCACTACACGCCCAGGTGCCAGGGTGACCAGGTGTGTCACCCAAAAGGGCTTGGCATGTCACCTGTGACATGCATGTCATAGGTTGGCCATCACCGTGCTATGGGTATTTACCCAAATCAAGAATCCTGTATTTCCTTCCAGTATTTGGAAGTGAGTACTTCATGTTCATCAATTTAATTCGGTGGATTTAGTTCCTTCCTCCCTTATCTGCAATTACATTAAAACTTAAAAAAACCCTTTTGCTCCTGTAAGACAATTCCAATGTTCCATTTTGTTTTAAGGCAGAATCATTTATGCAAATATGTCTAAAACAACTTCAGTATATTTATTATAAAATATAAGTCTCACATTGTTGACTGCCTGTTAAGACTGTACTTGTTTGTTTGTTTATTTAGTGACATTTGAATTCCACCCAATACTCTAAGGTCTCAGGGTGGGTTGCAATAAATCACACTGTTTATTATGCATGTTGAACTATTATTTTTTTGAAATCCAGAAATAAATCACCTAGAAATGTTAAGTTTATACTGGCCATTCGGTTTCATAAGAGCGAAGCTGGTGGGGGGAGGGCATTAAGGAGAATTGACGCTATTTAATTTGGAATAGAGAATCGTTTAATACTTCACTTAAAAAAAAACGTGGTTGGAAGCGGATTGGTTAAGATGAACCATGGGCTTCTTTTTGCCTGCATTAGAGGGTGAAGCATTTGGAGAAATATGGTTGGTCTCCAAGCAAAACAAGACAATTTTGCTTTGCAGTGTTCCTTTCAGATGTGGATGGATGTGGTTTTATACATGGTGTGTGCTGTGTGTACATGGAATTTGCATTTAGTGTTAGGTTTTGTCACTGCAAGAGGAATTCAGAAGAAGAAACTTCGATATACATATCCTTTTAGTGTTAACATATTCATTTAATAAAATACTTTATTTTCCATCTAGAAGCTTTGGGACATATTATCCAAATGATATTTTGAGTCATTCAGAGTGAAGTTGAAGTTGAAGCAAAGACTTCATCTTTCTCATGTTTTGGCAGTGTTTCATTCCCACCTGCAAACACTGTATATATGAATCATTTATAGAGCAAATGAGAAGTCCCAGACTGTTTGATTAAAGGGAAGTCCTTTTGTTCATATTCTTTTCTGCATGCCCTAAAATCCAGTTGGAATTTTTTGCCCAGAGGTGTTTTCTTTTGTGAAATGGTTTGGGTGAGGACTAGGACTTCAGAGACAAGAGGACAACACCCGACTCAGCCATGAAATTCACTGGGTAACAGGGACTAGTCACTGCCTATGAGTCTTTACTGAATCACTGTTTCTTGTGAGTTACAAGAAAAGAAAAAGAAAAGAGTCTCGTTCTCCACCTTGCACTTTTCAGAGAAAAAAAAATGAATAAAAATAATGCTAAAATAAAATATAGAATATGGTTCCCAGACAGTCCTAATTAGAGCTGCTCTTTTGGAGAAGCTGGTTCACTGTTTTATTTCTCAAGGACGTTGTCAAGAAGTTCCTCTGCTATCACCAATATGGTTGGCACTTGACTCTACAGTACTTTGAACGTTACCAGCAGGATAACATACATTGCAGGGCCATAGCTAGGGTGGAATGAAACTCTGGCTGAGAAAGCCTTAAAATGTCCATAAAGTATGATAATAAGTAGACATCAGGTCTAGGCATCAGCCAAATAGACCAGGAACTCACTTGTACCTTCTCCATATGCCTCTAGTAAAATGTAAGGCTTCAAGTTAGTTCAGAGCGTGTGAAGCAGGGGCCTGTTTGCACTAATACAGTCCCACTGAGGTGAAGATCAAGCAAGAAGGGAGCTCTTTGCACTTCAAGTGCTGGAGAACTCTCCAGCTGGACCATGAGCGCTTGAAGTGTGGATGACCCGGACCAGACCAGCTGGATTGTCAGGGCAGTAGCCAGGGCAAAATCTGGCACATGCCCAGATGTTGTCATTGTAATCAGCCCATGACATGCAATTGTGCAGCCCACTTACAACGTTCACACTTGTCCATAGCTAATGAAGATCAGGGCAGCTGAAGGGAGCTCCCAGAAGCTAAGGGACACTCTGTGACGGTGTTGGCAGTACAGTGTACACACGGGCCTCCCCTGGAATGATTAGAACTATTCCAGGGAGGTAAGTGCAAAAAAACCCAAGCTCTATCCTCTTGCTTGGAACGGTCTAGAAGACCCACTGAAATTCTTTCTGGTATAGGGGGAATTACCACCATTGCCATCCTGCTGTTGAGGCACCAAAAGTTATATTGGAGTAGGACAGTCTGGCTTGTCCTCTGCCGAAGAGACAAAGGCACCATTCTAAGTGTGCTGGCCCTGCAATGAAATTAATTCACATTTGATTTTCATATTAAAATGTGCCATATAAATAAAATGTTATTTATATTTATATCTCATCCTATACTCAAAGGTCTCAGAGCAAGCTGCATAAATCAGGGAGATCATAGCAGTGACACAATTTTCATCATCAGAAGCATTTTTGGCTTTACTGTTTTCTGTTATCACTTCGATCTCTGCTGTTGCCATGTGGTGACTGACCAGTACACACTTGTGGAGGAGGCAGAAATAATCTCTACTGAAAATTGACTTGTCAGCATCAGGCTGTGGGTGGCAACCACAGACTGGTGAAAGATCAGGGCCAACCAACAGGTAGCAAGCCAGGAGCAGGTCATAACCTGACAAAGCTAGAAAATTGGTCTGCTCAGACATAAGGGAGGTCTTTCAGAGATTGTACAGAATTGAAAGGGATTTAGGAATCAGAAGATCTGTCCAAAATAGGGATGTGCACGAATGTATTTTTGACATTCAAATCTGAGTAGGTTTGAATGTCATAAAATCCAATTCAATTCTGATATTTAAGATCCGAAGGTCTTAAAATCCGATTCGAATCCATAACATTCAAATCCGTACGTTCAAATGTTAGATTCATATTTAAAGATATGAATGTCAACAACATTTGTATCTGTTATACGTACCTGTGAGCATGATGGAAAAATCCGTATGCATCCTGAATTATCCCGTACGCATCTCATTTTAATCTCGTATTTTAAGCGCAAGATACAAATAATTGTCTGGCAGATTCGTATATGACAGATACAAATCTACCCATTCGAATCATTCAAAAATCTGTATCGGATTTTCGGAAATCCGATTCAAGTTTGAATGTCGGAATCTGTCGGATTCGAATCAAATATTCAAGTTTTTGAATATTCACGTACATCCCTAGTCCAAAACAGTAACACCAGGACAAAATAGTAAGCAACCAACCTACATTCCAGAATCAAGCCAGTAAAGCTAACCTGAAATAACATAGGCTTTGCAACACAAAAAACACATCATAGGCCTCATGGGTCCCTAGCACCTTACACAGAATAGGCACAAGGGTAATTGGAGGGACTTCTTGGCCCCCTGCAAAACACAGAATATTCAGTGCATGAGAAGTGACTCTGAGACCCCTTCTTGCACACTAACTGGACCCTTACCGCAGTGAAATTTACAACATCGGTGTGTGGTTTGCTGTATTTGTGCATAGAAAGCAGGGATACCCTTCATGTATAGGTATGGAAATGAAGACATCCTGAGGAACTAAGGAAGTTCTGGAAAGACAAGACAGAACAGGGCAGATAGAATTGAATAGGTCCATAAGAATGTAGAATGCAATATGATCCCAAGCAGAAGAAAGCGACACACTCCTTTACTGACAAAATCCAGGGAATAAACAAGAACAGATGAGAGTGTAACACTGAGTATGTCCCCATTTTACTATCAAGAGATGCTTTGGGGGCATGTATCAGCAGCTGCCCTTTGAGCTCACTTACTCTTGGAAGGGGTTCAAAGATTCTACTGTTCTTGCTGAGGTTCCATTGTTCAAGTCACTCTGCCTGTTCATGGAGGACCATCACCATGGTGAAAATCCAGTGCAGGATACGAGAGTCACTTTTCACACACTGAGCCTTTTGCACTTTGGAGAGGAATTAAAATCCCTCTAGGCATTTTCATGCCACTTGTAGAGTGGAGTGATGGAGAGACACGATGAACACAGTGCCTCTCTAAGACATCTGCCATGTGCCACCAACAAACAGCCACGGTGTTTATCAGTAAGCTCTCCTCTTCCCTCTTTCATTTGGGATAGCTGAAGGCATCATAAAACTAAGCTAGGAATTGGGCCGTGTGGTAGGCTTAGATTGGTCTGTGGCTGAAAGATCCCAAGAGGTCCAAAGCAAGGGGTGGGACTACTGACAAGGAGAAGAAGGAGGAGGAGGAAGAGAAGGAGGAGAAGGAGAAGAAGAGTTGGCTTTTCTACCCTGCTTTTCTCACGCATTTAAGGAGACTCAAAGCGGCTGACAAAGCTTTTCTATTCTTCTCCCCACAACAGAACACCCTGTGGGGTAGGTGGGGCTGTGAGACCTCAGAAGAGAGCCGTGACTAGCCCAAGTTCAGCCAGCTGGCTTCATGGGGGAGGGCAGAATCAAAACCCGGTATTCCCAGATAAGAGTCCGGCTCCCTAAACACTAGACCAAACTGGTCTTCCTCTCTTCAACATTATTGCACCAAGCACACCTCCTGCTGGAAAGGCAGTTCTGAAGTACACAGAGAGTTGGAATTTCCTGCACTTTAGCTCACAATGTCATGTCACATTACCAAAACTGTTGACTGGTGGCAGAGGAAGGAAATGCATTTGACTATGTGATGATTCATTAAAAACAACAACAACAACAACAACAAATGGATGCTCGCAGTCCTAGTCCCTCTCAGCTGTATGTAAGGTGCTGAGGGGTAGGTGGCAAATTGTTTGAAAGAAAAGTAAAAAAAAAAAAGTGATTTGAGTTGAGATTGTTTGGACGTATTCGAGACAGAACAATATAGATAAGGTATTGAGATGGAGAGTTAGGGCCTTTTTGCACTTACCTGCTGGAGTGCTTCTGTCCACTCTTTTGACAGGTGCATCTGCATTGCTCAACTACCACAGCCACCCCAGAGTGGGATGACCCTTCCCTGGAGCAATCCAGCTGTGAACTGCTAAAAAGCAGTCCATGCCTGGCCAGAAACAGCTGGATTGCTTTGGGAAGGTGGTTTCATGCCCTTTTTCAGGTGCAATGTAGTGAGTGGACATGGTGACCAGCATCATGGTCTAAGCCTAGCATTGAATGCTACAGTTTGGTCTAGTGGTTAGACAGCCGGACTCTTATCTGGGAATACCAGGTTCAATTCCGCCCTCCCCCATGAAGTCAGCTGGATGACCTTGGGCTAGTCACAGCTGTCTCCTGAGCTCTCACAGACCCACCTACCTCACAGGGTGTCTGTTGTGGGGAGAAGAATAGAAAGCTTTGTCAGCCTCTTTGAGTCCCCTTAAATGGGTGAGAAAAGTGAGGCAGAAAAGCCAACTCTTCTCCTTCCTGGGGAGTTGTAGAGAAGGCTTATTACAGCAGGAAGGTTTTTAGACTGGCTCCTTTTGTGAAGAACCAGAAATAGTCCCAGAAGTCAGCCATTTTTGGTCCAGTGAAAAAGTGACCTGCTGGAAATTGGACCAGTAAATTTGGGAGGCAAAACTTTTGAAAGTAGTACCAGGTGTAGTGCTAAGGGTTAGCATTACCTCCCACATATGTAGTAGCCCCCACCTGTTGTCTTTCAACTTGGGATTTGCCTTTATCTCTTGTCTTTCAACTTCCAAAGAAACGGACATCATCATTAGGTCTGAACTTGTAATTATTGAAAGCCATCTTAGCTTGCAAAATAAATTCCTTGAAGAGTGTGCTAAATATTTGATCAGACTACAACTGTTTCAAATAGTTGTCTTGGGCTGGATCCACACCAGGTGATGAAGGCATTAAGTGAAGACTCAAAGGGTAAGGATGTGCATGAATATTCATTTGAAATCTGTATGAATTTGGATGAATTTGGACATTCAAATTTGAGTTGAATGTTGGTACATTTGAAGATTGACATTAGAATTTGATTGACACTGAATGTTCTGATACATTTTTAAGTAGCTTCGTATGGGATTCATATGGGATTGAACATTCATATCAAATACAAATCCTACCACATTCAAAGAGGATATTTTCAAATGAATACAAATTTCCTTGCATTCGATTCAATACAAATTGAATTTTAAAAATCATATGTGCACATCCCTACTCAAGGGGCATGGTGTCCACAAGCCTGCACCACTCTGAGGCCTCCCTCCCTCGAGGTGCAGCAAGTACTCACACAGGTGGTCTTCCTGCAGTGCGGGAAAAACAACTCTGAGGAAACCTGCCACCCTCAGGTACTCATGTTGCCACTGGGTAGATGGATCACAGGTGTGTCAGTGACTTGCTTTTACCTAGGCCCCTTTCATAATGCACATAAAATGTCTGACCTCTGTGGACATGTCTTGTAGGGATGTGCGTGAATATTCGTAGGCATTTGAAATCCGATCAGATGTGCTGAATTTCAACATTTGAACGTCAGTAGAATGTCCCAAAATCCAAATGTAAACATTCAAATTGAATTCTGAATTTCGGATCTATTCATTCAAATTATCCAGACATCCATATATGTATAGGTATGTACATGATGTGTTCTTGAAGATCCACATCTTTCCTGCATGCGTACACATTTGTACGGATCCGTACAGGACAAAAACAGATTGCATATGGTATAACTACGGGATTCGTACGGATGTGTATGGATGCATACGGATGTGGGGAAGATGTGTACGTGCCCATAGGAATGTTGTTGACATTCCTATGTGCAGATTTGAATCAAAAATTTGAACAAATCGATTTGTATTTGGCAAATTCTAATTGAATCTTGTTAAATTTGAATTTAAATTATTCAAATTGAATTGGATTTTTGGGTATTTGATTCGATTCAAATAGAATGTCAAGAAAACATTTGTGCACATCTCTAATGTGCTGTACATCCCTTAATGGGACCAGATAGAAACTTTAAAGCTGGGGAAGAACATAGAAATGACCCCTTGGACCGATCATAAAAGACTAGTGTCGGTAAAGCACTTCTTTGTGGCATAATTGCTAATGATTTGCTAGAATAAACCATTACTCAGAGAAATAAGTCAAGTCCTTATGGGTGACCTTAATATATTTATTATAATAATTTTTGCAACCATCAGCACGTTGCAACAAAACACTCTCTTTAGAGGCATCTTAATACTTGTGGCCGATACAAGCAAAACATAAATATTTCTACTCTCACCCGTAAAGCAATGTTCATCTATTGTTTAAGGCTACATGGTCAAATCTCTGAGAAAATAAAAAGTTTTCTGTGAGGTTAGAGGGCCTTCTCATTAAGCCTGTAAAAATTGAGTATTTATGATAATCCTGTATGAATGGTATTTCTTCCTCATTAAAATGACTCTCTATGACTAAATTATGGTGTACGTTTACCAACAGGGATGCTTCCCAAAAGTATACTGTTTAAATGCTTAAAATGAAAACCAACTCTTAGGGCCTCGGGCTAGCAAAATCAAGCATTTGGACTGGGCAGAGCTCCCATGCCACCTGTTGGATCCTCAGAAACATAGCAGTCACTTGTTATAAATCACGTAGAAGGTCTGGACTTCCTCTCACTTGATTTCAGCTTTTTGCATCAGTTTGGCAACAGACAAGATCTATGCACCTTCTTTCAGCCAGAGTCCTTCTTCCTTCTTCTTTCAAACAGATCAATACAATTGTCAACTTGATAATATTTATATCATAACTTTCCAGCACGGTGGATGTTTTAATTTGCTGCAGCAAAGCAACCAGGTTTCCTGCAGCCTCTTAAACTGCAGCACATTTATGGTGGCAAGCGCAGAGTTCGGTTTGTATTTGAAAATTTCATCAAGAAGCTCCTGTTCACAGATGTTCCCATCAAACCGGAAGTTCCAGTAATTCACATAACCAAAAATCAATCAAATTGAATCACATTCCCACTCGTGAATGGAAAGAATTTGGTTAAACAGTTTTCAAGGGTTTGCCCTTGAAAAGGACCTTTTCAACGGGAAAAGTTGCATTTTTTCTTTTCAAACAAGTTTGGTGGTGAATTGAACACATGATTTTCCTTCATGTACATCTCTAGTGGTGTTTTGTGAACTGAATCCTGTTTTAGCTTCAATTTGGAAAGTCATCAATAACACTTGTAAACTCTGTGGTCAAAATAGCATGTGCAATAGGTAATAACAGTGCTGACTAGGGGTGTGTACGAATATTCATAGGCATTCAAAATCTGATCAGATGTGCCGAATTTCAACATTCAGACTCAAATAGAATGTTCCAAAATTCAAATGTAAATTTGGGGACATTCAAATAGAATGTCCCAAAATTTCAAATTTCATTTCCATTTGTTCCAATTATGAGGATGAAAATGGGTTGCATACGGGATAACTATGGGATGCATACGGACGTGTACTGATGTGTACCGATGTGTACATATGTGGGGAAGATGCATCCATGCACATACGAATGTTGTCAACATTCATATATGCAGATTTGAATCAAAAATTCAAATGAATAGATTCAAATTTGGTAAATTCGAATCAAATCTTGTTAAATTTGAATTTAAAAGATTTGAATCGAATTGGATTTTTGGGTATTTGATGTCCAGGAAAGCTGCCAGCACACACACACAAACACACAGCTGATAAGAAACAGCTCACTTGTCAAGGCAGTTCCAATAACATAGCAAACGTAGTCCAGAGAGAGTAGTCGAGACACAGTCCAAGTCCAGGTTTTGTGAGAGCAACGCAACAGTCCGGTCCAAAGTCAAGGTAGCCTAGTATTCAAGGTCTAGGGGTCAGATATGGCAGCTTTCTCTAAAGGAAAAAAAATAGTTTCTGACAAAGGCTTGGGCATCTGCCCGGTGTTTTTATCTTTACTGATCCAGCTCACAGCTGTAAGTGATCTGCACATCTCTTTGCAAGTCTTTTTGATCGTCTTAAGCCTTCCTTCTCCGCTCTCATTTGCTTAAAGCTATTGATCTCTGGGCTCTGCTGTTCCATGTCTTCCCCATCCTGCACCTCTGCTGTGGTAAGGCTGGGCTGTTGAACACCAGGCTCCAATGGGGCTGGGGGGTCAGAACTTGGTCCTGGCATTACCTTAGGTTCCTCCTGTACCTGAGGAAGTGAGTCCTCCTCATCCTCCTCATCCTTCTCCTGGCTGACCATGACATTTGATTCAATTCGAATAGAATGTCAAAAAAACATTCATGCACATCTCTAGTGCTGACCCCTTCTCACCTATTGCACTTCAAATCAGCTGTAAGTGAATCTTAATGTATTGAAAAATGCTAGTTCATCACTTTCTCAACGGAGACCTCCTAAGGGCCACCTGAATTTATTTTGTACTTTTTGGGTTGCAACTTTGTGTAGTGTATTCTAGCTGTTAGTGTATTCTAACTGTTTGAAATGTTCCTCTCTGAGTATGGGAACTTCCTTGCAGACAGTCACAAAAAGACTATCTATGGGGTTTGGGGTTCTGGTTCTGCTGCAGAGGTAGAAGATATGTCACACACAAACACACACATTGAAAATCTGCTTAGAGCTGGTAGTCCACATTAAGAGACAGGTAATGTAGTTTGGAAGTGCATTTTCTAGCCTTCAGTTTGGATGAAAGCACCAGCATGGGCACACTACTAACTAAGCTGCTTGGGTCTTTTTCTTTTTTAACTGTGTGCAAATATAGCCTTCATTCACTGCTTAGAGTGTTCTTTCTATATACTGTAAGGATGAATATATAGGTCATTTCTGCATTTAGCTGGGTTGGGCTGCTCCAGCTGGAACTGGAACTGTTCCTACTGTCCAGATGGTTATTCTGAGACAGTCCCAGCACCACCCTGTACCACCCCATCCCACCCCACCCTGTTCTGAAGCTGGTGAGAAATTAAAGTTCCTGACCTCAGCACCCTTAGGGGACCCATTTTGGAAGCACAGTTTTGTCCACCGCTAAAATGGGTCCTTCTACTAACCTGGAACAGGGACTCCCTGGACCAATTTACTCATGAGTAAGACAGTAGTAGAGCCTTTAAAAAATAATATCTACCACAGTCCTGGTCTAGGCTGCTCAGACTGGGCTATGCTCTTTCCAGTGTGGGTGGAGCAGTCTAGCAGAGAAATGGCGTCTCAAATCCACATCAGATTGTGCAAGAGAGAGGCCCGGAACTGTGCTAGTACTGAAGAGCTGTTCAAGTAAGGCTGAAGGCCCATGGTTTTCTTTTTTTGGCACACTTCAAGTTGATATAAGTTAAAACAATTATTGTACTACAAGTTGCCATTTGTTAGTCTAAACTGACAGCTGCAATTAAAACTTGGAAAGCCCCATTGAATTCATTATTAGTCTTAAGATTTTTAATTACTGATTTTTAATGGTTTGGGGGAAATTATTTTAAGAATAGTTATCTTCCTTATACGGATCACTTTGAGAGAACTGTATTGCATATTCAGCATCTGCCTTTTCTTGCCCAATATATGATCAGAGATCACCAATGAAATTCAATCGGCATTTTAAGTGATCACACTTAAAACGTCCTAGCCTCTTGCTCCATCCAGATCTTTCCCTGGACAATCTGATCATAATTTCTACTAGTTAACACCAACCTAATAATCTAATATTTCTGTGTCTAATACAGAAATGGACAGTAATTTTACCCCATCTAACCTTCCTTGCCAAAAGGAAGGAGGGAACAATTCAGCCTTCAAAACATAGAACTGTATATATCAAATCAATAGCAGAAATCATCAGTTTGAGGACTACTTACGACTGTCAAATGAGGATCCAAGGCATGGGGCCCCGTGGATCTACATGATTCTTACCTGATGTCTTTCCAATACCACTGTCAAAATACACAGAAAGATCATGGATTATATGAATTCTGTACTTAATGTCACTGCTAGGGTACAAAAAAGGGGGGTCGTCATAGATGTTCAGTATTTTACCAATGGAATCCAATGTAATTTTCAGATAGCTAATTGGGGTTTTGTGATATATATGTATACAGTGATACATATAAGTCATCCAGTCTAATTCATCTTTCATTCACTATTTATTTTTTATAATTTATGGACTGTAGCAAAATAATTTTAAGGTTTGACACCATTTTAAAATTTGAAACTAATAATGTTACAAGTTCCATAATCTATGGTACTTAGCTAACAAGTTGAATAGACACTGTTTTATTGCAGAATCTTTTTTTCAAATAACACAAGTGCAACTTTTGTTACTAATAATTTTAATTAAGGATAGCTATGAACTGACTAAAATCTAGCAAAGGAAATGTAGCCTAGGGATGTGCATGAATGTGTTTTTAGACATTTGATTCATAATAAAAATTTGTGTTCGTACAAATAGATGCTTTCAAATGTGGTAAAATTCTATTCAATATCAATGTATTTATACAAATTTGTACACATACCCGATATGAATGAATATGTATCAGATACGAACAGATCCGAAACGTATCTTATAATTCCTGTAACAAACCCGCTCTGAAAGTGTCGAGTCCAACCTGAATCCACTTTTAATATGCTCTCAATCCATGGCGAATGCACTCTAGATCTGTTGCAGATGTCTGGCACAGCTGCTTTCCCACCTTCCCAGTTTAGCAAATGTCCAAACTATTCATACGAATGTCTGAAACATTTGTATTTGCACAAAAGTCAATGTACAAATATTGTAACATTTGATTCATGTATGAATGTCTGAATTTGTACAAATTTGTATGCTATAAATATTTGTGCACATCTGTAATGCAGACACAATATGCAAATAGCAACACATGCTTTGAGATTGCATCTGAATGCACAAACAAATATGCACGCTAGTGGCTCTGATCCTATCTCTGTGCTTGAGAGTTAGCTCATGGGGTGCTTCGGGAATTAATGTTATCTTCCATGTTTCTAAATATCTGTATGAAGCCACTGGGAGAGATCATCAAAGGGTTTGGGGTAAGGGGCATTCAGTATGCTGATGACACTCAATTCCATATCTTTGTTCCATCTGAGTCAGGTGAGGCAGTTCAAAATAGAGTACCACTGTGTAGGGACAGTTATGATGGTCAATATCAGAGAAATAGCCATGTTAGTCTGATACAAAAAGTCCAACCAGGTAGTTAGTAGCAATTGGAGACTAACGAGAGAAGGGTTGGTGGCATGAGCTTCCGTAGACACGTCTACTTCTTCAGATGTTAGGGGGCCCTATGGGCATGTCTACTTCTTCAGATGCTAGGGAGCCCAAAGTAGACATGTCTATGAAAGCTCATACCACCAACCTTTCTCTTTTTAGTCTCCAAGTGCTACTAACTACCTTGCTGATAGTTATCATGTTTTCTTACACCTTGCTCCACTGATCTGGATGTGTCCACTTAGAAGGAGGCGATTTCATTATAGATCTAAGGAATTCTTTTCTCTTTCCTTCCTTAAAGGTATAAGAAAAAATCCGTGAGTGCCTTCAGGAATTCTTATCCAAATTCACAATGAGATTGTAAGCAAGGTGATGGACAAAAGTTACTTTTGATTAATAACAACACTTAAGAAAAGGAAGTCCTGTCACTGTAGATAGCAACCCGATAGTACAGAAATCTCCATATTGTAGTTGAGAAAAGATTAGATTCTTCTCCCAATCTTAAAAGATCAATAGTAGGATAAAATTTGAACTGGCAATGCATTCCCTGTTTTATCACATTGCTTCCCTACTAAATATGATTAGCCACATTAACATGTGTTTTTGACTTGATAATGGCATGCATTAACATAATTCATATCTGCCTTCACTTTTACAGAAGTAGGAAAAGTGAGTAATGGGTTGGGAATGATAGAGAAAGGGGAAGCATTTGCAACAATGAATGTGTTGTTTGGGATAATATAAAGATAGTGCATTAAATGGTAAGCAGAAGATAAACCTAATTTTAAAGACTATTTATGGCAAGTTAACAAAAGCTAGATTTTTCATTAATAATCCAAAACCTGTGTACTGCCAAAACCTAACAGAGAAGTTTCCATTTTGGTACCCTCATTTGAAGACTATAGCTTTTAGACAAATGTTAGTCCTGGAAGCAGTCTATGTGTGTTTTTCCACTGCAGCCCTTAGATCCAGATCTAAGAAGATCCGGATCTAAGGAATGGGTACATTCCTTAATCCAGATCTAGTAGATCTGGATTAAGGGAAGCACCCAATGTGTTTCCATGGGAGGTGTAGCACCCATTAGCAATGGGTGCTAACACGCCTGCTGAGGAAACAGCTTTGCACCCATGTGGGGAATCCAGATTGACCTCCAAGGGGTTGGTCCGTTACCCCAGGTGTTTCGGGGTGCAGGGGGGTGCAGTCTTTGAAGCCACTTCGAATTGACTTCGAAGTCATTTCGAAGTCATTTTGAAGTCTGTGCAAATAGCTCCGGAGTGCCTTTGAAGTCTGTGCTGATCTTCGGAGTGAACTTCAAAATGACTTTGGAGCCACTTTGGAGTCACTTCAGAGCCACTTTGGAGTCACTTCAGAGTCACATTTCCCACACATTTCATTCTTTTTCTTCTCTTAGAAAATCAACCATCATATGTTTGTCAAGACAAGTATACCATTTTGCTAACTTTCTGCTTCTCAGGGTTTTCCAGTTTTTAGTTACCTTGATTTTTATTTTTATTTTATTTTTAATTCCTCTTAGGTTTCTATAAGTACCACTCCCCAAAATGAAAGCAGGTGATTTTTCAGTTAGCAATGCCTTTGCATTTAACTCATAATATTAGTGTTCTGAGAGGTGTGCTCAGAATCAGGGCCAGCTCATGGATTATGCTGTCTTCCTTTCGTAATGGTTAGAATGGAGAACTACAAACACTGTTTTGATCCCTATGGAGAAAGGGCCATGTATAAATGCTACAAATTGGACATCTGAGGTGAATAAAGCTGAGAGATTGTTGAAAGATACCCAGATTTTTTAAAGGTCAGCTGGGGCTGATACTGCATCCAAAATTATGTGGAATAGTGCAAGGTTTTATGACTCCATGAGCCATGAGTTTTTTTCTCTCACTCCAGCCCTTGGATAAATCTTCATAGAGAAGGAGAGGAGAGAACTGTTATGTGCCTTAAATACATCATTTCATCAAATAATGTTTTGAGCTTCTCAAAAGCATGTAATGTCAGTGGTCTACAACT
This sequence comes from Aspidoscelis tigris stejnegeri, assembly GCA_023333525.1. Taxonomy (NCBI): domain Eukaryota; kingdom Metazoa; phylum Chordata; class Lepidosauria; order Squamata; family Teiidae; genus Aspidoscelis; species Aspidoscelis tigris. The sequence continues at coordinate 113,432,707 of JALMGA010000002.1, read as the reverse complement.
ATGCGAACAGGGCAAGCCTTTCCCCTTGTTTCACAGGGGCTAGAAAATGCTAGTCAGACCCACTTCTTAGAATGATTCCAGGCATAATATTCTACCATATCAGTTTCACTGTCCTGCCAGCAACTTTATAAATAAGAACATAAGAGAAGCCCTGCTGGATCAGGCCACAGCCCATCTAGTCCAACTTCCAGTCACACACAGTGGCCCAATTGCCCATGGGCATCTCAAGCAGAGAGAAGGGCAAACCTTCTCCTGCTCTCGAATCCCAGCAATTGGCCTTAGAAGCATCCTGCTTGTCCTCACAGCCTGAAAGATGTACTGAGGCATCCATTCAGAACTTAAGAGCCGCCCCGCTGCATCAGGCCACAGCTCATCTAGTCTAGCATCCTGTTTTACATAGTGGCTCACCAATTGCTCCCGGATGTTCTCAAGCAGAAGGTGGAGGCCATGACTTCACCTGTTCTTGCTTCCCTGCAAATGGCTTTTAGAGGCATCCTGCCTGACAGCTTCAAGCTGCAAGTTCAGAAGTTGTGGGAGGCAGGAAAATGGGATGCACACCCATGGTAATTTATTGTTGTTTATTATCATAATACTTAAAAACAAGTAATGAAAAGCAGATGTTAAGGAAATTCCTCAAATCTCTTTTCTCTGGCACAAGAGTTTGGTACTCTGTCAACCTCTCAGCAAGGATCCAAGGTCACATCCAGTTGTATCAACAGATTAAAACTATACTGTTCCATTCTACATACGTCAAGAAATTGCAGTCCTTAAATGTTCTGTATTGATTTGCAGGGTTTGTGCACAAGCCCCAGGCCCTCCCTGCTTCATAGATCCTGTGACTGGTGCAAAACTCTGAACCTGTACTTTATTTTAACAGCACCAGTGAGAGGGACTGAGGTCCTTTCTGCATTTCTCTCAGATAAGCCATATTAGGTAGATCCGGATCAACCACAAGCAGAGGCATCTGCATTAAGTGGGCTTAAGAACAGCAAGTGTGTGCTAAAGAGTGGCAGGATGGATGTAGACCACATTTATCTGTTCTACCACTAATCAATGGCTACTAGAACGAATGCCTAGGTGCATCTTTCAGGTTTGGGGTGTGTGTGAACTGGGGTGGTTCTAAGGCCATTTGCTGGGATTCTAGAGCAGGAATAGGTTTGTCCTTGTCTCTGCTTGAGCATTTGGTGGGCCACTGTGTGTGACAGGATGCTGTACTAGATGGGCTGTGGCCTGATCCAGCAGGGCTTCTCTTATGTTCTTATGGATTAAATGAGTGCTTTACACAGTTCTGCTCCAGGTCTACTCTACTCCTATTCAGATTATGTGTTCCTAGCAGCTCCTTGATCTGGATTGCTATGCCTATGATGTGTTCTTAGCAGCTCCCTTATTTGGATTAACAATTAAGTGCAGAAAGGGCCTCTAACTCAGGCACTTCTGCACAGACTGGTATACTCAGTGTGGAATCATCTTCAGAATCCAACAGCTTTCCTTGGCATCACTGCAAAGAAACATTGCACACTAGGGCAGTGATGGCCAACCAATGACACGTGTGTCACAGGTGACACACCACACCCTTTTGGGTGACACACGTGGTCACCGTGCCACCTGGGCATGTATTGCTTGCTTGTTCTTGAAGTGTACGAAATACCAACTTTCAATTGAAGATTTAGCAAACGAAATTCAGCTACAAAAGTCACTAATGTAAAGAATTATTTGTTTTTGCTTTTAATTAAATACATATATAAAAATATAACTTTTTTTCTAGAGCTACAAATATCACAAAATTATGGATATTTCTAGATGTGACATAGCACCCAAGTTAAGCTAGGTTTTCTTGTGAATTTTGACACACCGAGCTCAAAAGGTTCGCCATCACTGCACTAGAGCATTTAAACAACTGAAAAGTCCCTTCTCAGGTTGGCAGGGTTCACACTGGGGTACAAACAAACAGAAAAATAAGCAAATCATGGCCCATCTGCCACACTGGGACCTTTGAGCAACTGAAAAAGTTCATTTCAGGCTAGCAAGACTCATGCTAGAACACAAATTAAGGCAAACGTAAGCAAATTATGCAGCACCTTGCAAACTCCTTTCAGGACAAATGAATATTCAAATACCCCTTGTTCACTGTGAGTGAACTGAACCAGTTCGGCACTTCCCTATTCTATGGTGACTCCTAGTAGTGCTCCAGTTGGAGTGCCACCAGGGACAATTCTGTCAATGCGACAGCTTCAGCCTGAATATTACCACTGCAAGTTTGATACTATCCGAAGCAGTGCATAAGTTTTAATTAAATGTATGTCATGGCTAATATATTCAGTGGTGGAAATGAGGGTCATATGTGCATGCGTGCATGTACATTTAATGATTTTCAATGTCCTTTCAGTAAGTGCTCATTGCACACTCTGAATCTTTTTCAGAGAGGATGTTGACTTACTGCTCTTCTTCCTGTGTTGTAAAATTTTGTCAGGTGCAATATATTAGCGACTATTATGGTTATTGATGTGTGCATGGGTGAAGAATTTATAGCATGCCATAGAAATGAATACAATTCCTCACCTACCCTGGATAAATATTTAAAGAGTCAAAAGTAGGGGAACGGTGCCTGTAACAGGTATAGCTGCTAGCTGCGCTACGTGGAAAGATACCTGCTGTTAACAGGTCTCCTTGGAATATAACAACATTGTATCCTATAAAGCAAGACAAATGGCTTGACAGAATCTTAACTTTTCATAAGCAATTGCCATTGCTGAAGTGAAAATAAAACGATCACAACATTTTTAAAGGGCATTTCCATTTAAAATGTTGCAGACTTGTTGAAAAAGTAGCCGTCTGAGAGACCATTTGTTAAGGCCCAAATTTAATTTGCCAGCTGCACTGTGGCTGGAACTACACGTGGAGAGTGCTGCTGGCCGCACCAGCTTCGTATCTTCTCCTTTCATCCTGCATTTTATTATTATTATTTTGGCAAACATCCAGCACAAAATTAGACAATACATTATTTACAAATAATTTGTCTTATTTAAAATGGGGGAGAGCAGGAGATTCTATGGGGGGTTTGCTTGCTTCAGTGTCTCCACATTGATCATACAGAATTGACACAGAACTCCAAGTTCATGTAATGTGTGTATAATTGTACAAGCATGGCTGCAATCCCACGTGTTTTTTTTAAAAAAAAAAATGAAAGAAAGCTTAACCCAATGCAAACACACTTTCTGCCCGTTCCATTGTTTTCATGTTAAATTGCAGTCAACCCCAATTCTGCTGTCCCCACAGAAAATGCTTAAAAAATGCATTGGGAAAGCGAATCTTTTCCTCCTTGCCCTTTGCCAGCCGGGGTGCCCACCCCTCTCTCCTGATTGGGTTTGATCCCACGATGACATGACCAAGGGTGGGGAATGCCAGCTCCCACCCTCCTGCTTTTTCTGCCACCGTTTGCTTCCCCACAGCAAAGCCAAACCAGTGAGTGCGACCATGAGGATTGCTTATGTTGATGTGCAAAATCACCTCTCTAAGCCTCCTTGCGCATGCATTTCCCTCACTTTCTTCTTTATCACACCATTCTGTGAGCCAGTTTGGTGTAGTGGTTAAGGAGCTGGACTCTTATCTGGGAATACTGGGCTTGATACTGCCCTCCTCCATGAAGCCAGCTGGGTGAGCCTGGGATATTCACAGCTCTCTTCTGAGCTTTCACAGGTCCACCTACCTCACAGATTGTCTGGTGTGGGGAGAAGAATAGAAAGCTTTGTCAGCCACTTGAGTTCCCTGAAATGGGTGAGAAAAGCAGGGTAGAAAAGCCAACTCCTCCTCTTCTTCTTCTTTCTCCCACCCACTGCAATTGGTTCATGCAGGAAGGAGCCAGCCAAGCTGTCTTTCCCGAGCCAATAAAGGAGAAAGTGAGGGGAAGCATGGGTAGGAAATGAAACTTGTTATCAGTGTGAAATGCGTGAAAATGAAACTTTTATCCACTGTGAAGTGGCCTGCTGAGGGAAAGGAGGTGGTGGAGGCTTGAACACTTTAAACCCCTCTGCAAAGGAAGGATGGAAAGCCAGGGGCTGTCCTACTGGGTGAAACCCCACTCATTTCAAGACACATCTCCTCCCAATAATATGATACCATTTCCGAAGGAATAAAGATAAAGCTTTCTAGCAGCAAAAACGGAGGTGAGAGCTGTTTTTTTAGGTGTTTTTTATTGCGGTCTTTAGCATTTTACTCCTCGAAAAATGCAAGAACCCAATCTGTAATGGGGGCGAAGAAAATTCAAATCATTTTCAAACTGCAATAAAAGCCAGGTGGGAACAACCCCCATGAATCTTTTTGACTTTAAAAATTCTAGAAATTATATGTTTAAACATAAATGGCAGTTTTCACTAGGTGCCAACTTCCTCTTGCGTCTGTATCCCATGTTAATGTCCTGAGCTCTCAGGACAAGTTACAACAATTTTAGGGTGAATAGCTTGGAAAAGAAGCTAGGCTCCCTGCTCTCCTCACACAGTTGTAATTAGCACCTCATGATGAGCATCCCAACTCATTTTGGGGTGCAGTCACCTTCTGAAGGGCCATTTCAGCAGACCGTGATTTGCTAGTCACCCTGATGACCCCTCAGCTCACCTGTTCAAAGGGTGCCTTTATACACAGAGGCATCTTTCAGAGAGGCAATGATGATGCCCCCCCCCCAAGACCCTCTCCAGAAGCCATTTCCCACAGAGTGGAGACTGAGCCTAATTAAAAGAGACTGTGGGCCTTCCTCCAATTACGTGCCGAGATCTGTGGGTCCAAAATAACCACTCCTATATATATCCAGGCTGCATGGTGTCATGGGCTGGATTTTCACCATCCATGCTGACAGCACTGATTTGGACCATGCCTCTCCATGTTTGCAAAGCTGATGCAAGTGTCCCCATCACCTCCAAAGGCTAGGAATGAAAGTCCCTTGCCTCAGAGCCTCAGAGGATGTTTCATGGTGCTGAGCTATGTGCACCAAAGAAAAGCACCCTCCAGCAGTTCCAGAACATAGAGGAATGCCATCTCCACACTTCCAGTGTTTCCAGAGCAAGGTCCTTGGTCCTCTTGTGGATCCAATTAAACAGATCCACTAGAGATTCAGATTAAGAACATCTTAGTCTGGTTCTGGCTCTGTCCAGCAGATGGAGCTGGACTAGCAGGGGGTACTGCCTCCTTGGTCCACATTAATGTGTGGACGAGGATGCTCATAATCTGGACTAAGAAGCTTCTTAATTCAGATAAACAGCAAGTGCAGAAAGGGCCTGAGCATCCAAAATGATTAAGGATCCTTTTCTTTAATGGTTTCGTGGATATTTTGCACATCCCTGTCCTATCCTACTCTACCTTAGGCAGGGATATGCACAGTTACGTTTAGTTGGGCATCAAACCACCCAACTTTAGACAGGCCCAGCAGTGCACATGGGAAAAAGAGGAGAGAACCATATAACTGAAAACAGAAGCTTGAAGCCTCTTCTCATTGAGTCCAATAATTGTGCAATGATTGCACTAGCAAAGTCCAGCAATTCGCTGCCCACCCTCCATAGTTTGCTGTCACATCATGGCCCATCTCTCTCTTTTCTGTCGTTCTACATATTAGCAAATTTTCCTGAACCAGTGGACTTTGGTGCCCAGCCAAACTCAGCACACTACCATCTTTCAGTACTTCTTAAATCAAGGATAGGGAATTTCTTCTTCAAGATAGCTGTTTACTGGGAATCTCTTTCCCATAAAATCCTTAGGAGCAAAGCTAACATTTCTATACTGTCTGTTTCTTATATGTACCGGGTGCTAGCATTCAACGGTATATTCATCATTCATAAGCTTAGACATTTTGGCCATATTGAAGCCTTAAAACTGGATACCAGCACTGTGTTTTAATGTACACTCTGAAAGTTGTGCACAGATTATGTCATCAGCCATGCACACCAGTATAAGGCTACTTCCAGTTGGGCTGGAAACACTGGAAAGTCCTCTAAGTATAAGATGGGGTTTGCCAGAGATCTGCATGATCTTCCCAATGCAATGCTGATTCCAGGACTCTGAAAACCCTATTGCAATGCTATGCTGAAACAAACAAACAAACAAACAAACAAAAAAGGAGCATTTTTGGCAGGTTTTGTGCAGTAATAGCTCATCAGTTGCGCAGAAAAGGAAGGGGGGAGGGAGTAAGGGAAGGGGGGAGGATGGACAGACATGAGCATGCAGTGAGCTAATCAAGTAATATCACATGGAGCTTGTCACACATGTAAATATGTAAATATACACTGAGGGAGCCCAGCATGCCTGGTGGACTATGGCAAAGGGCAATCCAGATTCCCTTTATTTATTTATTTACATTTATATCCCGCCCCATACCCGAAGGTCTCTGGGCGGGTTACAACAGATTAAAATAGAATATACATTAAAAGACATTAAAAGTTCAACAAATATAAAACAGTATACAATATGTTTAAAATAATAGTGTCTGTACTGAGAGGGAACATAAACAGCTTAGCCAAAAGCCAGGGTAAAGAGGTGCGTCTTCACTGCCCTCCTAAATGTATATAAGGAGGGGGCATGACGCACCTCAAGGGGGAGGCTATTCCATAGTCTGGGGGCCATCGCAGAAAAGGCTCTCTCCCGGGTGCCCACCAACCTCACTGTTGAAGGTGGTGGGACAACCAGGAGGGCCTCACCGCTTGATCTTAATATTCCACTTTGCATCCCTTGCCATCTGGAAATAGCCTACATGATACATAAGAGATACCTGAGAGTTACAAATACACTGGTGAACCTTGAAGTCTAAGTCAGAACATATTCACACTTATCTTTGCTATTCTGGTAAAGAGCAAGTCCAAAGGAGGGCTACCAAAATGGTTAGTGGTCTGAAAACCTTGTCCTGTGAGGAAAGGTTGAAGGATCTAGGAATGTTTAGCTTACAGAAGAGAAGACTGAGAGGAGACATCATAGCGATCTTCAAGTATCTGAAGGGCTGTCACAGTGCAGAGGGATTGTCTTGTGACTTGCACAAGATAGGAGAACTAGAAACAATGGTATGAAACTTCAAGGGAGCCAATACAGATTGGATATTAGGTAAAACCTGACGGTGAGGGCGATCAGTCAGTGGAATAGGTTGCCACAGGAGGTAGTGAGACCTACATCTGTCTAGAATGGTTTAATAAATCCTGCATTGAGCAGGGGGTTGGATTCAATGATCCTAGAGGTCCCTTCCAACTCTGAGTCTATGATTCTATATATACAAAACAGCCATACATATAGGTATGGCCTGTTCTTCAGAGCTGTCACAAGGTGCTTCTGAGTGCTCTGACAGCATTTTGACAGAGCTGGACCATGGAGGTGCCATCAGCATCCCTCTGTGGTCTGGTATTCCAATACCTAGTACAGTGCTAGGCCTTGAAAAAAGTGTTTGTACCAGTAGACCAGACAGTGTGTACTAGAAGGGAGGGGATGTTTTGCTATCCCACACTCGTGTGAAAATACCAGAAGCCTCAATTGAACTATTTATTTATTTATTTATTTATTTATTTATTTATTTATTTATTTATTTATATTTATATCCCACCCCATACCCAAAGGCCTCTGGGTGGCTCACAACATTTAAAAATACACATGTCAAAACTGTATAAAACAATACTAAAACCAGTACAAGGTTTAAAAATCCAGCATAATGATTTTAAAAAAAAAGATACAAGAACAGTTTAAAAAACAGTAGAGTGTGCAGTGGGGGAAGCGTGGGGAACATTTAACCAAACGTCTTCACTGCCTTCCTAAATAAAAACAGAGAAGGGGCCTGATGCACCTTGAGGGGGAGACCATTCCACAACTATGGTCTACTCTACTGCCCAGTGTGGAAAACCCCTCAGTCTTTGCCAATGTTGAGCCCTTGACATGTTTGAAGCTACAAGTTATTATAGTTAATGGGTGTTGTACTTCAAAATATCTGGATAGGACCAGAGCAATTATGGCATAGCCCAGGCCTATCTTGCTGTCCCTGTTTCATATTATTCATTGGATATCATATGAGGCTGGCGGCGAGGATTCTGACAATAGTCAAACATATGCTGATTTCGGGAGTTTCCAGAGAACGTTTAATAAATTAACCCAGTTCCTAGAGATCCAAAGTAAAATTGATGGGGAGAGGGTTGCCTACTGCCACTTTTTCTTTAAAAAAGAACATATATATCTTGACTATTTACCACAGTAGGTATCTTTCTAAGTTTTCTTGCACTTCCTCTCTGTTTTTGTTCTTTTTCTTCCTTTTTGTATCTATCAGCAAAATCCATTCAAGGTCAATTCTGCAATGTAACTGAAGCTTCAGATGTGGCAGAACAATCTGCAGACATGAACTGTCACTTCTCAATCCCCTGGTTTCAAAATATTGTGGCAAATATTAAATAATCATAATTCTTTACAATTCATTTGGGACAAAGTCATTCTGCAGCTAAATAACAGGAGAACATTGCTTTCCTTCCTTCCTTCCTTCCTTCCTTCCTTCCTTCCTTCCTTCCTTCCTTCCTTCCTTCCTTCCTTCCTTCCTTCCTTCCTTCCTTCTCCTTTCTGTATTCATGATATTTGAATTAAGTTTTGCTATTGTCATTTGTTTGTAACTGTCCCAATGTGGAATTAGTGAGTATTTGTAACTGAACACTTAGTGGAGGGATGGAATGTAACTCTTGTATCCTTGTCAGGGAATTAAATGCAGAAGATCAGCAAAAGAGCCATAAGGGAACCTTTTGGTTCTTGTTTTTCTTAACATGGAAAATAAAGCTAAATTGTCCCTTCACTCCAGTATCCCTTTTAGAAGTTCTTGAATTTTGATCTGTCAGTGGTATTTGCTGAAAAGGCAGAGTTTCCTTCCAGTAATTTTAAGAAAAGCTATCATCAAACTGTCAACAGCCTAAATTGAGATTAAAAGTACTGAAGAGAAATCTTTGCTATTATCATGGTTTCAACTAAGAGCCCTTGTGCAGACAGCAAAAATGTGAAAGGGCTAAAATGGAACCACATCATCTTTTTTGATCTATTGGAGAAATGTTGTGGAGAGGGGTGGGGGAGGTCATTCTTTAAATAAGTGACAAAAGCTTAAACATACAACTGTAGATTTTCAGACAAAGTCAAAATATAGTGTAGTGGATACACCTGTGCTTTGCATACCATTTTTGAGTAGTTGAAAATACCAGACTTGTCTGCTGGGATGGGTTGAATGTCTTAAATTCACCTGGGTTGCTAAAGGTGAAGGCAAGAGTATGTATCAACTATCCCTGTTCAGCAAGGACAAGCCATATTTTCTGATCCCAATTCCTTGCACTTTTAAAAACAAGATGTGTACAGAATGGATGTAGACCAGTTTCCCTTCTGTCTTTCACTTTTGGCTATCCTTGATGTCATGAGCTGACTTATTCCATAACAGATCCATCCGAGTCCTCTGATAATTTTTTTTTTAAAAAAAAACTGTTGGTCATCACATTCATTGAAACAAGTCCATCAGAGTGAAATTATTGGGCATTAATTTTAAATTCCCTAAAATATACATAAATCTGGCATGGAGTCAGTGTGAAACATAAATTGTAGAGTGAACCAAGACAATTCTACAATATTATGGTTGGTTTTCACAAACCATATGGTAATTTTTTAAAATGTTATAAAAGTAATTGTCATCTGTAGAAAAATTAGGTGGCCCTAGAGGCCCAGTCTACTGATGTAAGTCAGAACCTTTCTATATTGGCTGATATTCTACTCCAGCATGAAGCCTAGACTCCTGCTGGGTCTCTGGAGTGGAACAGAAGAGGCCTGCTCCCTGCTAGGCTTCTCCATCTGCAGTGGGCAATGTGGAGCCTGGTTTAGGACAGCAAAAATGACTGATTAGACCAGGGGCCTTTCTGCATTGGCCCTACTGTGGAATATATCTTGGGATAGGTGCCTGCTGTCCACATGCTAATGCTGAATATGGCAGGCCATATCTGGGGTCTGCCATAGTCTTAACTAGCAGGCAGATAGCAGACCCCTCTTCTGAGATATCTTCCAGAATAAGGCCAAGTGCAGAAAGGGCCCTGGATACCAGTAGATTGGTAGTCCAGGAGCCTTTGGAATGGAACTAGGAGGCATGCTTTCCTGTTCCAGTTTAGTAAGGGACCCATTTCAGCAGCACAACAAACTGCTAAGATGGAAGTGATAGCCAGGAGTTCCTACATCTGCTATATCTGGTTCTCCAACTACAGCTGTTTCCAAACAGAGACTGTCTGGCCACAGCAATCCGTGCTCTGCCAACATCCCAGTTGGACTATTATAATGTGCTTTACATGGATCTGCTCTTGAAAATGGTTGGAAAGCTGCAGCTGGAGCAGAATGCAGCAACTCGACTGCTAACTGGACTTCTGGCTAGACATTCATCATGCCAGTCCTAAAGATTCATGATTTCACCCTTAGAAAGACACTGGACAAAAACAGTATGCACAAGAGAACTGCAAGTCTAAAACCACTGCTGACCAAGGGGAATATAAAGACTTGTCTTATGTTTGAAAACAAACAAACAGTTTGATGTCTCCCAAGCATTTTGGTATAATGTTCTATGGACTGATGAGTCAAAGGTGGGATCTTTTGGAAGACATGGGTCCTGTTGTATTTGGCACAAAGCTAAAACATTCCATAATAAGAACATCATATCAACAGTTAAACATGGTGGCGTTAGTGAGAAGGCGTGGGAAGTTTTGGTGTTTCAGGATCTGGGTGAGTTGCCATAATTGACAGAACCACGAGTTCTTGTGCTTTAGATCATTGTCTTGCTACATAAAACATTAGAGTGCCCTAATCAAATTTCTGATTTGAAATACATTGAGATATTGTGGGAGGACCTTTAAAGGCAATAGATACTAGAATGGATGTCTAGTACATTTTTGAGGCTGGGATGACAGGCAGGATGCCTACTAAGGCCATTTGCTGGGATTTGAGAACAGGTGAAGTTTTGCCCTTGTCTTCCGCTTGAGATGTCCATGAGCAACTGGTGGAACACTGTGTAGTACAGGATACCGGACTTAATGGGCTGTGGCCTGATCCAGCAAAGCTCCTCTTACATTCTCATTCAGTTCATGCTCAAAACCCCTCCAGTAGGTCAAAATTCCTCCACAAGTATATGAAAGACTGACCTGAATTATCAGCGGTATTTGGTTGCAGTTGTTGTTAAATATGTCACAACCGGATATTATGTTTAGGGGGGCAATTACTTTATCACACAGATGATATAGGTGTCAGATAACTTTGTTCCTTTGCACAATGAAATAATCGTCTGAAAATTGCAATTTGTGTTTATTTAATTAATCTTTGTCTTTGTAGACCAGAAACAATTAAGTGTGACAAGTATGCAAACATAAATCAGGAGGAGGGCAAATAATTTTTCATGATGTGGCATTTAATGTAAACAGGACCTGAACTTTAATCCTGAGGGTGGGCAAGAATACTACAGTATCAATAATATGATATATTTGTATTTAACTTCTTTTTAATCTCACATGGCGTCTTTGTGAATGTATTCCCCCTACAAAACACTAAAGTCCTAAACATCTATTTACTTCTCTTCCTCCAGGCTTCAGCTCCTGGTGTCTCCATTTCTCCTCAGATGCCCTATACACCACTGCCATCTGGATCAAGAGACCTTACCAATCACAGAGGTAAACATGATGTACTTGTGAATAATTTACTTCTTGGCAAGGCCGTTAGAACTCATTACTGTTAGGCTGTCATTATGAAAAGAACTTGGGATGATCACAATACGTTCTGCAAAGATAGAAATTTAACTTAAAGGTTTAGAGGTATACTGCAATAAGAACATATTATATAATATATCTCAGAAATTTTGAGAACACTTCATTGCACTGAATGTTAATGTTCCACTGATGCTTTTCAGTCAGTTTGTAAATTATAAAAAAATCTTGAATACAATGGCTTATAACAGTTAAAAATGTGATTTATTTATGTTGACAAGATACAAATGTTATAACTGAAGTTTATTTAGTTGACCCTTCTATAAGATTTGTATTTTATCTATTTTTCCATTTGTAGTTCTAAAGAATAACCAGATCCATGAATTCAAGAAAAACAACAACAGCTATTTGCCAGTGTATTTCTCTTGCGCACATTAAGTGATAGGAAGACACTTACTAGATGGTGCTGAAGTCCAGTGGTCATAAGCTTTAGCCAATAAGAGCTGTGGCCATGGATGTAATCCAATGACTAGGATATGACTTGTTATGGGAAATGTTCTGGCCCTGAACATGGGTCAGCACAACATGCTCTTACCTCTTGCCAAATTTAAGTGAGTCATGACCTGAGGTTTGATTTTATGGCTGCTGCACTAGCAGAATGTACCCCAGGAAAGAAAATTAACTCTGCACACTCTTACAGGGGAAAAAAACCAAGCAAAACAAAAACAAAAACAAAAAAACCCAAAAAACTGCACCCAAACAGGGCTAGAATATGTGAAGAGCACTTTCTGCAGCTCGGGGGAGGGGGGGGGCAGAAATCTTTGAATGAGCAATGCTTTTAATGCTTTCTGCACTTGGTCTTATTCTAGAATATATCTCAGGATAGCAGTCTGCTGGCCACAAGCTAACACAGACTATAGCAGGCCTCACCTGGGGCCTTCCATTGTGTGCATTAGCATGCAGGTAGCAGGTCCCTCTTCTGGAATACATTCCAGAATATGACCCAGTGGAGAAAGGCTCAAGGTATCAAGGCAGTCATAGCTGCAGAGAGAATTAGACACAATGCTGCAAGGCAATTCCTGCAAGAGGGACATGGGATTCTAACCAGAATATTTCTGCAAGAGTTGCTAGAAAACAGTTCCATAGGGTGTGTGCAGGAGTGGAAACATAAAAGAGTGAAGCTGGAAGCAAAAAGGCAAATTCTGCAGTTTCCTCGGGGCAGGTTGCTGACAGAGATCTAGGTCTTTGAATTATAGCACCCTACATCTTCTAAAGTCCCCACAACCAGTGATTCCATCCTGTTTCCACATGATTGGCTTTCTCATATCAATTGGCTGGAAGTCAAAGAAATGCCATACATTTTTGGAGCCTAATATGTAGGATTAAAATAAGTTAGTTAGAATCACTCTTTTTTTTGCTAGGCTTCCCTGAATTTCTGAGGTAGACCTTTTAAAAGCAAAAATCAGAAGAAGGAAAAGTATGTGTGTTGGGGGTGTGGTGTGAAATATAGCAAAAAGAAGGGGATTGAGATATCAGGTGTATCTCTTCCAGGTACCTTGCGATAATAGGGATCACATTGTAATGTGTCGGATGGGATAAGTGAATAATGTGGAGTTTGTGGCAAAACTTAAATAAAAGTTAGGGTGGTAAATCTAAGGCAGTTTGAATCTTATGTCCCGGCCTGAAGAAGGCACAGGGTGAGAGACTCTGCCAGAAACTCAGGCAGAATGATTATTTCTTCTGAAAAAGTCACTAAAATTTTGAGCCAGATCCTGAAAGCTGGCCAGTGAATATCATCAGTGTAAGATGAATGCACCTCAAAATATGTATTTTGACATGAATGGAATGAAACTTTTTCAAATTAGGATTATTTTTGGAAGTGATTGCATCAGCAAATGCCTCAGGAATATAAGCAAGAGGCATGTGATTACAATGTAGAAGAAACATAAACCTGATATCGTTCATTAGTTTGATTAGGTTTTATTTTATTGTTCCATTTGAACGTCTATAAATATGCAATATATAACTTCTATTTTCCATGGATTTGAATCTAGTGAGGATGCTAAAGCTTTAACAATTGTGTTTCTGATCAGGGTTGTGTTGGTTCAAATTAAATGGGTCTAAAACAGATAGAGACATATCACTGGGGGGCAGAGGCCTAGATGTGTGCTACATGAGATCTTAATCTGGATTAAAGGAAGGTGCAGAAAGGGCTGAAAACAAAGACTAAGGCATCATCTATACTTGTAGAATGCCACATTCACAAGGCTGGCTGGTCCACCAGGAGGCCTCACAAGGAATGGCCTATCCACATGGAACCAGGTGTTGCATGAAAATACTGCTGATCCACTCCAAGGGAGGATCACATCAGAGCTTTCTCCTAGATGTTCCTAGAAATAGACTGGATCAGTTGTCTGGCTGGGGCACTCCATGGACATGTGGAGCCAGGAGCTATTTTGCTGGGCTTTTGAAAGAGGCATTTGAAATAAGCTGGTTTTGGACCCCTGACAAAAACAGTGTTAACTGAGCCAGTTTGGTCTTGTGGTTAGAATGCTGCATTCACATCTTGTAGTCACTGGGCATGATTCCACACTCCTCCATGAAGCCAGCTGAGTGACCTTGGGCTAGTCGCAGTTCTCTTTCTGAGTGCTCACAGCCCCACCTACCTTATCTGTTGTGGTAAGAAGAACAGAAAGCTTTGTCAGCCACTTAGAGTGTTGTTCCACTGTCACTAGAAGTACCCATTAAGTTCCCATTAATGCGTACAAAAATGGCATTTAGTACCTATTAATGGGTACTTAATGGGTACTTCTAGTGACAGTGGAAAAACACCCTTAGAGCCAACTCTTCTTTTTCCTCCTCTTCCTCGACTTCATCATCCCTGTACTCCAAAGCTGGGCCAGGATGGAGCAGAGCAATGGAGATGATTACTGTCCCCTACTATGTTTTTGGTTTGGATCACTTCTCCATTGTGTGGACCAACACACATCACGTGAAAATTGCTTAAGACTTCAGAGTAGAAATAAGTGCTTAGATCACAATGTGAGGCTTTTCTTGTAATTCCAAAACTCTTAGAGCTGGAAAATGAGGTGGCATGTAAGAAGTCCTTTCTATGATGACCTGCAAAATTTGAAAGTTTCTTTCTAGAGGTATGCCAGGTGCCAATATCAAATGGCTTTCAGGACTTGGTTAAAACATCTCTCTTCATGCGGGCCTTTGATGTTTATCTTCCTCAATGTTGTCCTACTTTACCTGCTCTTAACTCCCATCAAATGGCCTTTAGAAGCATCCCACCTATCTCACCAACATGGAGGCAGTAACCAGACATCCATTCTATCAGCCATTGATAACGTGTTCTCCATGAATTTATCTAATCCTTTCTCAAAGGTTGGATGAAACATACAAAAAACCCCCCACACTTTCATATTTGGCACACAGCCAGTGTTAATGCATATTGTAGGCGCTACTGTAATATAGCATTTAGCATATGCAAACTTTTTTAATGAGATATAATTCAGATTAATTTGACTTCAGCAAGACTGAAATGTCTAAGAAGGAATATTAAGGGATATATGTTTCCGGTAAGTTGGGAAAGATGTTCTCTGGATGCTTGAATGACTTTGTTGTAAACAATTATTGGAATTAGCCCTGAATACAGTAGCAGAAATGAAACTGACAACTAAATAGAAAAGCTATTGAGTACTTTCTGGCTATCACTTGAATAGCAAAGTTAATTGTTTGGTTACTGTTGTATTGGAATAGATTAGTTACTTTTCTAAGATCAGATACGGTCTTTTTTATATTGTGCTTATTTTTATATTGTATTGTAAAGTTTGTTTTATTAGATTATGGAAACTTGAAAAAAATATGCATACAAAAATATTTAAAATTAATGTGAAACTCAGGAATCTGGTGGTGGTTCTAATGCAACTGAACTATTTTATGATTCATGTATCTTGCATTATCTTGTAATTATCTCAAAGAGTCCTTTTAATATACCCAAATATCCACATAACTAAATGTGCATGAATATTCGTCACATCTGGAATTCGTACAAATATGTATGAATTCATAGATAATCCACGAATCGGAATATCCGGTATCCATCAAAGCTTCAGTTGAAGCTTTGGCAGATACCAGAAACCCCCATGGCCTCCCCCATGGCCTCTCGGCCCCTCAGGCCTCCCAACCCCCCATGGCCTGCCATCGCTCTACTTACCTGCCGCCGCTGCCGCTCCCTCTTCATCCTAGGCCTTCTGGTTCTGTGCACAGGGCTGCTGTACAAACATAACCGGAAGAGCATCTTCAGCCTGGGAATAGGGAATGGGCCATGGGAATGTTACTGCAGCCCCCCTCCCTTCTCCAATGTGCCCCCTTACATTTCGGGAGGCTGCAGTGATGCTCCCAGGGCTATTCTGGTGCTCCTTGGAGGCCAAAATAGCACTTCCAGGTTTGCATGTGCAACTCCATGCAGAGACCCGGAAGTGCCTTGGTGATGGTGGCGATGAGGACAGGTGAGGGGGGGGGAAGGGGAAGGAAGGGGGAAGGGGAGGAGGTTCACTTCATTTCATGCACAAATATTTGTCTGAATATTTGTGCATGAATACAAAGCCCCCCCCCCATTTGTGGGGATGGGATTCATCTGAACTTTCCCACATTCGATTCGTACAGAATTGAATGTTGGAAATGGGCTTTGTGAACGCCCCTACTAAAAGATATTCTTCAGTAGCTTTTCAGTTTACAGGTCCATCATTTTAATAACTTCGGTAATTCATTTATTACTTCCATTACTGCACAGCCTGTGTGGTGGCACTGTGGGTGCCAACAGTGAAAAGGCCCTACTTAGTAGTAACACAAGCAGTAATTTTCAAGCC
Organism: Aspidoscelis tigris stejnegeri; assembly: GCA_023333525.1. Classification (NCBI taxonomy): domain Eukaryota; kingdom Metazoa; phylum Chordata; class Lepidosauria; order Squamata; family Teiidae; genus Aspidoscelis; species Aspidoscelis tigris. The sequence continues at coordinate 113,416,131 of JALMGA010000002.1, read as the reverse complement.
ATTGTCTCCAGCCATTCCTGGCGTAAGTAATCAAGGTGATCAGGACAGATGGGACCTGTACGCTCAGTAATTCTTGCCTCTGTTTAGATCAAGAGTTGCTTTGCAATCCTGCTCTTATGCATGCTCTTTGTATGTATGTATGTATGTATGTATGTATGTATGTATGTATGTATGTATGTATGTATGTATGTATGTATGTATGTATGTATGTATGTATGTATGTATGTATGTATGTATGTATGTATGTATGTATGTATGTATGTATGTATGTGTATGTATGTATGTATGTGCGTATGCATGTGTGTATGTAGGTGTATGTATGTATGTGTGTGTGTGTGCGTGCGTGCGTGCGTGTGTGTGTGTGTGTATGTGTGTATGTATGCATGCATATTTCTATCCCACCTTATACCCAATCATCTTAGGGCGGTAACAACTTTCAAAATCCAGCATATCAAAATAAACAATATTAAAATTTAAAACCAGCACTTTTAAAAAACAGCACAATATCAGTTAAAACTGTAGCGTTTGCAGTGGGGGGGGGGCAAACATAACCAACATTTAGCCAAAGGCCTCAGCGAAGAGGTGGGTCTTCACTGCCTTCCTGAACTTAATCAGAGAAGGAGCCTGATGCACCTCAAGGGGGAGACTGTTCCATAGCCTGGGGGCCATCACTGAGAAGGCCCTCTCCCAGGTGCCCACCAGCCTCACTTCTGAAGGCGGTGGGACAACCAGGAGGGTCTCCCCTCAGGATAAGGTGTTCCTTTAGATTGTATATTGTATATTATGCTCTGCAGGCAACATTATTATTATACCTCAGTGGCAACATTGATCCAAATGCTGCTCAGAATGAGCTGAATTAACGCTAGAGATGAAAAGCTATATGACTGAGATGAATGATTCTGTAGTTTTAAATTACTGCTTTATATCTTATTATGTTTGATTTTGTTGAGATCTTTTTCTATCAATTAAAAACAACAAATAATGTCTGTACTTCAAAGTGACGCCTGTGGATATAACTTAAAGTTTAAAAGTCCCTGTGATTTCAATGTGTGAAACAGTTAATTTTACAATGAAATATATTTAAGCTTGGTCAGATTTCACCTTAGGTGAATGAGAGGAGAGAGAATTATCCAAGGGTCAGATAAAACTGGCTCTAAGACACTCTTGGCTCACTTTGACGATTAACATGTCCATATCCTCAAGGAAATAATTAAGGGATGTTTTCCAGAGATCCAGGTGTTATGAATTGAGTCTGGAACATCGTGCTGGAAGATTGCATGTGAGCCTTCAGTCTTTCCTCTCCAGTACAAGGAAGTTCTCTGAGCTCACAAACTCTAATTGGAGTCAAGAGTGTACCATGAAAAGACTAAAGCACATAAACATGCCATTGTGGAATCTCACTCCTAAGGTTTTTCTATTCCCTGAATGGTCTCCATCTCATATAAAAGATTGAATCAGCTATTGTATATGTAAATATTGGCAGCTTTGGGGGAATTCTTTGCAGCCTGAAGCTAGGGAGAGAATGACCACTACCTTTGTTCATCTCCGAAGGGGCTTGTTTACAAGATCCTGAATCTCTTGTGAACAACTTAAAGCAGCTGTAAATTAAGTCTGCTTGAGGCTCAAAAGGAAGAAAAACAGAACCAATTCATCTATGTTTGGCTACATTTTCATAATTTCCACTGTATTTTTAACTTGTTTAAAACAAAAGAAAAATGCATTGAAGAAGCCATGTTTTCCCTACCCCGTTTAGTTTGCAGTTTCTGACCCAAAAATCCTCTTCTAGCTTCAAACTTTTAAGTGGTCTTGCACACATTATCTGTCTGTCTGTCTGTCTGTCTGCACTTGTATTAGGGGATTGTGTGAGTGGACTAGAGTGGCTCCAGGCTAGAGTCATCCACCTAGTCCAGAAAAATAATGCCTGCTCTTAAATGGCTTGTTCAGGGACATCACCCTGTGCTGTTCTCAAGCTCATGTGAACTTTATAGCTTAAAATTCATGACCTCAGAGATCTGAGGGACTCATCTGGTGTGCTACAGAAACAGGTCCCCCTGCTAAACCAGCCCACAGAAGCACGCACTATTCTACACACCACCCTGGACCAGTATAGCACCAATATACTGCTAGACTACTGGTCTACTGCTATCCCAATCTAGGTGACCATCTTGGCCATGTAAACTAGGCTAATGCTGCACCCTGATGCAGTGACCTATCAGGGGCTGTGGCCTCTCTAATCCCCACCAGAGTGTGGGAGACCCAGAAGGCAGCCATGCACCACACTGGACTGTTCCACAGGCAAGTGTGGAAAGACCCATCATTAAATGAGTTTATCACAAACACAAACATGAAGATAAAAGAAAGCGCTCCCCTAAAATGACAGTAGCATGTGGCTGTGTATTCTCATTTTGCCTTGTGTTCCAATTCACCTTTTCTAGCCCAGAATGTTCCCAACTTGGAACTAGCTTACTTAGCAGACACCCTTTCTCAGTATAGACCTGTGAGATCATTAGGACCTTCACGGGAGACCCTGCCACAGGTATCAAAAATCACTGAATGTCATCACAATTCTCTGTGGTGGCACCCACTCTCTGGAATAGTCTCCCCTGTGACATTTTAGGGCTCCTCCTACACTTCTGTTTTTTTGGTGCAAACTGAGACTTATATTTCTACTCAGAATATGTTTCCAGAGTGAATGTTTGTTTTTCCCACCCTTTATTTTAAACATGTTATTATTATTATTCTCGTTGTTTTTACTCACCATGTGTTGTAAACCATTTTATTTATTTATTTATTTATTTATTTATTTATTTATTTATTTATTTATTTATTTATTTATTTATTTATTTATTTATTTATTTAGCTGTTATCCCACACCATCTCCACCTTGGTGGACTCTGAGCGGCTAACAAGATTAAAAACACACCCTTCATTCTAGTGCTTTAAAACATTACAACAGACAATACCATTTATCAAAAAGTTCCTCTAATTTAAGGATCATTTAACCAGGGGCATAAAAACCTTCGTAAGACCACCCCAGTCCAACTGGCTACTATTTTGTCTATTAACCACCCTGACCAAAAGCCTTCCCAAACAGCCAGGTCTTACAGGCTCTCCTAAACGTCATCAAAGATGGAGAGGCCCTAATTTCCTGTGGGAGATTATTTTGAGATTATAATTTAATGGGAAGCAGTACATAAATATTTTAAATTAATAAATTAATGAGAGAGGGAGGGGCAGCCTGGTCACAACTCCAAACTGTTTCTAAGGCACCTCAGATATGTGTTGCTGTTGTTGTTTACCTCGTCAACTGAGGACAGCCAAAGTCATCAGTTTCCTTATCCTTCCCTCTTTGGCTAAACAAAGTGAAAAGAGTGGCAGGAATAACTCACAGTGACTTGAAAAGATCATTTGTCTTTGGTAAACATGATGTGCCACTCCGTCTCCACTTTGGAGCAGTGGGCATACACTACTGAATGATCATTTCTACCCTGAGAAGTATGTTCAGTACTGTGGCATCTTTGAACTATTGGATGGTTTTCAAAGATAATGGATCTAAACTGGAAAATCTTGTAAAATTTCATATTTGCATAATCAAGTGTCAGATTTTTGCAAAGCCTATCACCTTCACCAAAAAAAAAAGAGAGAGAGAGACTCTTAATGAGCCACTTTAGTCTTGTGGTTAGAGTGCCGGACTCATAGCTCACAGTCACAAAGTTTGATTTTGCACCCTTCCATGAAGCCAACTGGGTGACGTTGGGCTAGGCTCAGCACTCTTTCTGAGCTTTCACAGCCCCACCTACCTCATGGAGTGTCCGTTGTGGGGAAAAGAACAGGAAGCTTTGTCAGCCACTTTGAGTCCCCTATATGGGCAAGAAAAGCCAATTCTTCTTCTTCTTCTTCTTCTTCTTCTTCTTCTTCTTCTTCTTCTTCTTCTTCTTCTTCTTCTTCTTCTTCTTCTTCTTCTTCTTCTTCTTCTTCTTCTTCTTCTTCTATTGGAATGTGAAGCAATACAGTATCCATAAACCCTGATATTTATCAGGAATTCTGTAACAGCGATTCTGCTGCAAGAAGAAATATTGAAATACCATTTTTCTTTTACGTGTGCAAGTAGAAGGTTAATTGCTAAAGTAACCAGCAACCCCGTGTAAAACTTGTAAAGGTTTCATGAACATTAGCCTACCATACCTCATCTTCAGCTACCATCCCTATCTTTATATCACAAGAAAAATTTGGGGAACAAAACACTTGAAGATCATTAGTTCATAATCAAGCAAAATAAGCCCTTGTAATCTTCCAAAATATTATCTCAAATATTGATTTAGAAGAAGGACGAGTTTGTTACAAGATGCGTCTGGCGCTTCTGCCCAAAGGGAGATAGTATACTATTCTTCATAAATATTTTGTCTTGTTTCATGTTCTTAGAGCTGTCCTTGTCTCACCAGTCCTTTTAAACTCTTGTTTGGTATGCTAATAAATGTGTTGCGGTTGTACATTCCCATTAGGTATTGCATGATTACATCGCCTTTCAAATAGTTTTTGACAAAGAGCCTCATTTAGAATCACAGGATAAGAAAGCAGGTCCACTAATGAATTGGAAGAGCAGATAATAACATGGTAGGGTGAGGGTTTTTTTTTGGGGGGGGGGCACCCTAGGTAAAGTAAGGCTGTAGTAAAAGAAAAAAAAAACCATAACCTTAACTTATGGCTTAGAGTCACCTTAGATATGCTTTGCAGGTTGGCTCAAGGGCTGCATTCCCATCAGGGCTAAAATCCAGACTGGAATCTGACTTGGGATCCAGGGTTCCCATTATATTGGCCAGTAATCCAAATCTGGCAAGCCCCATTCCCATTCCACTTCATTTCCCCCAGATTTTCTGAGCACCAGCCTGCAGAAATCCGGGGGGTGGGGAACGACCCTGTTGTAACAGGACTTTTTGTGCCAGTACTGGCATTTTCACCCTCGCGGAAAAGGTGGGTTTTCTTGTTTTAAACTGCCTTCACGACTGGCCTTCGGGTGGGGTGGATTTAATGAGACAGACTGGTGTTTGGGCCAGTCTGCTTGTGGGACAATGAGGGGGATGTCCAGGCACCATCTAGCCCAGAAGCGGTGGCGGCTGCTGCTTGGGCAAGTGGGGAGGGGGGTGCCAGGCAGCGCCAAGTTCCTGTTCTCTCTGTTTTAAAAAGATCTCTTGTGCTTCCGTGCAAAATATTTCTTCTGTAAGTGTTACTTTCAGGCTTCTAAAATCTATATGGGCTTCATCCAGGGTTCAGTCAACGATTTTGTCATAAAATCCTTTAGAAAAGGTAGGAAAGAGCTGCAGTTGATTGACAGACTGTGCTACTCAATTAATTGGGAGTTTTGTACACACTGTGGCCGGGGGGGCAGACCAAACTCATGTGGTGTCTCAACGGAACAAGCACACTTCATGTGTTTTAACTATTTTTGGTCTGTTCTCCCCCAAATCAAAATTCATTCTGAAATCAGAGGTAAGGCTTGTGTGTAGCTAGGGACATATTTCAGTGCATGTAGTGTGCAGGGACCTTCCCCCCCCAGTGGTATAATCCTAATGATAAAAGCACCAAATCTTTATTTTAAAATTGTGTAGTGCTTTCCATTCTTTGACTATAGTTTGTTTAACCACTTTCAACATAAAACTGATGTTGTTGTTTTCATTTAAATATATCCTAGTTCCAGGGAATATATCAAGAAAAGCTGGCAAAAATGGAAGTTCAAATCTCTCAATAACTTTTGGCATCATTTCTTTATAAATTTGAACCCAGAGTTCTTTCCCTCTCGGACAGCATCACCATATATGCATGTTGGTTCTTTTTTCTCTGTATCCTTCACAAACAATTTGGAGAGGCTGGATTATTAATATGTATTGATTATATGTATCAGCTTGCAGTAATATCTTTGTATGGTTCTGGGAAATTTGGAGGACAACATCCCCTTCTGTAAAAATAAAAATAAAATATTTTCTCCAACTGTTAAGGCCAGTATCAACACCAAATTCAATATTCAAATTTATTTAAATGTACAAAACTACACCTTCCTTTCCATCCAAGTATATTATTAGCCTTTTCCTGCACTTAACCAATTCTAATTCTTTAGTTCTAATATTTCCCCAGTCTCCTCAATTGTTATAAAGGTTTCAAGTCTTATAAAAGCTCACAGTTTTATAACTCCCATCTTCCAGCATTTGTATTTGTTTAACATTTAGGATTTTATGGAAGTCAGAAGGGTAATTCAGCGAAGTTAATCAGCAAAAGTGAGATTTCTTTTGCCATTTTAACCAGCTTCAGATTAATTGTTGCACGAAAGAGGGCTATTTGGATGGCTGCATTTGTTACTATTTTCTCCAGCGTTGTTTCAGGTTTCCTTGTGTCAGAAAACTGTGTGGATGAAGACAGATGGAAGTGAATATGTAACCCATTTAGATGAGAAATGAGTACTTGTCTATTGAGTTTTTTATTTTTCTGCCAAAAAGGGGGGGGGGGTGTTACATTAAACTGAGAAAATATACAAGTTGGAAATTTGATGGTGCCATGATGTGGTCCATCACATGTGCTCAGAGGTGGAAAAGGTCTTGCAAATAAAATTATGTAAAAGCCTGGGGATTATAGTTCTCAAATCCCATGACAAATCCCCATAATTTCCCTTCAGAGGAGTCCTTTGGGCAGAGTGTGAAAAATGATGCTGATGTGATTTTCTGCCCTCCTCCCTCCCACGACTTCCATGCAGACCTACCTTCTGCTCTTGGCCAGCCCTATTTCAGAAGTCACATAAAGTGTAGTGCGGCCAGGGTACTTTCATTCTGTGGCTTCAACAGGCGAGGGTTTGTGCAAATAGCACATTTCTTGCTTTGAGGCTCCTGCCCCCAAAATGATCACATCACATGATTCCTGGCTAAGAAGCACTGCAGCCTTACTAAGGGTCCATGTGGCAAGCGTCTAGGCCTCATAGATCTACATGTTAATGCAGATCTAGGAAGCCACATCCCCTACTGTTCCACTCTGTCTGCATTAGACAGAGCATAATGCTGAACGGGGAGGTCATGTTTGGTGTCACTATTAGACCATTTACTTGAGCTTACAGCAGAACCAGCAGCATTGATCCAGAACTTGGGAGGTGTTCAAAAGGTATGCCTCCCATGTTTGGAACTACTGTGCCAAAATGTGCCCCCAAAATGCACCCACCAGAGAGTCTGGGGCTAGGGATCTTTTTTATTAACTCTTAGAGACATGAGAGTTCAGGAGTGAATCTCATGAAAACCTCAAAGCTGTGATGTGGGCTGGGCTGGCCCAGCACTGTTGTGGAAAGAGCACTGATCTCTCTCACCTGGCTTTTCCAGACTCACTGATTCTGAGCATGGGCTTCTCTGTGGAGAAAGCCCCCCAAAGACTCTACTCTGGATCTAGTAAATATCTAACCTTAACCATGGCCCTTTCTACACTGGACTGGCCATACACATGCTGGCTTGCCTCCAGACTTGCAGAATAAATCCACAGTTAAATGTGGAAGTGCTGAGAAGACTGGCTGCCCTGACTCAAAAGGCAGCTCCATAGCTTCCCATCTGAAGCTTCCAAAGCTGAGTTGACACGTACCATCACATGGGTTAAGGCAGCCAATCAGATTTGAGCAGCTCTTTCTGCTCTCATTGTTCCCTTCTTGCCATTCTGCCAGGACTAGAGAGAAATTTTGAATTTTCTTTATACTACACAGCAAGTGTTATTAGATTAGCATTAAAGTAAGCACACGGTACCGGTCTGATCATTTGATGCCATGATGATCGATCAATCATCGTGTGTGATGCCTTGATTGGGACTGCTCCTCCCACTGCACAGTATAAATGTTTCTGGATGCAGCCAATAACAGACCCCACCTGCTTTAGGCCAGTCTCTATTCCAGGGTATATTCCAGAATAAGGCTCAGTGCAGAAAGGGACCATGATTTGACAAAATTATAAATTGCAATTAACCAAAAGAGCAGAAATGGCAGCTACTGGTCTTGTCTCCCTCCATGAGAAACAAAGAAAGGGGGCCAACAAACCAAAACATGATTAGGCTTATTTAGAATGATTAGAACACCATGCAGTTGTACTATTAGATAATAATAATAATAAGAGTTGGCTTTTCTACCCCACTTTTCTCACCCATTTAAGGGGACTCAAAGCAGCTGACAAAGCTTTCTATTCTTCTCCCCACCACAGACACCCTTTGAGGTAGGTGGGGCTGTGAGAGCTCAGCAGAGAGCTGTGACTAGTCCAAGGTCACCCAGCTGGCTTTATGGAAGAGGGCAGAATTGAACCCAGTATTCCCAGATAAGAGTCCAGCTCCCTAACCACTGGACCAAACTTAGAGATAAGTTCTCTAAAGCAGTGCCTTCGTGAAGTTTTGCATGGATGAAGGATCTCTGCCATACCTAAAAAGCGATAGGTGTGTGTGGAACATGGTACTACCTCAGGGAATAAACTTCAGGTATGTTGTGCTTCCTCAACGCTGTGAAACACAATTCATATCCTAAACAATTGTCCATGGAAATAAGAAGAAAGGGGGGAGACAGGTATTTATTCCTAGGAGGTAATTTATTTTGCTTATGCTATCCCTGGCAATTTCTGCTATGGGTGCTGCTGTTGATACAGTTGTTAGGTTCTTGTCCTATTTACAACTGGAGGCTTCATCTATTTATGCTTGAAATTGATTGCTGGGAATGTCATCGAGTAATTTACATAGCAACTTATCATAATTAGTCAGAGTTTGTAGTTTCCTTAATGTGAGCTACACTTTGTGCTTAGCAATTGATTTTTCTGTATATCTGTGTGAAGCTTTTAATGTGTACCTTCCAAAAAAAGTAAAAAACGAAAACCAGTGAGTAGGGACTTTTTTTTTATCATTTTGTTAACCTGAGGAGTCATAAAACATGTTTAATAAGGGACTATAAATAGGAAGTACTTCATTTGACTCATTTAATATGGTGCAGTGAGATGAATAAGGGGAAAATGTAAATGTTTAAACTATATTGGACTTCCATTCTAAGCAGAAGTGGTTATGAATACCAAGGTTTCTAATTTTGTTAGCCTGCATAGTGGGTTTGGAAACATTTTGGAGAACCTTCCCTCCAGCTGCCTGGTTGCACCACCATGGACACACATGGGCACACCTGGACACACACACACACACACCACATGCTGTCATTGTGCCGGATGGTACTCTGGGAACCCAGGGTCTGCATGCTGTTATGCACCAAAGAAGAGCACACTCACATTTGGTACATGGCTTACTCCTAGACATGGAATCTGCAGCTGGGAGTGATCTGTCTGTAGAATGTCGCCTCTGCGGACACAGGCAGTGGTGGCAGAAGTAGTCTATGGTTCTTTCTGATGATGGGCCATTTCAGCGTCACATGAAAGCTCACAACACAAATGGATTCCCAAGTGGCTCTGTGGCTCAGAACATTTGTATCACTCAGAGGCTAGCCCCAAAACTTGTGCAAGCTTTGGGGCCAGGGTAGGGCTGGTTTGGACCAGTGTCATTGTGCAGATGGTGCTGTTCCAGACCAAACTAGCCATCATCTGGACCAGTGGGTCTTGCTGGATGAGATCCACTGATCCAATTTATGGCCTTCCGGTGCAGAAAGGCCATAGGTTGAGTTGCATAGCACAAAGTTCAGTTAGCTCACCTTCTTCTTCTCTTTTCTTCCTGGGACCCCAATGAATATCCTGTAATAAGTATGCTACTGCAGCGTTAGCTTAAGCTGGTATGTTACCTGCAATCCCATCTTTGGTCACTCCTACTTTTCTTGCACAACAGTGGTATGTGTCTGTTTTTCCAGCTCCATTTTTTCTGGGAACCACACAGATGTTCCTGAATGTTTAATACATTGCAGTTGGTTTTGATTCTGACCCTTGACTTAATATGGTTCAAAACATACATTTATTTGGGTCACTGGATTCATGTTGCTGTCACTTTCTAAGCTCAACAATTTCTTGCCCGTGCTTCAAAGGAATGCTGGATTTCTGTCAGGGTACTGTAGGCTGTTAAAAGTTTGGCATAAAAATGTACCACTGTCTTGTGTATAATAACGATGGGTGCAGGCAGTCATGTGGAATGAGAGATGGGTGAACGAGCTTGGAATTGTATATGAAATCTCTCAGAGGTTTTATTGAGAAGTCAGACAAAATGTTTCTTGGAGCTCTCAGGAAAGAAAATCAGTTAATAGTTTTGAAGTGGGAAAATGCTTTCAATTGCTAAAAACCATCTATCACCCCAAATTTTAGCACATGTCTGAAACTTTGGAAACAGGAGGAAATGATACAGGTTTCTTGCTGAGGCTACAATTAAGTGAACACAATTGTGCATAATTTTTGAAAACAAATGTAATACTGGCAGCAGGTTTGGATTTGAGTGTAGAAACAATTTTCCTAAGTAGAAATAAAGGGCAAAGTTTACAAAATATACTTTAGTAGCATTCAGTTTGTGTTCCAGGAGAACATAAGAGTCTTTATTTATTTATTTATTTATTTATTTGAAGAAGGTTTGTACTAATGGACAAGTCTTCATAAAAGCTACATTACTACTAGAATTAACTGTTAATATTAATTGTCATATAAGAACCTTTGATGTGCCCCAAGTATGGATGAGCTATACCAATTCATTGTACTGAGATAAATAATGGCATTATAGTGGTAGTGATATATGTAGAGAGGGGTTGTTTGGATCTAAGGCATTTCCGCACTGCATCGCGTTCCAAACGGAACGCGTTCAGGCGGAAAGCTTAAGACAGCTCCGGGCGCTTTCCCCGTTCACACACAGACGCACCAGAACGCGTGTAAAACGTGCGAAAACGTCTCTAGTCTTGATTTTTTTGGTTTCTGCACAGAGTTGTTTAACTATTACTTGTTTGGAAACTTGATATCTTAATTTTTTTATCTTCAGAAACTTGCGCCTTTTTATTTTTATCTTCAGATGTGAAATCTCTTTTAAGTTATGAATCCTTTGTCTTATGTATATGATATATAATAAAAAATAGAATATATTTTGTTGGTTGAAATAAAGAATTTACAGAGATTCCAATGCTGTTTGGTAAAAACTATCATTTCCCAGTAATATTTCACATGGCACAGTTCGATTATCGTACAAAAGCTGGATATGTCTTGGTTCAGATTACACTACAACAGGTAAGGGCCAATAGCAAAAGGCCTTTATTTATCTGCTAAAATATCTCTACTTTTGAGTGATGGTTTGATGGACTTGGGTAGGCAATCATATCTATTGTAGCTAATCCCTTTATGATCATTCTGTAGGGTCTTTATTTGCTTACATGTTGGCCATTGTATCACATTAACCAATACAAAACAGTATAGCACCCGGTGGGCACCCAGGAAAAGGCCCCCAGGTTATGGAATAGTCTCCCCTCCCCCTGAGGTGCATTATGCCCCTTCTCTGTATGCATTCAGGAAGGCAGTTAAGACACACCTCTTTGTCCTGGCCTTTGACTAATGAAACTACGGGTGTTTCCACACTTACCAATGGAAATCTGGATTAAGGAAATCCGGATTTCTGAAATCTGTCCCCGGGAAGATCCGTCTGAAATAGGAATGGATCCAAATTAGGCTTATTGCATCTGCACTCATGTGGGAAGCACAGATAGCAAGGAGCGCATCATGTGTTTGCTGTGTGGACACCAAAGCACCGATATCCAGAGGGATCAGCCCTCTCTGAGGCCCTGCTGCCCTGTGATTGGAGCACTCAGCCGTCAGCCACCACTTGTTTCCACCATGCATGGCCGTGTCAGGGACAGACTGCCCACCAATCAGCAGCATGCCTGAGAGCCCATGGCTGCCCGGCTGTACTCAACATGGTGACTTCCTGTCCTGCCCACATGTGTTCCCTCTCCTGTTCCTGTGCGGAAGCATCATCCTTTGATCTGGAGTTTCCAGGAAAAAACAGTTTGAAGACCTAATTTTTCAGGTTTTCCCGAAAACCGGTTTTGGCAACCTCTAGACCCCATTAGAGAAGGATCTCTCATGAGCCCATATAGAAGTGCCGTCCTTGGAGTGGCCCTAATCTGTCCTGCTGTGCAGAAGGTACCTTGAAGATGGGTGCTATATGTGTCCTTATCGGGTGCTTAATGGGGTCTTAGCAGCCTGTGCAGAAACACCCTACATTTCCCCCCGCTGTAGATTTTAGTATTTTAATATTTAGTATGTGCTTTAAAATATGTTGGATTTCTTTAGAGTTTTTTTATCAATATTGTTTTAAATATATATTGCTTATAATCTGTTGTTTTAAAACTTGTTACCCACCCTGAGACCTACGGGTATAGGGTGGGATAGAAATATAAATAATGAATAAATTAAATAAGTATAGAAAGTTTTTAGATATATTTTGGAAAATATTTCAGATCTTCCGAATCCCTTTCTCATGATGTGCCAATATATTTTTCAAGAAAGTACTCAGCAGCCCACAATCTGATTTCATGAAAAGGTACATCCTAACGAAGAAGAATTGCTACATCTACTTCCCATAATATCTTGTGTTATCATTTGGTGTCTTTCTTTTGATGATGGGAGAGTGATGAATTCATAAAATGAAAGTTGATCGTTAGATAGAGGTCAAAACATATTAAAAGACTGCCACTCCAGAGGACAATTTTGCTATTAGATCATATATTTAAGAAAGGATAACATTCTCCTCAATGTGGCTGATGTTCTAACTAGTTCAATATCCTGATCTTAGGAGCAGTGCCATGGGTTTTACTGAAATGTGATAAATAGCTCACTGAGGCAACAAGCTCCCAATGCAGGATCTTTTAGGAAAAATATTTTTAAGATGTCAAGTCATTCAAGTGAACCATAAAAAGTAAAAGACAGGCAGCACAAACGCTCCTAGAGAAAGGATTCTTCAAAAATAAATATAAAACTTTATTAAAAACACAGAAAAAACCACCCCCTCAAGTGTCTCAAAATAGCAGAACTCTCAGTGTTGACAGAAAACAGATGATTATAAACCATCAAGAGCAAGTAAATACTGGGCCTTTTCCCACTAGGCTTAGAACCCTTCCAGGACCCCATTAGGAACCTGATTAGTATCTGAGTCACCACAATGGCAGGTGAAATCCAGATTTAATGGGTCCTTCAGGCCCTTAAATCTGGATTTCATGTGGACTTGATTAATGGTGTCCGCAATCTTCAGGCATCTTCAAGATCCAGATCTCCAGGAGGACTCCATCTCAAAGATCTGGATTTCACCTGCCATTATGGGACAGGGCTTGGCAGATGAGCCCTTCAATGGGGTCCAGGTAAGGACAGGGCCTTCCTGATTGGTATCAGTCAGGTACTAATTGGTTTCCTAATGGGGTCTTAGAAAGGTTCTAAGTCCTGGTAGAAAAAAGCCCTTTTATTCCTTCTCTTTCTCCAGGTTTATCAAGCTTTAGTTCTTAGCTAATCCCAAATTCTCTTCTGATTGGCAGCTGCCTTGTACAGCCTTCTTACTTCATCATTTAATGTTTAATGCAAAACTAAAAAAATCTTGGGCAGGAATTATTTTTATTTAATTTTTACCACCACTATGTAGAAGAGCTTTACTTACTTCCACATACATATTTTAAAATGATGAAACAAGCCTCTTTCTTTTCCAGAAGCAGTATGTACATTTTTTAAATTAATTGTTAGTGTCAATGGCATTATCCGTAGCAGGTGTGTACCTCAATAAATATCAATTGGCTGTAAAGTTCTCTAGCCAAACAGCTTCATCATCTGGTCATCCAAAGCTTGTGGACAGGCAATTTTTCATGATTTTATCATTTACAGCCAAATGAACTTTTAAAATTAAACATACCTCGTGGTCCCAGATGTTTGTTTATTTGTTCCAAGGAGACTATAAAATGACTACATGATCATTCTGGAGGCTGTTTGAAAGAGGAGGAGGAGGAGGAGGAGGAGCTGGAAAAGACAATGAGCTTAGATATTTGCAGGAGGGTTTCCTGGAAAGGAACACTTTTGTTTGCAGATGGCTTCTTCTATTGCAATTTGCAGGTTGCATTTCTAGTAAAATACTATTCAGGCTGACCCCCAAGATCAGTTTAGGAGCCCCTACTTTTTTATGATTTTTTTTTCTTATTAAATACTGATACCCACCTGTGGATATATTTTATCCACAGGATCTAGCTGAAACCAAATGTTAATTTCCATAACAATCTAACCTTCTTTCCTCCATAACAATGACAAAATTGTGTCTGTGTTTAATAAAATTAAACTATTCGATATCTGAGGTCATTCAATGTTTATAAATAGGTGTTGTTTTCTCACTTACGTTGATAGATGATTTGGTTGCTTTAGGCTTGAGTGTGAACTTTTTTTATGTATGATTCAGCTTGCATCAAATTTAATTGCATCCATGGACAAAACAGTCCTTAATGAACCTCAAACTGCTGGCCCATTTCTATAAACTGGTTTGGCAGTTTGCAGAATCCCCTAATTGCAATTCTGGCTGCCTCTGATGGAAAACAGCTCTGGTTTCCATTGACTCAGGAGTCAATGGCAAAGGGACAATTATGTGGTTCTGTCATAGATACCCCCTTGTGAAACTGCAAAACTTGGAAGTGAGAACACTGCCATTGATTCCAGTGAAGACTGCTGAACCAATTCTGTTTAGAATCAATTCAGCATAAACCTGGGGAGGTGGGTTGTGTGGAAACTCACTGGCAGCATATGAGGTGCATGGATCCAAAGCTAATAAGAACTTCAGCCCTGGCCCTATCTTACTCAGCTGCTGAATATGCTTGTCCTCTTTGGTATAAGTCTGCCCATGTAAAACAGGTGGATGTGGCACTAAATGAAACCTGTAGGATAGTTACAGGATGTCTTAAAGCCACATCCACAGGCAGGCATTATTAGTTAGCTGGTGAGAAGTTGCAGTGAGCAGCAGGAGAAATAAAGCTGAACACCACAAAAGCCATCCACTGTATGGTTATCAGCCTCATCCAAGGAGATGTAAACCAAGGAAGAGCTTTATGAGACCTACCACACCTCTTAATACACAACCAGCTGGGTGATCTTGGGCTAGTCACAGCTCTCTTCTGAGCTCTCATAACCCCACCCACCTCACAGGGTGTTCTGTTGTGGGGAGAAGAATAGAAAAGCTTTGTCAGCCACTTTGAGTCCCCTTCAATGGGTGAGAAATGTGGGGTAGAAAAGCCAACTCTTCTTCTTCTTCTTCTTCTTCTTCTTCTTCTTCTTCTTCTTCTTCTTCTTCTTCTTCCCCCTCCCCCCGCCAAGTGCAAACCAAGAATGGGTAATATGGAAATCCCTAAATAGGCTTAGAAGTGGCGTTGGTAGAAGAGAAGATAATCTTGCTAAATGGAATTATTTAGAAGACGCTTCCATTTTATGTGAATGTGGTGCTGAACAAACAACCCAACATCTGTATTCCTGTCCAAAATGTCCTGTCTCGTGTACGATGGAGGAACTACTCAATGCCACAGATAATGCAGTTGCTGTCACTCGTTTCTGGTCAAAAACTATTTAATTTTATCTTTATTTGTCTTCTTATTTTATCGATACTATTTTATCAATACAAAAGCTTTTGCTTTGCCTGCAAAGGTTGGTCTTCGAATGTAGCCAATATTCAATGTGAATGTGAAGTTTCAAACCATCACAATTTGTACAAACATACAAAGCTGACAACCATTTTTTGCCCCTCCCTAGTGCAGATGGAACTTCATCCATTCTTGTTTCTCTCACCCTCCAGTGAAATTTGTAACCTTTAGATCATAGTGAAGTTGTGTAAAAACAACTAGTATTGATGCTGCAAAGAAGCACACATTTCTTGCACAACCGGTGATACTGGTATCTTTAAAGTGTTTTAAATGTGGTTCTTATCTGCCAGGTATGAGGAATCACTTGAGGCCCTCATTCTCTGTACTCCCCCTGTATCTGTAGTGGATAAACCTAGAAGAGAGAATGGAAAATAACTCATTGACTCCATACTTAACCGCCTGCTGAGAGCAAAATGCAATGAAGTGCAATTTTAGTACTTACGTGCCACTAGGGAAAATAGACACTTTCTGTCACATTAGCTGGGGGGAAAAGTCAGTGTATTAGTTGTTTAAGCTCTATGTTTTGAAAGTTTGAAATGCTACTACTACTTCTCAAGCTAAATAGATTTTGTAATTTGTAAGTACCTTGTGTAATTAGTATGACATACTGGTAATAGTGAAGACCCAAATACCCTGGAAATTATCTCCTGAATTCCTACTGAGATTCCTATGATGACAGAAGTAAACAAGAAGAACTTTGTTTGAGGTGCAGGGCTTTCTGATGTGCAAGCAAGATGGAAACAAAAGAATGCCAGGATAGATACTAATCAGAAAGCTTTGCACAAGCATTTTCACCTTTGTCTTTTTGAAAGCTCTACTCAAGGATTAGTAATATAATCATACTGAACTATATCAAGCACAACTACTGAACAGATTAGGTTTGTGCCTCTTTAATGGTCCCATTGGAGTTGATTATCTGGATGAAGATGCTTCTCAAAGTAGGGATAGGATGTCTACCACAGGTTATGAAATAATAGCGTAATATTTTCAGGTGGAAACCACTTTCTGCTGGAAAACTCTCCTCCCCGCTATAGGAGGAGTTTGTTCTAGTGGTTAGGGAGCCGGACTCTTATCTGGGAATGCCGGGTTTGATTCCACCTTCCCCCATGAAGCCAGCTGGGTGACTTTGGGCTAGACACGGCTCTCTTCTGACTTCTCACAGCTCCACCTACTTCATGGGGTGTCTGTTGTGGGGAGAAGAATAGAAAAGCTTTGTCAGCTGCTTTGAGTCCCCTTAAATGGGTGAGAAAAGCAGGGTAGAAAAGCCAACTCTTCTCCTCCCCACACCTTTGTAAGCCAGTAAGCACAGAAACTGATGACATGAAATGTTATTTGCTCCTTTGGTTAATATAAATTTGTCTTAAGTAATGTATAGGACTTGTATGGAGAAATAATAGGTTTAAGTATATTTGCCAAATAAAAATTAAAATGCAATATATGGCCCCATTTGATTCATGACCAAATGGTGTCCTATGGATGTAGCCCTCTTTTGATTCACCCATAAATGTTGAAAATTGTATGAATTTTGAATGGCACAAATATTCATTCACATCCCTAGAAGCTTTGCTTGACCTTCTCCTAGACACCTAATGCTCTCCTGAGCCTACTAGGATTGGAGAATTGCAAATCCTCCCAGCAGACGTATGTAGGTCTGTTTCCATGAAGACTTCAAATGTACTTGGCCATGTTTGGGGTTTTCCTCTGAGCAGCAATGCAGTTAGATTGGAGGGTGGGGTGGAGAGAGCCAGACATATGGTTTCTGGGAAGAATGGGGGGAATGTGATAGGAAACAATAGAACAGTAGACCTGGAATATAGGTTTCTCAGATGCCAGCTCTATCTAGTCCTCACCACATTAAGGCCCTGATCAGACAAATCCAACATGATGGCCTATTCATGAGTTCAAATTGTGATTGTACCAGTGCTGGTCAGACGTGGATCAATAAAGGTGATTCTCAGTTCATCCCTGCCTTGGTCACACAGTTCTGCACAGATCGGCCTGGGTTTCCCCCATGGAGCTCTTGGCTCTCCACCCCTTTTGCTACATCAAATCTATCTTGTTCCCTATTGGATGCTGTTCTTGTCACTCAGGGGAGGAGAGAGGATGCGTGTCTGTGGTTCTTTTTAACGCCTGCTCCCCTAGCTCCACATCCCCTTCCTTGTATGTGCTTTTCTTCTCCTTGCAATTAATTTTTTTAAAAAATAATAAAAATAAATTTCTGTAAAAACGCTAGAGAGAGGAATCATGCACATAGACTGAGAGAAGGGGAGGTGCCTCATGAACTCCGCACGTGCTGATTGGCCAAAAGGAAGTACTGAGTGCCACGTACCACAGCATTGTTCTGCCTCCTTTAGGTTGTCCCCCCACTCACACAGGAGGAAGTGGAAGATGGACTGGAATTCTAGGCTGGACTGAATCCCTGTCAGTGCTGTAAAAACAGGGCTACAGTTTAGGATGGTCTAATGGGTGTATGCTGGCTTGGAAAATGACTTAAATGAAATTAATGTGAGTAATATGACCTTGGGACTGACTCAGGTCGACATAAAAGACTTGTTTGACCAGGGTCTAAATCACTAGAAACTCCAGACTTATTATTTTTGGGGAGAAATGTTATGAAAGTTATTACTTTATTTAAGGTGTTTGCTTGCTTCTGCAGAACACTGCATTACAATGAAAGACATAAAATAGAGACCTCGCTCATTTAGATCATGCAAAGACAACTCAGTACTGTGTAATTTGGGGCAATTACAAACTTGAGAAATAAGATCTGTCAAAAATAAGAAATATTAGGTGGGATATTTCAATGAATCCAAGTAGAGAAGTGCAGGCATCCTCTCCAAAACCTCAGTTGGCTTAAAACTCTGTTTTTGAGCCCAATCATGTAGAGGAATAAGTTACAAGTGAGCTCTTTGTTTAGAGTCCATTTTAATAACTCTGTGTATTTTTAAACCACGGTATTACTGAGAAAAATTCCTTTCTATCTGACAATTTGGCTTGGTATTTGAAGAAAATGAGAGAATAAGTACTTGGTAATCCAAGCTCATATATACAGAAATGCTTATGTCTATTTAGTTCTGAATGAAGACTGGAAGGACAGACAGCAGAGAAGTCATTCTGTTATTGCAGTAGAGTTATTTCATAGGGGTGATTCAGGGTTATCCAATGACAGTGGTGGACCAGTATTTTGGACCAGAATACTTTTTGTCTGATAGATAGATAGATAGATAGATAGATAGATAGATAGATAGATAGATAGATAGATAGATAGATAGATAGATAGATAGATAGATAGATAGATAGATAGATAGATAGATAGATAGATAGATAGATAGATAGATAGATAGATAGATAGATATTATTTATTTGCAGCTGAATCTGTACTAATGGCCTCTACTAGGAATTTGGAAATATTGTTTTTAGGATGTCTTTCCATAATTGTTAGCCAAAACTAAAGTTATGCAGATTAAAGGAACTTTTCCAAATTCTGCACAATGTTATGTGAGTGTTCAGAAGACAGATATAGTGGCAGTTTTAACCTGGACTAAAGGGCCCCTCTGAGGACCAGATGTTTGTTTTAAAAAATGAAGAAGTGAGAGGTCACATTATGGTATGGTTTTCCCTGCAGAAACAGAATTAATGCCCATAAAAGCTTTATCTATCCCTAACCCTCTAAGTACATGATTAAACAGTAAATGATTCTATAGCATGAAAATACTTTTCCAGCCATATGTTGGATAGTGCAACAGAGGAGCAATAGATTTCCTTGTAAATTCAGAGAGGTAGGATAACTGTGACCAAAACCTTCACTGGTTTATGTTGGGGTATATCGACTCTGTTCAAAATTGCATTGGCTTGAGTGTTTAGGGGTTCCCAATGAAAGTCTTGCTTGCTTGATGCCCTTTAGATGTAGCCAGCTCTTGGCAACCATATGGATTGACATCCTCCATACTGACCAATCTTCACAATCTTCCTTAGATCTGCCTGGGAGGTTTTCATCACTGTCGAAATGGAGTCTGCCCATCTTCTAGCTTGTTAGCATTCTCTTGTTGTTCTACTTTCCCAGTCACCATGCTTTCCAGGGAGTTTGGTCTTTTCATTAACTGCCTAAAAAAAAAAAAAAGAGGCAGTTTTATATTGTCTAGGATCTGCTGACCGGTCTTAATATTCATGGTACCTTGAGGAGCCTTCTCCAGCACCAAAGTACAAAATAGCCTATATGATTCCTGTTCTGCTTTGTCATTTCCCAACTTTTTCCACACAGCACTAACCATTAACCATTCTGATACTCGTATTCAGAGAAAACATCACGGCACAAAAATATTCTTTCTACATCTTTAATTGCTGGAACTTGAATATGCTTTGTGCACATCCCTATACTTTACATCGGATCTGATACTTATTTATAGTGGATCAGGACCAGGTTTGTGGGAAGTAAAAGAAAAAAATAGAAGTGTGTTTTGCTGGCGATCACCATACTGGTGTGCAAAATAAGTGTGTTGAGGAACAATTAAGCACTGAAGAAGATTCTGCAGACAAGGTGAAAATTTTGCTTCATTCTTTTAGTTTTCAACCAAGAAACCAACATATCCTAATAAAGTCTAAGCTTCAAACCTTAAGCCTGACTATCTGGTAAAACTCCTTGGACATTCACTTACAAAGAAAGAGCACAATGAACCAGCAGTCCTTTAGTACATATGTGCTGTTGTTCTTGGGCTGTATGCTGAAAGTAAATGGGAACTTGACAGGTTCCATCCCAGTGTTCCATTGTGTGATATTAACTTGCTTTCTTATTAATTACCCAGCGCGATGACAGCCATTGACAACCTGCAGTATGAAATTAGAAAAAGTTGAGATTTCCATCTGTAAGTTTCCCCCTACTCCCCCATGTTTGCTGAAACTCAGGGTGCCCACATTATACTTCTTAAAGTGTTGCAAAAAGAAATTAAGCTTTTCCATGATTGCTTATGATGTACGCTAAAACTTGTTATAACTTGAAAGTGCTACAATGTAACAGTTATTTATCAAAATATTCAGGACATTTTCTGCGATGAAAAGCCTGAGTTTAATAAATTTATATCCTGCCCCTCACCAAATGGCCCCAGGGTGGCTTACAATAAGAATAAAACTTATAAAAATAAAAATAAAAATGTCACCTCCTCCCTCCCTCCCTCCCTCCCTCCCACACCCACTCTCCCTCCCTAACAGGACAGCACCCTGAGGAAGCTATTTAGATGGGGAAAGCCTGGTTGAAAAGATATGTTTTCACTAGGTGCCGAAAAGTATACAATGTAGGCGCCTGGCGAACCTCAAGAGGGAGGCTGTTCCAAAGCCATGGGGCTACCACAGAGAAGGCCCTCCTGTTTGTCCCTATGCCTCATACCTCTGCAAGAGAAGGAACGACAAGGAGGCCCTCTCCTGAGCTCTCAGTGTATGGGCAGGTCTATAAGGGAGAAGGCACTCCTTCAGATACCCAGGGCCCAAGCTTTAAATGTTAGTGTCAACATCGTGAATTGGGCTCGGTAGCAAACAGGTAACCAGTGCAGATCCTTTAAGACTTGTGTGATACGAGTCCGACCAGAGATTCCCATCAGCAGGGAAATTTCTTATAGGCGGGAAATTTCTGAGCTCAGATTTTGCTCAAAATTTAGACATTATGTTCTAAAGTTGACAGAACTAGTTCATCACATAATCCATAACTGAAAAAGAAAGGTATGTAAACACTTCAGACCATATACAAATGCATTATTATTTATTTTTAAAAAGACATCAGGAAACTATTGGTATAAGAAATTCACTAAAAGGTCCGTACCGTAGGTGAGCTATAGCCCCTTGTTCTTTCCTTTTCACGGGAACTGGATGTTTTATGAAAATGCACAGACCTACACTTCCTCGCATTTTGCCTGTGTTTTTGGTGTATCTTTCTGCCTGCAAAGCACCTTTCAAAATGTCAACAGAAAACATTCCCTTTAGCTTTGTGATGCCATTGCATGACCCAAATGTGACTTTAAAAGAAAAGGAGGTGGTGATCCTTTTAAAAATATTCCAGAGCTACAAATCAAAGAAAGAACCATCAGTGAACAAGTGGCAAGTTACTTCTTAAAAGGTTAAAAGGGTGTATATGAAGCTCCAAGCTGTTATTTTTTTAGCCCTTATTTTTGCAGTTTAAAATAGGCTGAATCCTATTTTTTTCTCTTGCACTCCAATTGTCTCATTGCTCCTTCCTGAAGTATGTGTTGGGGTAACTTCTCGCTGCCAGAAAAACAAACAAACAAACAAACAACTTTGGCTGCTTTCTATTCATCTTTGCCCCTTTCTTCCCTGGTGACCCACAGCATGGAGGGTCTGCACCCTTGACTGGGATGGTGGAGACCATGGCCTCAGTGTCCGCATTGGATGAGGCAGCTATAGCAAACCCCTTGGTGTACCAGTCCAGCGTCCTGTGTGTGAACATCACCCAAGTAGATGGTTTGGTAAAGCTCTCCCATAGCACCTGACATCTTTTCACTGGGCACCTGGAAGCATTGCTGGGAGAATGCCATTTCTGAATGCCCAACTAAAACAGCCCCGGCCAGCTGACCAGTAAATTTGGGCTGGGATGGGCCACCCACACGATGGATGGTCCTTGTTGAGGGACATCAGCCCACCAGCCCATTATGGACTAGGTAGTGTGATTCAGACAAGTGCAACACTGGTTTACTCATGCTGTGTACAAAGGCCCTGAGGTAGCCAAACACTTGGGGGGGGGGACTGTGAATCTTACACATTTGTTTTTTAAAAAACTTAAATCTACAAACAAGGGAGACAATTTTGTCCTGATGAATTCATGCATACTAGAGTTGTATCTGAACACAACTCATAGGAATTCAGATCTTCTTCAGATTTCCTACTGATCCATACATTGAAATGATGCTTGCTTTTCTGTAGCAGTAAAGGCTGGAAAGAAAGGGATAAGACAGAACTTTAATCTAGAGGTGTGCGCGAAAGCAATTTTTGGGATTCAATTAGATTCCAAAGATTTGAATCGATTTGAATGTTTAGAATTTGAATGTATTCACAATTGATTGGAATCAAACACATTTGTATCTATTTGTATAAATATTCAATTCATATTTGAAGATACAAATGTCGACAACATTCGTATGTGTCTGTACACATCAGTACACAGCCCGTTTTTATCCCATATGCATCCCATTTTTGTTCCATTCATATCCGTACAAATGCGTATGGATACAAATAAGATGTGTACAAATACGTATGTAATGTTTACGTATCAGTACACATACGAATGTCCAAATCATTTGTACAAATGATTCAAAAGATTCAAAAATTCATTCAGATGTTAAATTTGAATGAAATTAATTCAAATGTTAAATTAGAATGAAATTCGTTCACATGTTAAATTCCAGTGTATAGACATTTGATTAGAATTCAAATGTCCGAATTCTATCGAAATCTATCAAATTTGGAATGTTTTAAATATTCGTGCATGTCCCTACTTTAATCCAACATGGCAGGCTCTTCTTGATATATTTACAACCATTAATTAATGGAGAAGAACATAAAGTGAATACTCAGTGTATTCTTAAGGTAAATCTCTGTCTGCTCCTTGCTCTATGTCTGAATTGGTGCCTACTCGTTTCTGATTGCTGATCTATCAGGAGGGCGGTAGAACATGAGGATAGTTGGATAGGCTCTTAGAGATGTTAACAGTAAAGATTACATACTCATAGTTGAATAAAGACATAGGGGTGTTTGGTATGAGGTTTTGTAGTATGATGTCTCCATTCCGATTTAATTATGAATACATGAAGCACTACATTTTTTACTGTTGAGGTACTAAGGATGATTTTTAAATTAAATAAGGAAGCAGTATGGAGTTTGTAGAGCAGGGAACTGCAGCCAGGAATGTACCTATAATTTAGGGTAAAAAGCAATAATGAGGGACGATAAAAATAAATAGCCATGATGTTAAATAGACTGCAGATCATTTGCACCTCTAGGCTTTGCTTAGATCTTGTGCCATTTAAGAAATGTGGTAATAAGGATTTTTGAAACATAGCATTTCATTTATTTTGGAGGGATTTAGGGAGCCAGAAAATACTTTCAGAGGGGAAAAGCAGCAGGAGTAATTAAAGCATTTACTCTTCAATTTAAAGCAGTTTTTCCTCGTACTGACCCATTATAACAGGAAGGATATTTTCAGAGTTGTGACAATCTGACCTGGCTGGTATGTATAAACACATTTTTAAAATCACATATAGTTAAAATAATGTAACCACTAGACTACTGTTTTTCCAACCACACATTGAAACTGCCCGATTACTAAGCAGACCTATACTCATGAAGAATGTAAACTTTCTTATGCCTCACCATTTTATGCTCATAATTGCTCTGCTCTACCTTCTCTTTTCTTAAAAGAAAAGTAAAACTGGGTATCTATAACTCCCTTTTCACCTGAGTAGAAAATTCAGGAAGTGATTAAATCTGAACGTTTCCGAGAAGGAAGAAACTCTACTGACAAGTCAGGGTGAAACCAAGGAGGCCCGTGAAGTGTATTGCAGGGGTCTGTTCTCACTACTGTTCCCACTGGCCCATCTGATTATGGCATCATGCTCCATCCATGCTGGACTCTGACTGAGGTGGCCAGCTTTATAATGGAATATTTATTGTGTGGAATAAAGTGATGAATCTCTGTCTTGCTGATGGTTACAGTAGGATTCATCTCCTGATCCTTGCAACAGTTGACTCAGGATCACTGAAATTTGAACTCATAGCACTTATGGAATGTGAACTTATGGAATGTGATGCCGGAAGAGGTGGTGACAGCTACCAGTCTAGATGGCTTTAAGGTAGGGTTAGACAAATTTATGGATGACAGATGTATCAATGGCTACTAGAACGAATGCCTAGGTGCATCTTTCAGGCTGAGGGGGGGGGGAGGAACTGGGGCGCTTCTAATGCCATCTGCTGGGACTCGAGAGCAGGATAAGGTTTGTCCTTGTCTCTGCTTGAGATGCCCATGAGCATTTGGTGGGCCACTGTGTGCGACAGGATGCTGGACTAGATGGGCTGTGGCCTGATCCAGCAAGGCTTCTCTTATGTTCTTATGTTCTTAGCACATTTTGCTCCAGATACAATTGTTTGGTCACCCATCCCAGGTTGTTATGAAGCATGATGTCAACACTGCCAGCAATAATGTTAAGGTCTGAAGCTAAGTCACAAGCAGTAATCCTTCTGTTGCGTCATATGACTTCATTGGCCTAAGCAATTGTGACCTCATTAAATGTGGCTGCGGGTTCTGTTTAACGCTCTCCATTTCCCCATGTTCTTAGAATCCTCCTTAGAAGAACTGCATACTACAGAGTCTGAAGATCATAATAGCCATTCTGTGTTAGACGCCTGGATAATTTCAGGTGCTTTCATGTTGTTTCTCGCTAATTTCACTTCCTATGGCAACCAAACAATTGTTGTTTCATATAACTTACATTGTACAGACACAGTACATGGTACGTGATGAACTATGTCAGGAACAGAGGTTGTTGGTTGTTCTTTTTTTTGTTTTTTTTTAATAAAATCAATTTTGAACTTCTTTGTAAAAGTCTGCAAGATTTGCAGACTTGCTGGGGAGACTCTTGATTAAACTGGAGCTAGTTTTGTATTTATGACCGAGTGTACATGATTGAACAGGGTCAACTCCTAATCAGCCATAGGAGAAGGACAGTTGCTTGCTAATGCTAAAAATCTCTGCTTCCTATGAGAGTGGGGAGGATAAAGTCAGCCTTTCTGCAGGAATCAGCATCAAGGCAAGGTGTGAACTGTGGAATCAAACAGATGCAAAATCAAAACCTGGAATTCCAGGGTGCAAACACAGTTCCAGCTAACAACTACAGGTGTGGCAGGGAATTTGGGTTCCTCTGGGTCTTGTTCCACCCACAGAAAAGATTTGACAGCCTTGGAGAGACACTTTGTCATGCCCTGTTCAGCCTCATCGGAAGAGGAGGATATGCCTGCAATGTGACCGCAGGAGCAGCCACAGCAGGGCATTGCAGGCATGGAAGAGCTAAGGCCGGGTCCAGGTGAGCAGCCAGATAGCTCTGGTGATGAATCCACCATCTGTGATCCTAATAAAAGGCCCTCTCATCCCTTGCTTAGGCAGCAGAAGCAGGTGAGACGGAGATCAGAGCGATTAGCCCAGCTGCACCTTGGGCGTGGCTCTGACTCCTCTATTTAAGAACAAGCTCACCTTGCCTCAAGTTGTTGCAGACAACGTCTTAGCAGCCTCGTGTTGCCTGAGCTTGAAATCCTGGACTCCTTGTGACCTGTTGACCCTTTGGACTGCCTGACCCTTGCTGACTTTCTGGACGCCTAGACCCCAGACTGGAACTGACCTCGAGAACACCTGGAACCCTTGGGACTGAGTAGCTGCGCAAGTGTTTGCCTGTTGCCTGACCGGCCTGCGATGTGACACACTTCAATAGTGGGATAATATAGACTTTCCCCTCCTATCCTCATTGTAGCATCTCCTCACTCTGTATATAGAATCCAAATGCTATGGATATTCATTCATATGGAATTAGTATGGGATTGAACATTCATATCAAATAGAATCCTAACGAATTCAAAGGGGATCTATTTGAACAAGTACAAATTTTCTGGCATTCGATTTAATATGAAACAAATACAAAAAAGAAAATTGTGCACATTCCTACTCCTTTTATTTGCGAAGGGGAAGAGGGTTACACATACAGCACTCTTGAGCCAGTTTGGTCTAGTGGTTAGGGAGCCAGACGCCTATCTGGGAATACTAGGTTCAATTCCGCCCTCCCCCACAAAGCCAGTTGGGTGGCCTTGGGCTAGTCACAGCTCTCTCTCTGTGCTCTCACAGCCCCACCTACCTCACAGGGTGTTCTGTTGTGGGGAGAAGAACAGAAGTGTTGCCAGCTGCTTTGAGTCCCCTTAAATGGGTGAGAGAAGCGGTATAGAAAAGCCAACTCTTCTTCTTCCCATGCAGAACATGTCTAAGGTCATTTGGGCTGAAACTGACCGGCAGGGATTCATATAGGTGGTAACCCAGCGTTTTAGCCACTACACTCTACTACCAGTGTGAAGACATTTCCAGTTTCTCAAATTATGGATGCTTCCCAGTTAAAACATCTGAAGTTTCTTACCCTGGCCAGGAAAGTATGCGCTGTGGGTTTGTACACATCCCCTCTTTCTTTTTGTTTGTGGTTCTGGTCAGAGCCAGGGACGAGTCAGTATACATTTTGTTACTGCCTGATCTTGTTTCCCTCACCCCCCAAATCAAATTTAGAAAGCTACAAATTCTAATAATGTGTTCTAAGTTCAGTGAAAAGAGGAATGGTCAACAACATTCTTATTCGAGAACAAAAGGAAAATTTATCCTCCTCTACAGAGGCATAAAAGTAGTCCAGTCGTAGTCATTTATCTGCAAAGTCGGCACTCGTGGTGGTAATTCATCACAGGGTTTTTTTTTTTTTTTTTTTTTTTTTTTAGCAAATCTGGCAGTAGTCGTTGTTGGCACTGGTCTTTAAAACTCAAAGCATTCTTACATCCGTAGGGAATTCTGTGACTTTCACTTTTTAATGCACATCTGGAAGGAATGTTCTCTGTGTTTAATATAGAGACTTTCTCTCCCCACCCCCAACAAGACAGTCATTTCACCTTTCTGAACCATCCATTAAAGCTGAACTACTAAGCCTTTGTTTTCTGTAGCTTTGCCTGGGTGCAAATTAACTGTGACAGACAAGTTGGAGAATGTGTCTACCAGTACCTGGTCTCCAAGGTAAATAGCCAAAGATAGAAATGCTGGTGTGTACCCATTTAGTAGATTCTGCTAGGTCAATCAGGAAATAGCTGAAGTTTATCTTGCCAGTTCTTTAATCCAGTATTGCTGAAATGCTTTTACAGTACAATATACATCTTTCCTATGTCTTTTGTGTCATGCTTCATCATGGCTAAATGCTGTGCTTGTTGCTGGCAAAATGGAGTTATCCTTTTTGTCAAGAGGATGACTGATCTTCTAGAATAATTCAAATCTAGTACATCTCAGCATAGTGGAGAAGCCTGCAACCAGGTGAACTTTGTACGTAGTCAGTTGGCTGCCCAGATATCTCAATGTGACAGCCCTTCTTGTATATTTTTCTGCTTCACGTTGATGTGGCTTGGGCAGAGCTTCAAATGAGAGACTCTTGCAAACAGGAGACTGTTCCATTCTAAAGATGTGTGACATCTTTCTTGGGTCATAGAAGCAATGCATCATTGGCTATTGTGACTGTCATGCGTTCCAGAATTTGAAACAGAAAGTGGCCCATCAAGGGATTATCAATCAAGTGATTAATCAGACACATTTTTCAGACAAAAATAAAAAATAAAAAGAGGTGTGCAGATGTTTAATGGGTCTTATACTGGGGAATCCAACAAGCAGCTCTCCAGATGTGTTTCCATCATCTACTGTTGGCTGTACTGGTTGGAATTGGCGGGAGTTGTAATTCATACATGCCTGAAAGGTCAAGGGTTTGTTGTCTCATTAGTGTCTTCAGAGTAGACCTATATGCATAGCACAAGAAGAATATGTATCTAAGTAATTTGGCCCACAAGGTTTCTGTTTCAAGTGGTGATACACTTTTATCATAAGCTCAGCCAAGCAATCACACAGCTCCTGCTGGGAAACGCATTCTATGCTGTCAGAAACAGACCTGGTGCTGGCACAAGCAATAGAGTCATGGCTTAGAGAACTCACATTTGCATCATTATAGAAGTATTTCAGTCTTGGAAGAGCTGCAAAGCTTCTGTTGTGGTGAAGTTATCCCCTGGCATGGTTTTCTCTCATAGCAAGTCTTTCCATGGCATATGTGTCAACATTTTTTTTTAATGTAATAATTCACAATAATTCACAATGGATTGTTGTTGGTCATCCTGACCTTACTGCCTTAGGGGAACATTAGATTGCAAATATGGAATGGCTGTTTGAATGGACAGATACCCATAATTGATTGATGGTTTTCATTTTTTAATCCTAATAGGTAAATTCAGTTATGGTCAGACACAGGGTGGAAACCGGTTTAAGGAGACATTTAAGACACATAGAATACACTTGAAAACTCACCTCCTGAACTGGAGACCTCATTCAGGACACTTGGAGGTGTCCGCTTCTGCATTTCGGTGCACAAGATCCATCTCTAAATCAGGTCTCACTGTCAAAAACTGGCTCAACAGGAAGACCTAAAAAAATGAGGTCTTCAATCCGTCCCTTCGCCTTGATCCGTGTAGAAGCAGGACACTTCCATATATAAACAGGCAAAGAGATGGATGTCCCTGTGGCCGCCATCTTGGGGAGGGTGGAAGCAGGTCGGTTTGCCTCCTTCTGCCCTCCCCTGTGTGTCACATGCTGCTGGAAACACGTGGTGACTGGCAGCTGCATGCTCCAGTCCCACGGCTCCAGGGGCGGGGTTGGCGGCACGGGAATCTGGCTAACTTTTGGAATGGGTGCTGTGGCTTCCTCACAGCACCCAGACCATCTGTCCTGCCTGATCCAGCCTCCCTGCATGTGTGCAGTCACGCAAGGGCCATTTGGATCCAAATGGGAGGGATCCTCGGGAGGTCGGATCACCGAGAAAGGGATTTTCTTAAATCTGTTTCTCGGTGGCAAATGCGGAAACACCCACAGCATCAATCAGTTTCCAGGCTCTTTTAAGTTCTGGCTGTCCTGACACATAATGCTTTTCCATTTCTTTTTTTCTGGACTAAATTGGCCAAATTTGTACTATTTAGCCATTCATATTAAAATGAGTTCTGACTCCATCTCAGATCTTTGGCCCATTTCATTTTGTGAAGTGAGGACACACAAGTAGACAGTTTGGGGTGGAAACCATACTTTCCTGGGTAATTAGAGGGGGGGCTTCCATTTCCTTTCATCAAGTGACAGACTTTGTTGTAAGGGAATGGGAAGAGAGCACTGCACCTGGTATATATTTCCTTGTTTCCACTGTATTGACCGATTTGTACCTTCATACTTTTTTTTTCTTTGAACAAAAGAGAAAACACAAAGGAGGTTATCCTTCATATGCCATAGGCAGCATCCTCTTTTCTCTCATGTACCTGTAAGAAGGGCAATGCTCACTCTCTTTTGTTTTGGCAGTGCCCAAGGGAAACAACATTTCCTTTCATTAAGGGGACTTTTGCACAAAAGCAGCCCTTATACGTCAATGGTTCCAGGGTAAACAGCACAGTACAGCCTATGAATCTTCTTACAAATGGCCTGGGGGGTTGGTTCATGGTGGTTGGTATATGCATTGGCTGAAGCTGTTTTGGAGTGCAGTCCCCCTACACCAGCAATGACCCACATCATCGTGAACTTTCCTTCCGCCCAACACAACTTCATTGTTGGACATATGTCATGGTGGGATGTCTTAGCAGGAAATGAGGTGGAGGTTTTTTGCTTACCATTAACTTCACTACCATGAATATTGAACTCCTCACTTGTTCTCCCCTTTTCATTTTTTGAGAACAAGTGATGCCCCAATTTTGTGCTGCTCTGAAATGTCAAAGTAGCACAAAACCGCAGTTACTAAGCAGAAAAGCTTGAAACCTGACCTTCAAGAAGCTCTACTGTGTAGCGGATGTGGAACTGAAGCTATGTATGGGTGGACAGGCTGGAGAGGGAGGAGAAACCAACAATGTATGACCATTAACACTGTCAAGGGAATCCGTATTCTGATGAAGCAACAGGGAAATATAGAGAGTGAAGTTTGGTCTTCTCTCTCCCGTGAAGTCAAGGTTTGAAAAACAGGACTGCGATTGACAGAGGTGAAAACTTCTTAACAGTTTAAAATGAGGAGTGGGGTAGGATAAATAAGAAGTTGTATTTGCTTTTTGCAACAGTAAGTTTCTCCCTTCAAAACCTCCCTCTATGAATTTTTGTGCCCTCGACACCAAAATGGCTGCTGTAACACCGTACCAGAAAGATTGTGGGATATTACTAGGAACTTTTCCCTTTTTTTCTAGAAATGAGCACAAATGTAAACAAATCAGATTGATTCAAATCGAGGCAAATCTAAATACTGTTCAAGTTTGAATATTTTCAAATAGGCTAAATCCAACAGCAATCCTATTTTACTACATTCTGACATGTCAGATTAAAGGGCAAAGTAGCATCAAACACAAACTGATTTGATTCAAATCAACTTGTTTGCTTCAGCCCAAAGATTCCATTCAAGTTTGAACTGATTCCACTGAAACTGATGGGGATTTTGTTTGAATCTGACCCCTAGTTTGAATTTTCTTTTACTAGCCATAAGAGAGAAGCAAACATTCAAAATGCATAAACATCTTGCCTCACACCTTTTAGACCCTGTATAACATGTTAAAATAGCCAAGAAACTGCATCTGTTTCACATTTCTTCTTTGATTTAATGCAGGAACTGGCTGCTTTATAATGGTATTTTCTGTGTGAATTTTTAAATGTAATATTATTAAAATTAATTACTTTTTAAAAAGAAAAATATGTCTTTCTATTAAATTAAAGTAATTTTATCAGAGTTCTCAAACATTAGATTCATTAGTCACTCCAATATTATTTTGAATTGTCTCGGGTCTAATCAGTTTTTTTAAAAAATAAACTTTTGATATCACTAATGAATTTTGGGAGGGATACAGTTTATTAATCTTAATTCTTATAATTGTGTGTTGAATCCAAAGCTTCCTTTGGTCTCCTTCACTTAGACATATACGTGTTTGTATAACTGCACCTGATTTGAGGTTT
The DNA here is from genome assembly GCA_023333525.1 of Aspidoscelis tigris stejnegeri. NCBI lineage: Eukaryota > Metazoa > Chordata > Lepidosauria > Squamata > Teiidae > Aspidoscelis > Aspidoscelis tigris. The sequence continues at coordinate 113,384,752 of JALMGA010000002.1, read as the reverse complement.
AACTGAAGGTCTTTTTCATAGTATTCCAATAATCTGTAATTTATGCAAACTGTCCATTGCTGCTGTTTGATTAAATAATTTAAGATGTGCTTACATCCAGCAGGATGTGAAATAAAGCATGTCCTTTGATGAATAGGGACACATTTTTCAAAGTTCTTTGTCCGTCTAAAGAGAAACCTGTAAGAAGGAAAATAGTTAATGCTCTTTGGAAGTTTTATGTAACTAAAATCCTGCAAAAATTGAATCTGGAGCAAGATCTCAAAGACAAATGGTGAAGGGCAAGATGCCAAGAACAGATGCATTAATAATCCCTATAAAGCAAAGGTAGCCAACTAATTTGAGATATTAAAGGAAATCATGAGTTTTAACTTTCCTGTATTTCCACAATGCACAGTTCCATCGATAAGTGCAGGAAATATTAAACTACACCATTAATGCAGAAGGAGAACAATAAAATATCTGGAGATCTTATTTCAGTTCTTTATTTTTACTTTTGAAATGGAATCCATTATCTCACGTGAATGATTGTAAAGACTTACTGTACCTTTTAGGGAGTCTTTTATGCTGTTTTTATAAATTGCCAATTGTAATCAAGTAGTGCAGAGCAGGGTACACGACATTTTTATTGGACCAATTTATAATAGATGAAAATGTGTGTAGACTTTCTAGTTTCATAGAAAAAAAAAAATTAAGTGAAATTGAAAAGTTCCTGTCTCTGGTAATATATAGGAGGAAACACAAAACTTTCAAGACTCCAATCTGTATTTAACTCACATTCTTCCAATTTGACAAATATCAATGATGGGCTATCTTTTCTTTCTAATTCAATGAGTAATTGGGCTGCACTGATGTGTTTTTGTAATGAGTGCTTGCAGAAAACTACCAACAGTACTAAGTCCTTAGTGTTGCTGCATTCATGCCTCTGGGGGCTATAGATGGAGTTTAATATACTGGGTAATTTCACACCTTACAAGAAGAAGTATTCACCCAGAGAGTCATCGGTTTATGGAATTTGCTGCTGGAAGAGGTGGTAACAGCTACCAGTCCGGGTGGCTTTAAGGAAGGGTCAGACGAGTTTAAGGATGACAGATGTATCAATGGCTACTAGAATGGATGCCTAAGTACATCTTTCAGGCTGGGGGGGGGACCGGGGTGCTTCTAAGGCCATTTGCTGGGACTCAGGAGCATGAGAAGGTTTGCCCTTGTCTCTGCTTGAGATGCCCATGGGCAATTGGTGGGCCACTGTGTGTGACAGGATGCTGGACTAGATGGGCTGTGACCTGATCCAGCAGGGCTCCTCTTAGGTTCTTATGAGAAAGTTTGCCCTTGTCTCTGCTTGAGATGCCCATGGGAAATTGCTGAGCCACCATGTGTGATGGGATACTGAACTAGATGGGCCGTGGCCTGATCCAGCAGGGCTCCTCCTATATTCTTATAAGGCTGGACAACTTCACGGATGACAGATGTATCAATGGCTACTAGAATGGATGCCTAAGTATATCTTTCAGGCCATGGGGACAAGCAGGATATTTCTAAGGGTATTTGCTGTGATTTGAGAACAGGAGAAGGTTTGTCCTTGTCTCTGCTTGAGATGCCCATGGACAATTGGTGGGCCACTGTGTGTGACAGGATGCTGGACTAGATGGGCTGTGGCCTGATCCAGCAGGGCTCCTCTTTACATTCTTAGGTTTTTAGGTGCATAGGCCTGTGCATTGGGCATCTGCACCTTGCAAAGCCCGATGCATCCAGTGCTTATCTAAGAGCTTGGTAAGTGTGATAGCTGGGATTGCTTTGTGTGGCAACCGGCATGTGTGACACAATTGCTGTGGTGACCAGGCTGTGCATTGTGCAATCAGAGCTACCCTCTCCTGCTCTGGGCTGTGTTCACCCAGAAGAGGTTCAAATGGAGCCATGCCAGGTTATAGAAGTCAGCAGCTAATATAGCTGTAGAACACATTTTTGTGCTCTACAGCTATCCATGCAGGGGCCACATTGGCATGTGTGGAGTCACTTCTAGGTTCGAAGCAGCTCTATACAGTGCATATGTTTCCATTGGGAGCAGCCTCTGACTGTTTCACTGGAGCAAGTGTGGAAAGGCCTGCTGTGTCCTAGGAACTGCAGCTTATTCACTAATCTGTGTGTGGCCAACACTATTTGGTCTGGATTTTCCCCCTCGAAGTATATACAGTCTTTACTAAACTTCCATTTATTTCTAAGCAAAATTCAAAATGCTAACCATCACCTTTGAAAACTTAAATCAGAAGTCTCTAGATGCTAGGTAGTTTACAGAAGGACTCAGTTTTGCCTAATGTTTTGAATCTCCTCCCCCTCCACAAATGGCATTTATCAATGTTTCGTGACCCATAATTATCATGGGAGACAGTTGACATAATTTATTAGTACTTTCCTGAAACTTGGCAATCTGACTTAGGCCTTCTTGTGTCCATGTAAGAATCTACTCAAGGTTTCAAGAGATACTTCATTACCAAAGCAATATAGGAACATATGTTGAGAAACTCAATGTTACATGAGTAGCAACTCACCTAATATTTAGCAAGTAAGTATAACCCCAGCCCTTAAACTCCGACCTACTTAATTTATCATTAGTGATTGCTGTAACCTTTAAGGGGGCACTTGTGATCTGAACCAGTGGGCCCAGACCAGAGACGTTTTCGCACGGGGCTGAACGGAACGCGAAAAAGACAGCTGCGGACACGTCATCCGCATTGCCCGAGCGCGGCTTGCGCTCCGACGTGTCCGCAGCTGTCTTTTCCGCGTTCGAAATGTAGAGCACTTTAAAGTGCTCTACATGCGTTCCAACGCGGACGAGCCGCCCGCAGGCGTTCGGGAGGAGAAGCGTTCGCGCCTGCTTCTGTCTCCCGAACAGCTGCGGGCTCGCCTCCGACGCCGGCGCGGCTTCGACAATCAGCTGTTTGACAATCAGCTGATTGTCGATCTGCCTCCGCGGCTGTCTCCGCGCCCCTGGCCGGCATTTGCCGGCTAAGACAGCTCCCGGCGCTTTGAGCATTCGCACACAGACGCTCCGGAACGCGTTTACACGCGTTCTGGCGCGTCTGTGTGTGAACGGGGAAAGCGCCCGGAGCTGTCTTAAGCTTTCCGCCCGAACGCGTTCCGTTTGGAACGCGTTGCAGTGCGGAAATGCCTCAGGTGTGGTCTGGAACAGCACTGTCTGAATGACAGCATTGATCCAGACCAGTTCCCAGCTCTGAAGCTTGTGCAAACTTTGGGGCCAACCTCTGAGTCCTCTGAAGGGCTAGAAATGAAAGTTTGGGGCACTGTGATCATCACTTAACTGTTGAAATGGACTCCCTGGCAGTTTGGAACACACAGAAAGCAATGCTTCCGTGTTCTTCCATCGTGTTCTGGACTAGGCCACGGTGGTCTGCTGGTAGGCTACTAGGCCTGTGCACACCTGATGTATTTAATTGATGTGGTTTCATTACTCTTTAATAATAGAGCCTACCCACATGGGTGCAAGTAATACCTTCTGAGGAGCCCTAGGTATGAACTGAACAAATGGGCTCACATGCTAGAAATGTGCAAATTTGCTTGTTTTAGAGCAGTATAAATCAAACCATTTGGTTTAACCCTGCTCAGTTTAAACCAAGCCACCCTCTCTTTGATTCAAATTGAAGCAGGTGTTTGATCCAACACACTCAAGCTAAAAGGTCCAATTTGCATTGCCCTAAAATGACTCTATCTGTCCCCTCTTTTTTTACTACTGAGAAATCATGCTCCACACCTAATCAGCCATTAGTGCACCTATAGTGAGGATGGGCATGCTTCTAGGCTGTAGCAGCCTAGTGGGAGTGTGTATGCTCTTCACCAGAGCTGCACTAACTGCTGAACAAAGGCCTAAGGGCAAATTGGCCTCTCATTGATATTTTGTTCCGTTTCCTCCATTAACTGAGGGTTTAGAAGGTAATGCCCGGGGATTGCACCTTTTCAATGGAGGCTCTCCATCCATGGATCTCTCCCCTTTGGAAAGCTGTGTAAATTCCCTCTCTCTTTGTCTCTCTCTGCTATTTCTGACCTTCATACGTAAACTTGTAATTCATTTGCAGTTTTGTGAGAAAGGGTGACTGATCAATAGATAAATCAATAATAGAGGCAGTCAGTGCCACATCAGGGAAGAAAATAAATGTGAAAGCAGCACAACAATAGAGTTAGTTATGCTGTTCATAGTATTCCCCCAATTGCCTGTGTATCAGATGACCAGACTGGGTCATATTAAGAAACATTGCCAAAAATAACTTGACTAATTCTGCAAAACTTCCATGTTTCACTTTCTCTGATCTGGGATAAAGGGGGTTAGCATCTTATTTATTTATTTATTTATTTATTTATTTATTTATTTATTTATTTATTTATAAGACTGGGGGGAGGTGGCATAAGTGTATTTAGCATTACACTCTGAGAAAAACCACTTTCTGGGTGTTGGAGGAGTTGGCGTCTTGGGTGGCAGCTTTGCATTCTGTGAAAGACCCAGAAGTTGATATTTTAAACTGTGGCTGAGAAACCATATGATTCAAAAAAAAAATTTTTAAGCTGGTAGGTGCTAAAAATGTCACATCAGGGAACACCAATGTTAAAACTGGCCCTGTATCTGTATTCCTTTCTGCTATACTCAAATACATCTCAACTTCTTCCACACAGATGCAAGAGGTCCAGCTTTGGACCAGTGTGTATCCCTATTGGGACTTACTGGGGTAGTGGTGGAGAACAGAGTATGGTATTAAGCAAGTAGTAGCCAGTATGCCCAGAGTGTTTCATATTCATTTTAGCAGCCATTAAGGACCCATTTGGCTGAGGGCCGGTTGACCCTATTTCCACCATAGACCCCATTAGGGACACAATTGTTTCCACCACAGCTAGGTAAATCTGGATCATTATGGGTTCTTCTGGCCCTATAATCCGGATTTCGGGTAGACCCCATTAAAGGGGTCTACAATGGGGTCTTCAGCCTTAAAATCCAGATTGTAGGGAGCCTGTTTCCACTACAGTCCAGCAATAGGGTCTAGAGGAGGCTCAGGGGAGGAGGCACCCATGGGGGGCTGTGCCCCAAAGTCAAGACTTAGAGTTCCTCCGAAGACAGCTCCTAAATCCCTCTGAAGTTGCCCTCAAAGATTAGCAAAGGCTCCAAAGCCCCTCTGAAGGCAACTTCTGAGATTAGCAAAGGCTCCACAGAGAAACCCGTTGCCTCCAGGCATGGAAAGAGGTGCATATTAATGAGGCTGACTTGGGAGCTGCCTGTTACCTCCAGGCATGGAAAGAGATGCATATTAATGAGGCTGACTCATCAGTGCTCACAGGAGAGATGCAAGCAAGGAGCTAATTAATATGCACCCCTCTCCTAAGGGGTTTGTCTTCTGAGCCTGTGCTAATCTCCAAAATTGCCTTCAGAGGGACTTTGGAGCCTTTGCTAATCTCCGAAGGCAACTTCAGAGACTGTACCACCTGTTCCCCAAAACACCTGAAGTGAAAGGCAGACCCCTTGTGGTCCAATCCAGATTTGCCTCATGGGTGCTCCAATGTTTCCACAGCAGGCAGCCTAGCACCCATTGCTTTTGGGTGCTAGACCACCCGTGGAAACACACAGGGTACTTCCCTTAATCCGGATCTACTAGATCCAGATTAAGGGAAGTACCCATTCCTTAGATCTGGATCTTCTTAGATCCGGATTAAAGGAGCGCAGTGGAAAAGCACCCATAGAGTAGCCTAAATCCTTGAAGCCTAAATCATGTGTCATAGCCTCTTTCTTCTGATGTGGAGCAAAATCTTTCTTTGATTTGCCACCCAATTTGAAGTTCAAAAAAGGCTGTTGGATTTGTGTCTGGTGTATGATAATCTAACCTCTGATGCCACCCTCTGCCTCTCTGCATCCTGGTGAAAGTACTTTCCAAGCAATGGGCAATACTGCTTTTTTTAAAGCATATATATAAAATATATACTGTAAAGTATATGTTTTATTGAGGTTTCTTTTTGTGTGTGATGCCGCTTGTTAGCATTGAGTAACGAGAAAGAAAATTCATCTTTGCATTGCTTGGTTTTGTGGATGAGTCTTTGTGGATGAGTCTTCTCCTGGCATTTATTTTCAGAAGAAATAAATTGGTGCAGTTTTTAAAAACGGATTGGTTCACTTTAAATTTGTTTTAAAAACAAAACACTGAACTTCTGAAAATGTGTTCCAGATACTTTTATTACCTTTCAGATCGTCTGTTAAGTTTTGTGGAATATTTTTGCACAATTGAAGCTGTGCACAAAAGCATCTGGAAAACTGGATGCCGCATAGAAGTTGATGGCAGCTATGATATATGTGCATCACTGAATAATTTGGAATACATGGACTTGGTGAACTGAGCAATTTACATTTAAGGTGGATGTTTAAATGTATTTATTTCAAAGCAAAATATGTTAGCAGTACTCAGTTCCAGAAAGGGATCTGACAGACAGTAGCACTTTACAGTGTGATAAAAATGGAGATAAGATGTGATTAACAGAGCATCAGTGGAAACACTAAGATTCCTTCTCCTTACAATGAATGTTAACAGAGAAATGTTTCCAATTTACATTGCCATTTAAGCAGCCATGCTATAATCACTGAAACAGTGTAATGACTTAATCTCCCTATGGAGTCATCCTGTTGTAGTTTTCTGAAAGATGCCAGCCATTTTTCCCACATGGTGTACACCATGAAATTCAAATAGCACAAAGAAAGAGATGTAATTCATTTCTTCATTGCCTTCTGCTGGGCGTATTTCCCAGACCCTAGAGCGAGCATGTACACATGTGTGCATGCACGCACACACACACACACACATCTTTCACATTCTTCACAAAAGTGCCATGAATGAAAATTTCCACCTTCTAGGGTGGAAATCGCTGACAAGTGGGGGATAATCCCTCAAATTTGCTGAACAAGTAAGAAAATGGAAAGAAGCAGTTGTCAGAATCGCGTTGGCCTTTACCGATAATGCATGTCCAAAGAATTTACTGGCTTCAGAAACAGATGTTGAAGCGTAATTTATAAAGCGTTGGAAAAGTTGTGCTACGCTTTTTCCACATCTGGATCTCACAAACTTAGGTAACAATGGAAGATGCATGATATCAAGGCACTCCTGTTCTAATGTCTCATCCTTTCTGCTGGACCTTATTCCTGATTATATCTCAGACGTCCCATCCACATATTAGTGCAGACTATTTATTTATTTATTTATTTATTTATTTATTTATTTATTTATTTATTTATTTATTTATTTATTTATTTATTTATTTATTTATTTATTTATTTATTTATTTTTCTATCCTGCCCTATACGCAAAGGTCTCAGGGCCGGTCACAACCTTTAAAACAACAAATTAAAACCAATATTAAAACCACCGATAATATAGATTCAGCATATTAAAATACTAAAATAATAGTATCTGCCATGCGGGGAGAGGAATATAATCACATCAGCCAAAGGCCAGGGCAAAGAGGTGCATCTTTACCACCTTCCTGAATATATAAGAGAAGGGGCAGGACACACCTCAAGGGGGAGATGATTCCATAACCTGGGGGCCATTACCAAGAGGGCCCTTTCCTGGGTGCCCACCTGTTTCGCTACTGAGGGCAGTGGGACAACCAGGAGGGCCTCAGCTCAAGATCTTAAGGCACAGGCAGGGTCTGCCTTAATCAGCACAGTCATGAGGATGGCATGATCTTATCCAAGATACAAACCAGAATAAAGTTCAGCACGGAAAGGGCCTCTGTGATCAGGGTATGAATAAAGACCTAGTATAGCTATTTATTGCTTTTATTTATTCAAATTATGCCTTTCAAAATGAAAGTAAAAAATGTCTAAGCAAAACTAAAAACCTCAAAAGAATCCAACCAATAAAAAAAAAATAAAGCAATTAGTAGAATAACTGTGCTACTCTGTGGCCGTGTCTTCACGGCAACCTTATCTAGGATTCAAAACGTTTTCAATCCTCGAAGTCCGCACGGCAGTTTGGCTTAACACGCTTTTCCCGTGTTAAACCATCCCAAAGCGTGGTGAATCTCAATCCTGATTTCAACAGGTCTCACTCCGGATCGTGTGCTTGAAACGTTTTACATTTTAAGAGATGAGAATCTGTTTAGGGTTTCCCTCTCCCAATAGCTTGCTTCCAAAGACAGTGATTTCAGTGTAAAAATCCACTTAACAGGGATCGCTACACTGTAGCAATGGAACCACTTCACACCTTGATGGCTGGAATAACAATGTTGCAATTTTGCACAATTCTAGCTCTTTGGAGTTCTGACTTTAGAAAGGGAAAAGGAGGAAAGCAGCTGAATGTGAATGTTTAAAGCAAAGGGGCTTTAGTTGCCGCTGCTGCTGTGTGCCCTGAGCAATGGGGAGAGGAGGGGAAAGAATCGCTGGCTGCCCGCTGCCATTTTTCCTCCATCCATGGAGGCTCGGTGAAGGGGTCCCTTATGGGTGGCCTGTCCATGCCAGGAGGAAGAGGGCAGGGCAGCCCCGAAAAGCAGCTTTTATAAAGTAGCCACTTGAGTCCCCCCTTGAGTCACGTACACCATGTACGATCCTCAGAATCTGGATCGAACACGATTAAGTTAAAAGTAATGGGAACAGGCAAATTCGCATTTGCATCCGGTTCTATTATTTCGGTTTAGGGAAAGTGAAATAAGCTTGCTTTGGGGACTCTCCCTGTATGTGGTGAACAGATAAAAACCATTTCCTACCAATAACCAAGAAGAAGAGTTGGCTTTTCTACCCCACTTTATAACCCATTTAAGGGGACTCAAAGTGGCTGACAAAGCTTTTCTGTTCTTCTCCCCACAACAGACACCCTGTGAGGTAGGTGGGGCTGTGAGAGCTCAGAAGAGAGCTGTGACTAGCCCAAGGTCACCCAGCTGGCTTTATGGCAGAGGACAGAATCAAACCCAGTATTCCCAGATAAGAGTCCGGCTCCCTTACCACTAGACCAAACTGGCTCACAAGGAGGCATCCACATAAAATTCCATGGCAGACAATAACCTGCTATCGCAGGAGAAAACAAACACATTTCTTAGGAAGTTTTTTGCAGTTAGAGTAGAGCTTCTTCCAGACATCACTTATTTATTCCACAATATTTGGATATACTGAAATAAAGTATGGATGTGCTTTATTCTAGAATATCCAAATATAATAGAATTGGTAAGTGACGTCTGGATGCAGCCTGCTTTTTCTGGACTAGTAAGGGAGTTCCAGAAAAATAAACTCCCTCTTCTGCTTCATTGATTATGACTGTGTGGCACACCTGAAACAATAATTGCATCCAAACCATGGCCCCTTCCAGACGATGGAGGCAATGCTGCCAGTTTTTAATGAAAAGCCAGCATTGGTTTTTGCTGTTGCCTACCAGATGTACACAGACCCCATTGGTATTGAAACGACTTACTGAGCATCTGGCAAGGATTCTGTGGCATTGCTTTGATAGCAGCTTCCTGGAAGTCACTTTCTTGTTTTATTTTACACAGCTTGGACTCTTATCTGGGAACACTGGCTTTATTCTTCTCTTGTTCATTAAGCCAGCTGGGTGACCTTGGGCTAGTCTACAGCTCTCTTCTGAGCTCTCACAACCCCACCTACCTCACAGGGTGTTCTGTTGTGGGGAGAAGAACAGAAATCTTTGTCAGCCACTTTGAGTCCCCTTAAATGGTTGAGCAATGCAAGGCAGAAAAGCCAAGTCTCTCCTCCTCCTCCTCCTCCTCCTCCCCTGTCACTTTCCAACTTGCAGAATCCTGAGGATAACTTTACTAATTTGTGAAGTGAGTGCAACTGTTTGGTAGTTTGAATGTTTTTTGGCATTGCCCTTCTTTGGGACTGGAAAAAAAAAGACCTTTTCCAATACAGGGGCCACTGTTGAGTTTTCCAAATTTCCTGCTAGCACACTTAGTGCAGCACTATAACAGCATCATGTTTCAGGATTTGAAATAGTTCTGCTGGAATTCCATCACCTCTGCTGGCCTTGTGGTTGCCATGCATGCACGTCTGCAGCCCCCCCCCCACACACACACACTAAAAATAACACAAAGAAAGAGAAATAATAAATTGTAACATTGCACAAAAAGTGAGATGCACATATAGTGCACACAGTTGACAACATATAATTCTTCTCATTTATCTCTACTTTTGTTGGACCAGAGAAATGGTCTTGTTATTACTTGACGTTACTCTCCAGGATGTTTGGCTCTAGGGCAGTGACCATACCATGGTAGTCAGCAGTGATGTTCAGATTTCTCTTGTATAGTATGCTTGTATATTATTTTCGCTTCTTAAACTTCTGTTTCTGTTAGGTCTCTACCATTTTGGCCTTTACCATGCTCATTTTTGCATGAAATATTCCCTTGATATCTCCAAATTTCTCTTATGTGTAGGTTGGATGTTTTTAGCGAAGAGTAAAATTTAAGGGAAAAGAAAAGTGAACCCTGGCTAGATAGATGATGGGGCTGATTTAGTATAAGGTAGCTTCATATATATCTTATTTAGATACCACAAAGCCTAATCAGTAAACAGGTATGGATTTTTTCCCTCCTTCGCTTGTGTATTTTAATTTAATTTATTAGTAAGTTCTGTACCAATTCTGCTTCTGCCATCAAGCTGGATTTCATTTCATTTTTAAAACCTCTACATATGCATATGAATGCATTTTTTCAACCTTGTAGACAAACTCAGAGGTATGCATTTGTGTATATATACATCCATTCTGCATGTGTCCATCCATGTGTGCAAACTGAGTGGGGGAATCCATCATGATGGATCCCTGAAATCCTTTGGAATTTGTCCAATGATCTAATTTCCTGACTATCCCTAGAGGAGAAACACACTGGGTAGGTATGTATAAATAGCTACTACAGATCAGATCATATTATTAAGTGCACAGGATGTTGAGAAACATATGCAGTACAAATGAACATATGAAGTAAGACACCATCTGGTGGGAAGTTGGACAAGGATAGGATCTTCATGGCAGTGGTTCCTGCAATTTCTAGGGCTGAGAACTTTCTCTGGCCATAAAAGTAGGAAGCATGCCATTCACACACTGTCCTGTGCTTGCAGAAGGGTCTATGTTAAAGCTGGAAAATTCCTCCTCCCCTTATTTTGACCCTTCTGCTCGGGACTGTTTTGGAAGGTACAGGAAGGTACAGGAAGTGGCCACAGATGTTGGCCATTTTCTGTACTTTCCAAAACAGGGCTGTGCTTTTTGGACCACTGGAAACACATGTATGTCTGCATGAGGCAGCAGTGTGGTGAAAAGTGCTGTCAGAATGTTTTCTCCCATTCAGCAGAGAAAACACTTCTGACAGCTCTTTCCATTCTTCTCTGGCAAGATGTCTGGTTAATGCTGAAAGAATGTGCAATTCCCCATTCTCTTTGAGCTCTCCCATAGCGACATTTGGGTGCCTTTCAGATCCAGCCTGAACTGAACAAAGGTTGGGCACCAGAGAGCTTTTCCAAGCCTTCCATTTACTTGAATGGGATTTGTGCAAGGAAACTTCACAATGGATTGTTCCCATAGTATTTTATTCTAGCTAACTGAGTATCTCAGTTTATTGATCGGCCTCTAAATGGATGATGAATCATTGTTTCTCACATAGTTTTTTGTGTTACATAATTCTTTGTGTAATTTATCAGTAGCAGTAATGTGTATTGACCCTTCTCACATGACATTAGACAGTGTGTGAGCAGAGCTATATTTTACAAAATGAAAAATATAACTTGGAAAGCAGTTTGAAATACCATAAACAGAAAGGAATGACAGGAGAATATACAGTCGTTAACTACATCTTGGACAATAGCATAATGAAGGCAAAGGACATAATATTTCAATTCTGCGATCTGCAAAATCAAGAGTTAGATTTTTTTTTAAAGTTCCTATAGTGATAGATCATAGTCCTGGTGGGTTCTTTGTTTCTGATCACAGTGAGAAATAAATTGCATATTTCTCTTTTAATTATTTTAATGTATAACCCCCCTTCACTAACTCAGATAGATAAAAGAGCAGGAAGGATAAGAGGTCATGTAGACCCCTGCACTCTTTTGGTGCTTTCACAGGTCCATAACAACACACAAAGCAAATCTTACCAATGTATTGCAACAGAGACAGTTTGTGACCAAGTATGCTTCATGGGTGAATTGATATAGGAACCCAAAACCCCACAGTAGAGAGGGATGTACATGAATATTTGCAACATTCAAAATTCATATGGATTCAGCTGAATTTGGACATTTGAATTTGGACTGAATGTTGGCACATTCAAAGATTGACATTAGAATTTGAATTGAATGTTTTGGTACATTTGTATGAAGCTCGTTATAGATTTGTATGAGATTCGTATGCAAATTCATATTGAACATTTGTATCAAATTCAAATCCTACTATATTAGAAAGGGATCTATTTGAACAAATATGAATTTTCTTGCCTTTGATTAGATATGAATCCATTAAATATATATATATTTATATATATAATATATATATTTATATATATATTCATGCATATCCCTACTCCACAGCCCAGGATTTGATTCATTAGACCATCCTGCTCCTTCCGTGCTCTCCTTCATGCTTACTGTGAATCACCTTATTCATAATACTTTTTAACTAGAATCAATTCAGGTATCCAATTATAGCTGTGTTTGCACACTAACTTTTATCAATGAGTGCATATGGTCATGCTTTATAAGGTCCATTCAAACGAAGATCATAACCATTATAAGTTACTTCTTTGTTTAGCTTCTTATTGCACTGGCAAAATATTTGACATATTTTGCTGTTAGCCCAGCTTGTACTCTGTATTTGGATCCTATTTTGGATCCCTTCACTAATAGCATATTCAATATTTAATACTTAATAACTGTGGAATGGTTACTTATGTTTCATGAATCTAACAACATAAATTTAGCAATGGAGACAATTTGATCTTGTGGTTAGAGTGCTGGACTCATATATTGTAATCACCAGGTTTGATTCTGTCTGTACTTCTCCATGAAGCCAGGTGGGTGACCTTGGGCTAGTTACAGCTCTCTTCTGAGCCCTCACAGCCTCACCTACCTCACAGGGTGTCTGTTGTGGGGAGAAGAATAGAAAGGATTTTTTCCCCAGCCACTTTGAGTCCCCATAAATGTGTGAAAAGGGGGGTTAGAAAAACCAACTTGTCTTCTTCATGTTTGCTAGATTTCAATGAATCCCACAGAACATGGTGTTTTCAGCTGTACAGTAATAAAATATAAGAATACCAAAATTAGGTCATGGGCAGATTTGCTGAATCTTTTGCAACTGGCATCTGAATGTTTGAAGTATTTCAGCACAAATTAGAATTTATTGTGACTTTATCCAGTTCAAGTGAATTCTCCATTCTTCTTCCTTCAGGAGTTCAGGATAACATCAACCTCAGAGTCCTTTTACTTGCCAAAAGTACTGCAATACTATGTCTGTCTCTTTCACTTAGGCCCATCAAGCGTACTGTTGCCACTGCTTTTTGTTATTTATTTCCTCAGGCCCAATCTGATGAGTCAGATGCACTCTAGTACCAGGTGTGCCAGCTCGAAGTATTATATTTCCTTTACAACTTTCCAGTCTCTCCCTTTATCATCTTCTCTTTGAACATCCCCTTTTACTTCTGGCTTTGGCTTATGTATTCTGTTCCCATTGACTTAGGGCAATTCTATACTGCTTGGTATAACAGATTACCAAATGCACTAGGAGCCTCATTCCTCATGCTGGCGTAGTCTAAGAGAGGCCTGTTCCCTGCTGGTTTGCTCTGTCTGCACAAGGTGTTGCATAGACAGGACCAGGAGACCTAAAATGGGGGGCTTAGTTCAGTCTATTGATAGACCTCTTTTTCAAGCTCCACTGGTGTGCTAGAGTGTTGTATGCTGGACCATAAAGTTGTGGGATGGCATGTCTTGGTAGACCAGTATACTGTGGGACCTATTGTGTCAAGGCCCAACACTACAATGGGTTTCATGAGCTGTTGGAGGCCTCCCACATTGGTTCCAAAGCTGGTTCAGAGCCAACCTGGGCTTGGAATAGGACCAGGAGTCAACCTCCCCAGCAGGATCCAGTGAACTTGGTCCAGTCTACTAATTATTATCCTTTTCACTTTTAATCCTTGCTTATCCCCTGCGGCAACAATTCTTGGTGTTTTCTGATGAATAACCTTCGGAACTGTTGCTTGCCTGGCCTGAGAACTCTGGACCATAGACTTAAGAACAGCCTTCTCCAGTAGTATCTGTTTTCTGTTCATTCCCTTATGAAAGCTGTGATGTGATGCTGAAACCATCCATCAGTATATATTAATTAGAGGAAGTGATCAGCCCACTTTACAATATCTGATAATGTGTGAATTCAGATAAAACAAACAAGTCCTGTTGCTAGGAATTGAGATTTTTGGGAAAAAAATAGGATAATATTTTTAAAGTGGGGAACAGTTTGTTTTTATTTGTGGAACAGGTATTGATAAAGAAGGGGGGGCTGCAGTCAGATTGTTTCCTTAAAAGCAATTTTCTAAGAAGTTCACATTATAATTCATCAAGAGATTATTCAATATATGTAATTGAAAGTTGTAAGGTAATTTAAAACACTTTCCTTACACTTTTGTGAAGAATCCAGGCTATATAGATCATTTTAGCATGTAATCTATACATATTTGGTATTTTATAATTATATAGGTAGATTTATGTGTCTGTAAAATGATGGCTATTATGAGCCTACAACTGTATTTAATTTCTAACTTTCTAATATGCAGTCACAAATCAATGGACCTAGTTCTGTCTGCATCTGATCCCACAGCTGTTTAAATATCTGCACACATCACCAAGGAAGATGCACTTTACTGGAGTACGGATGGACAGTACCTTCACATTTGCATCTTATTAAATGCAAAATGGTGGGGGGGGGGTCTTGGGGGGTCTTGGGGGGGGGGTCTTAGGGCTTCCATGTTGGGCCAATTTATCTGGAACCCACCTCTTTAAAAAGGAAGATACAAACCTGAGAGGTCTGGAGGAAATATTTTCCTTATGTCTTTGATGGATCAATGCACAACACTGGGAGATCTTGAAGGGAAGTTTGGTTGCCTTATTGGGGGGTTTTCCACTAGCACTAAGTACCCATTAAGTACCCATTAGAGACCCATTAGGCTCAGAACAGGAAGACCCCATTTCCACTGCAGACCCCATTAGAGCCACATTTGTTTCCACCTGTTCTAGGGAAATCTGGATTAAATGGGTCCTTCAGGACCTATAATCCGGATTTCCTGTAGACCCCATTAAAGAGCTCTACAATGGGGTCTTCAGGCATTAAACCCAGATTATATGGAGCATGTTTCCACCATGATTGAGCAATGGGGTCTAGGGGTGGGCTCTGGAGGGGACATCCTTTTTTTTGGGGGGGGGGGTGCCCAGAAACCTGAAGCTCTGAAGCCTGTGCATAATTTCTGAAGACGGCTCCGAAGGAAACTCCGGAGAATGGCACAGGCTTCAAAGATGGCCTGTGAGAGCAATACCATTTCTATGGAGCTGTGTTCAGAGCTCCAGAGAATCTCTGAAGTGATTTGCCACAATCTTCCCATCCCATCCCACAGCTGTTGCAGAGGGAGAGCGTTCACATCCTCCCTCCCTGACAGCTGCAGGCCCCACCCCAGCCTTTTCCATTGGGTCAGGTAAGACACAGGGGCAGGCAGGCCTGTTCGCTCCCATCCCCAGGTTCAAGCATGCTCCAGGGGACCAGAGCATGTCCCATAGAGCCCACAGTAACCCCCCTAGGCACTCCCCCCCCGGGTCATGGCCTACAAGGACATGCATGCACCCTCGTGGTTGCCGGGTTCCAAATTGGCCGGCGCGGCTGGCGGCACTATGCATCTGCACGTGATTGGCTAGCTACCCATGTGTACACAGATATGGGTGTACTAAATATCTAATGAGGAGGAAAGAATCACATTATGTATCCCTTTCCTCCTTTCTTTTTTTGGCCTATTTTTTTAAAAAATGTTCTAAATATAAATCCAGTTGGAAACATACAGTCATGCAGAACTTCAACAAGAAACTGTATTTTGGAAGAAAGCAGTAGTTGAACTTTAAAAGTATATCTTCCCTCCAGAGATGAATTATAATGGATACAGCTTTTTTTTTCTTTAATTACAATTTTTCCCCAAAAAACTATTACACCCCCGCAGGTCAAAATGATTTATTTCTCTATTTTGGACATGTGAGTTCTATTCTACTGCTGCCAGTATGTCCTCAGCTGTGCCAAAAACTGAGCAGGTTTGTGGTTCCTTTGTAACATCAAAACGAAGACATTTATCATAAAGATTTATTATGGGATATTGAGCCAGATGGTTTGGATATTTTAAAAATGAGCTCTTTGGGTCTTGATCAGAATATTCACTCTTTCAGTTTACAATAATTACATCAGTCTTAGGGTAACATATTTCTTCTTCTCCTCCTTTGTAAAATGGAAAATATTAAGGCAGTTAGAAATATTGCATAGATTGTCATTTTCAGAATGAAAAGTTCATCAAAAGCAATTCCATTAATTGCATTCTCATTATAACGTGACCTCCTGTTGCTTTGCAGAGGCAACATTCGTTTCGGACATACATATTGTTGAAAAGTGTCCATGATATATGACTCTCAAAGGATCCACCACAAAATCCTAACTGTATTTCTCTCCCACCCACCCACCCATCCTCATGTAAAAGGTTTTTCTTCTGCCAGATCTGCTTTAGTTCAACTGTAAAGAATACTTTCCAAATTCATACAGCATGCTTTGGACTTTTTTTGGGGGGGGGGGGGGAGAGACGTCTTTCTTTCTTTCTTTCTTTCTTTCTTTCTTTCTTTCTTTCTTTCTTTCTTTCTTTCTTTCTTTCTTTCTTTCTTTCTTTCTTTCTTTCTTTCTTTCTTTCTTTCTTTCTTTCTTTCTTTCTTTCTTTCTTTCTTTCTTTCTTTCTTTCTTTCTTGGATGTTGTAATTGTGCCCCAGTGTGCTGATCGGTGTAGGTTGCTCACTGAGGTCCGAGTGCAATTCTAACACAAAATAAAACAAAATAAATCCCCTGGTTTCTGCTACCCATTTTTAAGCTGTCAAGAATCCAAGAGATATAAATCTCTTTACAGTAGGCTAGTGGGTAGACTCTAGTAAGGGGAAGCTACCAGTTTGCCCCCATGGAGATGGTAATGATGTGTGTGGTGTTCTTGGACCTTTCTCTGCCATTACTACTTTAAATGAAGGAGCAGGAGCAACCACATAAACATCCTGGACTTGTAATTGTTGAAGCTAGGCAGGCAGTAGAAGGGAAATGGGGGAGATATCAAGTCTGTGGTTCCTTGGTAAAACCACAAATGTCCTCTACTGCTTCCAGCTTAACAGAAGATCTTAGGAATAATTTTGTGGTTGTAGAGTGAGTTTCCCAACATTTTCTGCCTATGATTAGGCTTTTTTTTTTTGGTCCTCCTTCCACATTCTGTTTGCACTCAGTACTTTTCAAAGGGGTTTTGAAGTAGCCCTCTTTGTCCCACAATGGAAAACATAAATGTGGACTGCTTTTACAATAATGAAAAAATACAATTCTGATATAATCAAGGTTAATCCTGTTGAGCTAGAGCAGTGGTTCCCAACCTTCCTAATGCCGGGAGCCCTTAATGCAGTTCCTCAGGTTGCGGAGACCTCCAACCATGGGGGTGGGACAGCTGGGAGGAGGAGGGAGGGGTGGTGAGAGACTTGTCTCAAACCCTCTGAAAGGGTAGTTCAACCGCCAAAGGGGTCCCGACCCACAGGTTGAGAACTGCTGAGATAGAGGTTGGCTTCAGACAGGCAGAGTTTGTGGATCTAGAACGTGCCACCTGAGGACCAGGAACGTTCAGGCAGGAGAATGGCTAGACTGAAAACCTCCAACTGCTGCCATTATCAATCTGGAGCAAAAGGTTGGCTTCCAGTCTGTATTAGGGTAGTGTTGGCTAGCAGTTGTGTGCTCGATGAATCAGCCTTCCACTCCTTCCTCCAAAAGGGTCAACAGTCTGATAAATCACTGAGATTTACTCCAAGGTTGCCCCTTTGGGGCAGTTGAAATGGCAAGACGTTTGGATCATCCTCCTGCCTCTCTGCCACCTCTTTGATTGGGATCCTGGACCA
The DNA here is from genome assembly GCA_023333525.1 of Aspidoscelis tigris stejnegeri. Taxonomy (NCBI): domain Eukaryota; kingdom Metazoa; phylum Chordata; class Lepidosauria; order Squamata; family Teiidae; genus Aspidoscelis; species Aspidoscelis tigris. The sequence continues at coordinate 113,366,580 of JALMGA010000002.1, read as the reverse complement.
TTGCTATAGATAAGGCTGTGAAGTGACTAAGGTTGCATCCATACTTGCAAATACTGCACATACCGATGGGCAGTTGGGGTGTGGGCATCACACCTGACCCCCGATACTTCGAATTTACCTACTACAGAACAATGAGCACTCACTCCACAGTATTATTGTGATGTTTTTGGGTGCAGGGTGTGGCTTTTTCCTGGGCTTTTGCAGCAACATGATTGACAAGTGGGGCCAAAACACACCAATGGGAGCAGCCGGATCACAGGGCATTTAAGCCAGCAGCCTGGCATCCTCATCATCTCATGGCATGTGGTTTTAGCAAGAGAGGGATCATGGAGGGTTTGGCTTAACTCTCCGGACTTCTAGGCCTACAACTCTTGGACCAGAAGGAAGGGGATAGAAGGGGGTCTTGCTTCTGGGGCAGAGGAAGACTGGGACGAGTGCCAACCATAGGCTGGCACACGGAAGGAGCTGTTTGCTCGCAGCCAGGGCAGAACAGGGGACCTCGAGGCAGATTAACACCATCACGAGGCGGATTCTATTATTTAGGGAGATTCTTCACACTGAATGGTAATGGGAATCCATTCAGGGGCAGGAGGAGTGCATGGATCTGGAAGCAGGGTTTAATTGTGTTGTTTGCTTTCAGGGGAACTTCTTGCTGAGGACTGTATTATATTTACTGCAACTATTCTTTCAAGCAACTCAAGGACTATTGAGCTTATCTTTATTTTGCTTCTACTATTTATTTATTTATATTAATAAAAATTGAGTGTTTGGATTACACTGGTGTTTATCTGCTGCTTTAGGGGAGGCTTGGCATACAAGTGGTTAAAGCAGGATGCCTGTGGGAGGTATAGTCCAGTTCATATACTGGCAACCGCATTGTGGGCAGTTGGGGTGTAGTGCTTGGCAGCCTCTTCCTTTCTGCGCAGCTCTGCGGAGGGCGAGACAGGAGGGGTTGGGCCGCGTCGCCACAATCAGGTAAATTCAAAGTTTCCCACCAATCTGCATAAGATGGTGAGGACAGCAAACGAGGGTTGAGTCTGCAGCTCAGCTCTCATTGGCTGCCCCACCCCATGTGACACGGGCCACACCCTGTGCGCCATTGAAGTCTCGCAGCTGCCGAGGAGGAAGCTGCAGACCTGCGTTTCAGGTGGGGACAACGAGTTGTAGCTTCACAGCCAGGAAAGCTGCAATTTTTCTGCTAAATGCAGATTGTTTTTTCCTGCTAGTCTGGAAAGTCAGAAAAAAGCATTTCTGAGGCCCCTCTGAGGGGGCCTATAGAAGACTATGAGGTGGAATTGTTCACTTACCAGTCTGCCCTTCCACCTTTTCTGGATTAGAGAAGGTGGATTAGAGAATTTGCTGCCGGAAGAGGTGGTGACAGCTACCAGTCTAGATGGCTTTAAGGTAGGGTTAGACAAATTTATGGATGACAGATGTATCAATGCCTACTAGAATGAATGCCTAGGTACATCTTTCAGGCTGGGGGGTGGGGAGCAGGATGCTTCTAAGGTCATTTGCTGGGATTCTAGAGCAGGAATGGGTTTGTCCTTGTCTCTGCTTGAGGTGCCCATGAGCATCTGGTGGGCCATGTGTGCAACAGGATGCTGGACTAGATGGACTGTGGCCTGATCCAGCAGGGCTCCTCTTATGTTCTTATGTTCTTATGCAGGCTTGGGAACATGAGGGCCACACACTGTCTCTTTGAAGTGCCTGAGAGGTTCCCTTTTTGTTATGTCTGAACGAAGCCTAACCCAAACTTTACTGGTTCTCCCAAAATTCTTAAGATTACTCTTCAGTGTAGTGCAGTATTAACATCTGCATGTTGATGAGAATGAAGGTTGATTAAAGGGGCTCATTTGGAAGAAGCCAATACCTTACTTAAATCTAGCCTGCCTTTATATATATATGTATATGTATATGTATTATATTGATATATTTATGTATATATTATATACACACTTTAGTATTATATACACAGTATAGTACATTGTATATACTTTATCTATATATATAGTATTGTCAACTGTGAATGGATTTGCTTGACTCTGATGGATTTGCTTGAGTCTGTGAAAGATTGAAACATTCAAAACATTCCCACAACAGCACAAGCTTTTAGTGTAAACAGCTTATAGAGGCATGCCGCTGTAAAGATAAGCTAGCATAAATTCACAGTTGCAACTGTGATACAGAGTTAATCACTTGGCAGCTTAATCAGATAATTAGATGTAGATTTGTTTATATATTAATGGAGAGGATAAGCATTTTGCCCCCTTTCCCCCCCCCCCCCAAGGTGCCTTTCTTTTTCTTGCTTGGCCTTTACTGCAGAGCTGTGTAAAATAAAAGAAGAAAATGAAGAAATAAGGTAGAGGAGATGGAAAACTAATGATTCAAGAAATCACGCAGCATCGGATAATTCTATTTTGAACTCACAGCAGTGAATCCCAGAGGCGTAAACTTCCCAAATTAGTAGTGAAAAACCCTTTGACGTATCTAGTACTAGCAAAAGCCCAGAGGCAAGATTTTTTCCTTCCACTTGTGCTTAATGTTTCCTGAAAAGAGCGTTTGGTAAATATTATATATATTTACCTGTTCAAGTTTGCATTCAGAAACGGAGAGGTCTCTTTCTGTTGGACTTCAAAGGAGGCTATTGTCTCTGCTATTTGAAATGGCCACATTATTTGCTGCTGGCCAAAGATTTGTAATTCCTAGAGCTTCTTACAACTGCCACTGTGTTCCTTTTGGTATGGTTTTTTACTTCTGAGAATGTTTCATGTCCACATGTCCTTTTACTACTTACCAAAAGGTGCCCTCAAGTGCTTTGGACTACAGATGCTGCATCCACAAGCAACATGACTGTCTTGACTGTGTCTAATGGAGTTTGAGACGGGATGACATTGGAATGGGGGTGGTGGAGGGGGAACAAGTAAACTAAGAGTTGAGTTGACCTCTGGTTGCTATGAACACAGACTGACATAACTTTCTTTTGATGTCAGTTCACTGAAACCAATCTGCCTTAATAATGTAGAGTATAAGAACCTGGAGCCACTGAGTCTGCGTGAACTGTTGGAGTTCTACATTTTTATTACCTCCCAATCAAAAAGCCATGGAACTTGTAAAGGGGATTTGTGTGTTTTGTGGTATCATGAGATATAAAGATTTGTTAGAAGTGGCTAATATTTTCTCACATTCGTTTTTCAAGGTAAGTCTTTAAAGAAATCAAGCAAATTTCTGTTGCTACAAAATCTATGTGCCTCTCTGTACGTATCCTTGCATCCAGTTTACCTCCCAACTCATTATGTTTTTATTTCTGTCTTTATTCCCCCATTGTACACTCCTCCATGGAGCAGAAGGAACTCTTTGTGCAAGCCACACACATTATGTAAAGGTGCTGTCTCCCTGGATTGGTGGTTCATTACTTTAATTGACTGAGGCTGAATTTCTACTTACAGGCTGAGTCCCCAAAAGACTTATTTGCCTCTCTAGTTTCCCTCTACCATCACTCTATTCAAGTGGACTTTAAAAGTGCCATGCACTTCCAGAATAAGCATCTGCATGATGCTCAGCAAAACACGCATTTATAATGCACCTTCTGTCCCCACGGAAGAGTGTTTTGCTTGTCCGCATCTTTTTCTCCCCACCCCCTCTCTTGTTGATAGGGTGCTGGCAGGAACGGGGAGGGACTGCACTCTGTGCAGCCACAACCAGGAAGAAACTTCCGACAAGTTCAAAGGAAAAATAGCCATCGGTTATCTGTTTGTCTCCCAGATCTCCATCCCCTGAAATGGCTTCCCATGCCGGCAAAGGCAGTGATCGATCGCTCATTCACTCTCAGCACTTTCACTCTGTTCTCTGTTCGTCTCCCAATCTCCGCCCCCCAAAATGGCTTCCCGTGCCGGCAAAGGCAGTGATCGCTCGCTCATTCACTCTCAGCACTTTCACTCTGTTCTCTGTTCGTCTCCCCGATCTCCGCCCCCCGAAATGGCTTCCCATGCCAGCAAAGGCAGCGATCGCTTGCTCATTTACTCTCAACACTTTCACTGATCACTGTCAAAATCCACCCAGTAGAGCAGCAGTAACTGTAGCAATCCACTTACTTCACACCTGATAACAATTGCAACAATGTTACAATTCTGCACTATTCTGGCTCTTTGAAAATTCTGAGCTTTAAAAAGGGAAAGGAAGGGAAGCTGCTGCAGTTCTGGGAGATGTCTGAATGTTTTATAGCTGTGTGTGCAGGTGGCAATCCCCGCCCCTTTTGCCACAGAGTGTCCCCATGGTAAATGCTGTCAGGAAAACCCGCGACTTCCAAAAAGTGCACTTTTTTTGTTGCAGATTTCTGTCCTTTTGTAGTGCTGGAAGCTCATTGAAAAGCCGGGCATGGGGGCGCTCAGATGCAAAAGAAGATTTTTAGAGGGCTTTAAATTGCTTGGGGACAGTGCCACAGTTGGAGGTGCCCAGTAAATTGGTTGCTGCCACCATCACTCCATTTCTAGCAGCAAGCACTTTGCGATGATCCCACTCCCCCACCTCTGGGCATAATCACCTATCGATGCACCACTGTTACAGGGTGTGACTTTGCACCTTGAATGGAGGCACTTTTGTCCACCACACAGAAGTGCACCTCTGCACTTGCAGATGAGATGCGGGAGGGTCTTTTTCAATGGTGAAATATGATACCTCCCCCACATGCTTGGAAAGAAGACACTTTGGGCAGGAAATGAAGACCCAAACTGAAACGGCACTCAGTTGGTTTGGAATGAGCTGAATTAAGCCACAGTGCTGGAGAGGCAGTAGCCTGGCATGATGGCAGAGTAGATGTTACCAGGCAGGGATTGTGGTTATGCAACAATTGGGAATTGTGTGTGCATGTATGCGTGTGCATGTATGTGTGTGTATGTGTGTATGCGTGTGTGCATGGATGAGTGTGTATGCATGCATGCATGCATGTATGTGTGCATGTATGCATGCATGCATGTATGCACGTATGCACTTATGCATGCATGAATGTATGTGTGTATGTATGTGTGTGTGTATGTATGTATATGTGTGCATGTATGTGTGTGCATGTATGCGTGTGCATGTATGTGTGTATGTGTGTATGCATGTGTGCATGTATGCGTGTGTATGCATGTATATGCATGTATGCATGCATGCATGTATGTGTGTGTATGTATGTGTGTATGAGTGTATGAGTGTGCATGTATGTGTGTGCATGTATGTGTGCCTTTGTGTGTATGCGTGTGTGCATGGATGAGTGTGTATGCATGCATGTATGTGTGCATGCATGTATGCATTTATGCACTTATGCATACATGCATGCACTTATGCATGCACTTATGCACTTATGCACTTATGTATGTATGTATGTATGTATGTATGTATGTATGTATGTATGTATGTATGTATGTATGTATGTATGTATGTATGTATGTATGTATGTATTTGAATTTTTATCCTGCCCCATACCCAAAGGTCTCAGAGCAGGTTACAACAGGAGGGAGACTATTCCACAGTCTGGGAGCCTTCACTAAAAAGGCCCTATCCTGGATGCCTACACCATTTGGTACTGAGGGTGGTGTTACAGATTTTAGGGCTTTGCCTGCAGACCTTAGGGCACAGGCACGTCAATAAGGAAGAAGGTGTTCCTTTAGATATTTGGGCCCCAAGTCATTTAGGGTCTTATAAGTTAAAGTTAACACCTCGAATTGGGCTTGGTAACAGATTCAGAGGGGATTTAAAGGCATGACTGGTGGCAGGGATTGGAAGTGGATTCGAAGAGCATTCAAAGAACATTTGCAGTGAATTTGAATCCTACCATATTCAAAGTGGCTCTATTTCCACATATGAAAATTTCCTTCACATTCGCTTCCATGCAAAGCGAACACGCACAAAAGTGTGCACATTCCCAGAGCAGCTGTTCCTAGCCTGGGGTCTTCAGATCCCCAGGGGTCCATGAATGCCTCACAGGGGGTCCACAGGAGTTCAGCAGTGGCATTGGATGGGGGGGGGGCAGACAGGGGGTGCAAGATGGGGGTTGAGTGGGGGATGCAAGAATGAGAGTCTGCGGCAACAAAATGTTTTGTAAAGGGTGAAGAAAAGGTTAAGAGCTGCTGCCCTAAAGGTTCTAAACAGAGACAACTCTAAAACTAGTAAGGCCCTGGGCAGAAGTGGCCAGACATCTTGCTGCACCTCAGGGCCAGAACAGGCAGGGAAAAAGTAGACAACCTAAGATGATTCCATTGCGTACCAGCAATCCAGGATATCATGGTGCCCTTTACCTACCCCTGAAAACTGCCAAACCAGCCAGAACCTGTGCTTCAGGCATGTGGCCCAAATCCTGCCCCCCCAAATAAAAGTTAACTATATTATTACAGAACAACACCAAAAAAAGAAGTTAAAAGTTGAACTGAAAGCTTTGTGATCATGTGCTCTGAAATGCTTGGTATTCACAGATTTTGTAGTGTTTTGCTTCTGGGTTGTTCTTTTGTCTCCAAAAATGAAAATCAATCAGAAACTCTTGATAGGTTTCTCCGCTTCATACTTACTAATCCACAATGGTGATAGAAAGCTGCAAGTGGGAAAAAAAAGGCATTCTGTGGTATCCCATGGTGCAGCTTTTCCCACTTGCCACTGCTAATGTCAGACCCTGGGGACAGCAAAAGCTATCAAGAGGCAAGAGGTCCCATTCAGCACCCAGCCTAGGTGAGTATTTCAGCAAGCAAGATAATAGTTGACTAAACATAAGAACATAAGAGAAGCCTTGCTGGATCAGGCCACAGCCCATCTAGTCAAGCATCCTGTTGCTCACAGTGGCCCACCAAATGCTCATGGGCACCTCAAACAGAGCCAAGGGCAAACCTTTGCCTGCTCTCAAATCCCAGCAAATGGCCTTAGGAGCATCCTGCTTGACCCTCCAGCCTGAAAGATGTACCTAGGCATCCATTCAAGTAGACATTGATACATCTGTTGTCCATAAATTTGTCTAACCCTTCCTTAAAGCCATCTAGACTGGTAGCTGTGACCACCTCTTCCAGCAGCAAATTCCATAGACCGATGACTCAGTGGGTGAAGAAATCCTTCACCTTGTCAGATCCGACTCTCCTACCCATCAGCTTCATAGATGCCCCCTGGTTCTAGTGTTTTGTGATAGAGAAAAGGACTACAGTTCTTTCTGGCATAGTTCTAGAAAAGGAAATAGATGTATTTTATTGAACCACCATTATTTCTCAATCCCCAAATTTCCACTTTCAATGTTGTTTCCAAAATATTATCAAAAACTCATACTCACTTTTTCCTATATGTTTTAGCTGGCTCCAGAACAATAACTGAATATGTTAAGGAATATTCTCACCTCTTTTTATAACTCATGCTGAACTCTTTAGCAAATTGAAGAGAGTTTGATTTATACTGTGAGTGGAAATGGGTTGTGAAAATAAAATAATAGAATGGGTTTTTTCCTTCCAAGAGAGCAACGCAAAATACGATGCTGGACTAGAAAAGACAGAGTATTCAATCATATATTTAAATAGGGTGGAGGAGGGAAATATCATGGCAATTTGAGGGGATAACTCATATTAAGGATGTGATCAGCTGATGAGTTTTGACAGGAAATGTCGCTTCAAGAACATCTGAATGAGTGAATTGGAGAGGTTAGCCCCAGCAGCTGATTCCAAGGTTCTGTCACATTGCCTAGTAATGAACTGATGTTAACCAAGAAAATAAACAAATACTCCCCCATCACAATTATGTGGTTAACCCTGCATTTGGGAGAGAGGGGGGGACTTTCTAAAACTTGTAATGTAAGAAGGTGACCAAAACAGCCAAAACGTTTTAGGCTTTCCTTTTATCTCTTGTGTATAACGCTCTGTCCCATCTGATTAATGATGGAGTGCAATAAATTACAAGGTGAAATAATAAAATGAAGCTGGGTAGAGTTAGTTTATATTAACATATGTTATGTATTTAAAATTTGGATGGCTTTGGAGAACTGCTGACTCTGTGAGTTAAGAAATATCGGTGTCATTTGGGGAGAGTAGAGAGGCCTTAATGCTATACATTCACTTGCATTAATTGGACATGCTGAAAGGAAGCCTGCATTGATTTATGCTCTGAAATAGACTAACCATTGGTTCTGTAGGAAGAGAAGGCATTAACAGGTTTAGCAGTGATGCTTCACTGAATGCATCAAGTTCCTTATATACCAAGTACATGTACGGTCTTATTAGTAGTAGTGTAAAGGTTTAAATCCACAGCATGGAGTTTTACAGGACGTTTGCCTTCGTATTGCTCTTGAACTCTACAGGTCTGGCAAATTACCCACAGAACAGAGTAGGATGTAGAACTTTCTTTGGCTAGTATGTTCCAGGCCACATACACATGCACCTAAAGACAAAGAGTGTGGCCTGCTGATCATACTGTTTTCTGAGAGCACATTTTACTCTAGGTTTACACTGTCAGGGTCTTTCCAGAAGATTCCTGGAAAATAGATCTGAGTACAAGGCATATGATATATGATGTAACTGAAGAGAGAACATGGGAAAATGGCTTTAGGGTGTCTGAAAATATCAATTTATGTTGTGCTAGATCTTGAGCATGTCCCAGCCAACCTTTTGCTCAGTGAGTCTAGGAACTGAAATTCTGGGTCGTTCCACATTTGCCACTGAAAAGCGGGTGTAAATAGAGGCCTATTCGCACTTGGTTGTATTCTGGGATATATCTCAGCATAGGGACCTGTGCTCTGGGTGCTACTGCAGAATCTGGCAGACCTCCCTTAGGGCCTGCTGTAGCCTACACTAGCATGTGGACAGCAGCCCCCTATTCCAGGTTATATTCCAGAATAAAGCCAAGTGCGAATAGGCCCATGATCTGCTTTTCAGCCATCTGTCCTCCCGGAGATCTGTCACTATTTGTGGAGGGACCCACACACATCTGCACACACATGGGGAGGACGGATTCCGAGGACAGATTGGAGTGGGTGCTGTGCGGATGCACCAGCACCCATTCCAGTCCGTCTTCTGGGTCATGCGCCCGCGATGCCATCCTCGGAGCCGTGGGACTGGAGCATGGAGCTGCCAGTCACCGTGTGTTTCCGGCAGCGACTGGCGCGCGGGGGAAGGGCATTGGAAGCAGGCAGTCCTGCTTCCACCATTCCCAAAATATCAGCTGCCAGGAATCCATCTCTTCCCCTGGCTGTGTGCGGAAGCATCCTGCTTCTGCACACATCCAGGGGGAAGTGACGGATGTAAGACCTGATTTTTCAGGTCTTACATTTAATCCGGATTTCAGCAGCAAAACCGGTTTAAAAAACCGATCTTGCATGCCAAAATGCAGAAGCGCCCTCCACAAAGGATGCTAGAAAGCGTCTCCAATGTGGAAGGCATTTAAGGTAAGTCACTTTAATGTGTCTTTCGGGTGGGTTAAACTGGTTTCCGCAGTCAGTGTGGAAACACTCTCTGCTTCTACAATATGTGCATCACATATTTGGTACTGTGTACTTCCCCTTGTACCCACTCAGGTGCATACGGGACACTGTTTCCAGGCACAGCGAGGGAGCAGTCAGCTTTATCTGTGGTTGTGAAGTAGATTGCAGGGGCAGAAAATGCCACATCGCACATTTCAGCTCTGCAGCATCAGTGGGTTATAATGACAAGTTTTGAGCACCAAATCCTTGCCGCTTCCACCAGATCATAACCTGAGGCTGCATTCGGGGGAAAAAACTATCTTGGAGGTAGGCCTCCCACAGTAAACCACTGAAATGTAATCTGAGCATGAGCCCAACATTTGCTGAGCTCTGTAAATAACCCATATCTGGGGGAATTTCTGGACATGGTTGAACTGTCCCCACTGTGAACTTCAAAGCTGGGGAAAATTTGTTTCCCAGCTTTGACAGTTGGTAAGCCAAACTAGCATCTCTGCAGATGGCCACCACCCTGTGTCACCCCAATTTATCCCATTCGTAACCTGTTATCATCCCCCTGCTACATCATGGTCAATTTATATTACTTTCTGATAACACTTGTTTTAATTTAGAATTATTTCCTTTGGCTCACTTCCATCTAACACATAGATAATGGCTTAGGTCTGATGGACTTCTAGAGTACATATTTCTGAAGAGGTTGCCATGGTTTTATATTATAGGTATGTGTTTTTTGTTTGTTTGTTTAAGTATTTCTTTTAGAAATTTTAGCTTGAGGTTTCCTTCCTCTTCCTTATGCAGCTATGCAACAAGCATAGTTGCATTTCAAATAGGGATGTACACAAATGGTCTAAACACTCGAAATTCATTTGAATCCGATTGAATGTGGACATTTGAATTCGAATAGAATGTCTACACATTCAAATTTAAACATTTGAACGGATTTTGAATGTTCCAGAACATTCATTTGAATTATTTGAAGCATTCAAATGAAAAATCTCATACGTATCTGTACACATTTGTGCTGATAGTAAGGGACAAAAACAGGATGCATACAGGGATAAAACGGGATGTGTACGAAATGCATACAGATACATATAGCACGTACAAATGTTGTTGACATTCGTCTCTTCAAATACGAATGTTGTTGACATTCATATCTTCAGATTCAAATTTAACATTCAAACGAATAGATTCAAATGAATTTGATTCAAATTGGATTTTGTTGCATTCGGATTCTAAACATTTGAATCCAATCAAATGTTTGGATATTCGAATTGACTTGAATATGAATGCAAAAAAAAAAAAACCATTTGTGCATATCCCTGATTTCAAATCACTATGATACATTTTTATACTTGTTTTGGTATTTGAATTTATTCAGGTTTCCGTAAAATCTCAGGACAATGGCTTATGTTTCATCCTTCCTTTCAAGGTTTTAATTTATGCTATCAGAAGAATATGGTAGAATGACCTTCTTACACTAAACATTCAACTGTTTGCAGACAAATATTTTGTCTGTGAGTGATGAGGGAAGAAAAGACGTAACAAATTTGATTTTTTTGGTGTGGTTTTTTTGCAATGCATTTTCTGATTCACTGACGTCCTGTTTGGTCAAACAAACCTACCTGTGGCTTATCATTATTCTGTGCCATGATGTACCACTTGGGTCTAGTTGAAACCCATTTGGCATTGTGTTCTTGTTTTCCTTAAGGACACTGCTGCTCATTTTCATTTTATTTTTTGCCTGGTGCCTGTTTTCTGGAGATTGTCCCAGCTGTGTCTCCACGATGGGTGATATCGTCATTGTCATGTTGTCCACATGCATTATAGCTAGGTGGGTGACACCTAGTCACGTACACTTCACAATCCAGCCAAGAATACTGAAGGCTTTACATTCCATAGTTCATCTAAAACACACAGACCTGAAATTGCATGCCTGGCCTTGTTAGATTCAAAGTTATTTTGACAATATAAGAAACAATGTTTCATGGTTTGGGGCATGCTATTAGCATTTGTTTCCTTTTTAGACTTCATATTTCCTTAATAAAATGGCTTTGAGGCCTGAGGGGGGTGACCTTTTCCTTTGTGTTCCCATCAACAAAATTTCATGTAGTCACTTTAAAAACTACATATGTAGCTTTTCCTGTTCACATTCCACATCTTTTCTCTCTACTGCTGCTTCTGTCGTTCAGTGGCTTTGTTCTTCCTATGCCTGCTTGCCAAGATCTGTGCTGTGAAAGTTCTTTCCTTCATTCCAAGGGGCCATCACTGCACAGCAAAGTTTAAATAAACAGCTCATTTTATTAGACAGAGATTTACTGCTTTCAGGGTTTTTGTTGTTTTAATAACTGACTGGCTGGTTTTTGTTGCTTGCATAACTAGCAGTGCTGGGACACGAATTGCAAAATCTTTCCTTCATCACTCAATTTTTTATATTGGTTATTTGCATTGTTTGCCTTTTTGGTCTAGTGGTTAGGGAGCTAGACTCTTATATGGGAATACTGGGTTTGATTCCGCACTCCCCCATGAAGCCAGCTGGGTGACCTTGGGCGAGTCACAGCTCTCCTCTGAGCTCTCACAGCCCCACCTACCTCACAGGGTGTTCTTTTGTGGGGAGAAGAATAGAAAGCTTTGTCAGCTGCTTTGAGTCCCCTTAGATGGGAGAGAAAAGCGGGGTAGAAAAGCCAACTCTTCTCCTTCTGCTTCTCCTTCTGCTTCTTCTGTGAATGCCAAAGTGTCCCCTGAGTGTATAACTCTCCATCTGCGCTAGCTCCTGACTAGTATCGCTGGGCATGCTCCATTCTCACCTCTTCCAGGCAATAGAGCATGTGGCGAGGCACCACAGGTGCAGTTGCATGCCGCATCACCCAGTCACTGTGGCAATGGCACCATGCCTGCCCATTGGCACAGAGAGGTGATTGCCTTATATAGAGCCAATCACATTTAGCTGGGGCTTAGGGAAGCCCTGGCTTAGTTTGGAATGGATCAGGAACCACAAGGCCTGGATGCCCAAACCATTCTAGAAGTTCACTGCCCATCCCTTGATGTTAATTGGCCATATGTGGATATGATGGCAAGTATAATACGAGAAATAATATCTTCATCATCATTAGTATTATTAACCATCACCGTTATTATTAGTAGTATTTTCAGTTCAGCATGTTATGAGTAATGTGAGGCTCTTCCCATACCATTAGCAATACACAGGCCACTGTTTCCTATATGCCTCCTTTACCTCTTTGAGCTTGGGCCCTTGTCTCACCCTCCTCTTCTTCCTCCTCTCCTGGTATGATTGTCAGTTTCCCTTGTCCCCCTGTCTCTTGGCTGCCTTTTCTCCCTGCCACTACTATGAGTCCCATCTGTTCTGCCTCTGAGGAAGGACTTTCTCCTCACTCATTCCTTTCAGGCTTTAGCCACTTTGTTCTGCCCAAGCCCGGCTCCCTTGATGTTAACTCGTGGGAATGATAGTATCTTCTTTTGTTTTGAAATATGATTACCTTTGATTTGTCCTAGAGTTTCTGTGCAAGCTAATAAAAGGTTTATAGATTAGAAAACAGTCTTCAGGAAGAGCACAGCCCTTTGTTATTTTAATTGATGTGAAAGCTTCTACGTGATAAAAGAACATCAGCACTGTGTATTAGTAGATTCAGTGACAGTATTTTGTCAGACTTCTTTAAAAAAAAAAAAAAGAATAGTAGTTTATTTTTGCTGTTGTGTTAGGGAATGAGACAGTTACCCATACTGTGAGTATACTGTGGCCACATATTGCACTATGTGTACATTATCTTAAGGATTTCACATAACATATGAGGCACTTTGAATCGTTAAGTAGCTCTACAAGACCAAGATCTAAATGTCCCTTGTAGGGCAACACTTTTTCAACAAGTCACCTTTAATAATAAATTGTTTTGAACTTTGCAGGTGTTAAATACAGTAAGGATCTATTTTAAGCAAATTTGGTTTGGACAGCTGAAATACAGCAGAATTCGCTGAGACCTTGTTTTAGTATTAAGTGTTCCTACTTCATTTAACATCTTTTCCTACCATTAGTAGTCTATTAACATGAGTTTTGCTTTAATTTTAGTGGAATAACAATAACCTGGTAGCTTGGGTCTGTATTCTGGGATGGTATGATGAGCACCATGATCAGATCTAGCAAATCTGGTACAATCTGGTTTTGACCCTGTCTGGATGCAACCACAGTTCCACCTACCTTTCTCAAGGCTGTGTTCTTAAGTATAAGAGCTCTGTGCCTAGTTTCTGGGGAATTTCCACAATTATCTGCAGAATAATCCAGCATGGAGTCTAGTCCTCTTCAGACCCCTCTCTTCCATTTTTTTTAATATTTTTATTAGTTTTTTTAACAATTGCTTTGAATCCCCCTCCCCCCTCCCCCCAAGGGCAATACATAATTCAAAGTTTTTATACCATTCATTGAAAAAGCTACACAATTCATAATATTACATTGAGAAAATTAAACACAACTTCAATTTCTCAGTTTCACTCCTAAGCTTATTATATAAATATATTTTAACTATCATCCATTTTTGTTTACATATTCTAACCCTATCCAAATTACTTATATAATTCATACAACTATTCAATATTTCTACTGCCATCACATTGATTATATAATTACACCATTTACTAACAGACCATTTTGTTCTGTCCTTCCATCCACTAACTAGGAATATTTGAGCACATGTTAGCAATTCTTCTACTATTTCCTTCAGTTGGATAGTCGGAAGATTGTTTAACTCCATATGTAATACTCCCATTCTCCCTGTTATTATACATTGTATATTCAGCATGTCACTGATAGACCCCTCTCTTCCATATGCTAGGACAGAAGAGAGAGGCTTCATCCCCTCCCTGGGACACTCCATTTACATCAAAATGAAACATGTCCTGGATCCAAGTGGTCAAAATGTATGCCTAATTGGGACATTAGTAGACCTGTTTTTTTCATGACTACCAGCATTCCAGGGGTAGTGAGACTGGCCCAAGGAGGCATGTATATAGGTGCATGCCTCCCTTTCTGGTCTAACATTGGGACACATGTTGATAACACACCAAATCACATGGCCAGAATGCACCCCTGGGAAAAACTGGAGCTAGAAACTGTAAACTGATATATATTTATGACTGAAAAATAATGTTACAATAATTTAAGTAGCTATAGCAGAGGGACAATAAAATTGAGGTGAAAGAAGTAGAACAGAAAACAAAATATAGAACTCTCAGAATTTAAATCCAGTACCCCTGGGAGAATAAGGCAATGGGTGTTTTTATGTATGCTCTTCATGAAATTACTGGCACAATAACAAGAAACTCAAAAGTATTTAAAAGAGGTCAGAATATATAAAGTAACAATTGAACAACTGGAAAGAGCAACACTACTTGAAACTAGCCACATTCTTCAGTCATGCCATGTTAAGTCCTAAATCCTTGGATGAAATTTGAATTAATGATGGGAAAAGAATAGGTTAAATAATGTAATGATAAATTGGGATTAGAGTAATTTTCTTATAAGGCACAAGGAAGGCAAGTATCCAAATGCTACTGTTCTGCAGTGCAGTGATTTTTAAACTTAAAACTTTTGAGAAATGTTTCTTACACTGGCTTCAAGGGCACTCATCTTTCTTTCTCAAACCTTACTGATAAGTTCCCAAGCAATATCATGAACTCCTGGAAGACAATTCCAAAATCATTTGTGGAAATGAGCTGTTGAGTGTGACTGTGAGATTCAGATATTGTGAGAAGAAGCTCACCAGATGCTTGAGTAAATCTCTGTCGCTTAGGCAGATCTTAATGTCAGTGTCTTCTATTGGGGATGCAAACAAATGTTTGTTTGTGTTTATTACCAAGTACAGCAAACATAAATTGTTTGATCAAATTGTTTGCATTCATGAATGACAAACTGGCTCGGATCAATCATTGTCTTGCTCCACAGCCTAATTTGAGCAAAATTTTGTTTGGAGATGAAACAATGCATTGTGGCAAATACACAAAATTAGATGAGATCAGGAATTGGGTAAATAGTTTTTAATGACAATGTATATACATGATTTTAAAGTGTTTCTTTCAAACTCAAATGTTACACTCAGGGCATTGTTGCACTGGTCAGTATCCTGGATTAATAAGTGTATGAGCAGTTTAGAACATAAGAACATAAGAGAAGCCCTGCTGGATTGGGCCACAGCCCACCTAGTCCAGCATCCTGTCTTGCACAGTGGCCCACCAATTGTTTCTTGAGCGTTCTTAAGCAGAAGACAAAGTCAAAACCTTAACTTGCTCTCAGTTCCCCACAAATGGCACTGAGGACCATCCTGCCTATTTCTTCAACCCAGAAGCAGTAACTAGGCATCCATTCTAGTAGCCATTGATACATCTGTCACCCTTGAATTTATCTAATCCTTTCTTAAAGTCATTTAGACTAGTTGCTGTTACCACCATTTCTGGTACTAAATTCCATAGACGGTTGGCCTTCTGGGTGAAAATAAAACTTCCCCTTGTCTGTCCTAACCCTTCTGCCCATCAGCTTGTACAACTCCCCACCATTAGTATGCTCTGTCTGCAGAAGATGAGGCAGACCAGACTAGACTGGACTAGGAGGCCCCAAATGCCCACCTAGTCCAGTCTACTGATAGGCCCTTTAAAGAGGATGTCCACTGGCATACTAGATAGTTGTATATTGGACCATGGAGATACATGCCTCCATGGTCTGATCCAGGGCTGTATTTGAGATGGATTCCTTGAACAAGAACCGAGCAGGATGCTGTGATCAAGGCCATGAAAGGTAAGTGCGAAAGTGGCCTCAGTTCAGAATGTTTACTCTGATCATAGTTTCACTGTCTTTCTGAACAATTAATTAATGAACACAGCTTATATACATTCATATAGACCAAACAACAGGCCTTATTTGATTGGAGTCACCCCTACAGCAGTTTATGGACTTTGAAAGGATTCAGTCATGGACCTTCAGCTTTGGTTTAGGGTTAAATAAAACTCACCTGTTCCAGTACCTCTTTTCTTTTTGTTCTGCTTTGTATTATTTGTGCAATAAACTGCAAGAACACATTCATTTGTTCCATTCTAGAATTCAAACATAGTAGCTGTACATTACGTTATTTCCTTGGTTATGCTATAAATTGAATTACAAAGATAATAAGCAGAGTTTACATTATGAAAAACAATAAAAACAGCATTAAATACTCATGTTACATTACCTTAAAAGAAAAAAAACACAAAAGACCCTTTTAACAAAAAAACAAAAAAAAATCCCCTATAGTTGTGAATTAACTAAAATTCAGCTGAAGGATTGCATACTCAATGTGTAATAGGACCCAGACCATGCCAGAATTTCACTTGTGTCTTCAAAGTAACTTAAATTTACATGATAGTAAATTTTATTTCTGTCTCTCATACCCACATCCAGACTAAGCAGTTGATGATCCTGTTGGATATTACCTATGGTAAGAAGGAGACAACTGTACCAGACCAAAAAGTGCTGAGCTATTTTGAAGATCTTGAGAACATTAAGGTTGCATCCAGATGTTGGTTACTTATTTCGCTATATTTGGATATTCCAGAATAAAACAATGATTTTACAGAATATCCATGCTTTATTCTATGATATCCAAATATAGGGGTTTTTTTTCCACTTACCCCCCTTAATCCAGATCTAGGAAGATCTGGATCTAATAAATGGAGTCTTCAATGAATCTGCTCCTAGAAGATCCAGACCCTGGCAAGCACCCAATGCTTCTCCACAGACAGCGTAGCACCCGATAGCAATGGGTGCTAGACATAATCGCAGTGGGAATGCCAGAGCACCCATGTGGAGAATCTGTCGGTCCCCAAGCGGAAGACATGAAGGCGACATGAAATGATAGGCTGATGCACAAGTCAGTCAAGCAATAATTCCAGGGGGTGATGGGAGATTTGGGGGGGGGAGGGGAAGCCACTAAGGATCATCTTTGGAGCCTGGCCCAAGCTCCATAACACATCTTCATAGCTTAGTTACGGAGTGCTTATTGAGCGGCTACGAACTGCTGCTCTTTCCCTGTCTCCCACCTCCCCCTCTGCATGGATGGCAAGGACGTGGGGCGCCTGGTGCTCTCTGGAGCGTTCCCTGCATGGCGGTCGTGTTGTATGGGGGTGCCTGATTGACTATTACGCAAATGGTTTCACCTTTGAAGAATTCTGGATGACAGTTACTCAGCCTGTGCTCATCTTCAAAGCTGCTTCGTAGATTTGGGTTTCGGGGTACCCGTACCCCATCAAGGGTGCCAACCCAGGACCTCATTGACCTGATCGTGGTGCGAATGTGTGCCTTCCAATCAGGTCTTCACAGCTGAAGACCAGATTGAAGACCCCTTTAAAGGGGTCCATGAGAAGATCGGATTTCAGGGCCTGAAGACTTCATTCAATCTGGACTTCCCTTGAACAGGTATGAACACATTGGGCCCTAATGGGGTATGAAGTGAGAATGGGGTCTCACTGGTGCCTAATGGGTCCTTAATGGGTGCTTAGTGCTATTGGAAAAAACCCCATAGTGGGATAAGTAACTAGCCCCTGGATGCAGCCTTATTCAGTGAGCTCATCAACCAGTAGGCTGTAATCACCCCATTTGTCTCCATGCCCCTGAGGTGAAAGAAAAATTCCTTTATGAATACACCAGATTACACAGTAGTATATGTGTGTCTGTACTTTGTTTCGTACTGGGGTGAAATGCTTAAGCAAAGTACCAAGTACAGTTTATTTTGAAACTCTTTTTATTCTTATAAAAATGAAGCAAAGAGTCAAGACACACAGTGTGCAACATGCTAGGTTCTAAAAAGTTACAGCTTTCGAGGCAGAAATGTGTAACTTTCATGTAAGCCAATGCGATGTTGGGTCTTAGCTCACCTTTAGCTGCAGCCAAGCAAATAATATGTACTGAGCACTCTATCATGTACCATTATAATTAGCTCTGTCAGGTCTTAGCCCTGCAACCCTCATGCAGATAATATGATAATATGTCTTCATAACCAAGTGACCTTACATGCACAATATTTCTCCCCTTATGAAGATTGCATGTCAATAAAGTAATTGAGTCTCAGAGGCTGGAGCGGGTGAAGATTTAGATGATTGGACTTTCAGGGCAGTGATGTATGACCGTTATTATTCTACTTGTCAGGGAGCTGCATACGAGCAAGGATGGTCAGAAGATGGCAAGGATGAAGGGTTGTGTTTCATTAAAAAAAAATATTGCTGTTAATCACCACTCCATTCTTTTCAAAGTCACTGAGAAAAGAAACTCCTTTTCATTTTAGCCCTGGAAGAGAATTCACACAGAGGGTTTTGGATTTTTTCCCCCCCTCCCAAAGCCAATGACTTTGCAAACAATTCAGCTTGAAAGTCTGGATCATTTAAAAAATGGATAGGGGATAGGCAGGCAGGGAAATATGGGTAATCCACAATTGTAGTGGTATTGAGTAACTTCTGAAATAATTGCATATTTGTAAGTGAGAGATGGGACTGGTAAGGGACATGATCACGATTGCTCATCTGCCAGATGTTGAAGGAATGCCATTTTGTTGGGGATGCAGAAGATGCTTCCACACGTAGAGCAAGATTCACCTGCTAAGGTAGCTGGCGTGCAGGAATCATCTTTGGAGGCAAGTGGCCATTCACCAATGGCTTTTCAAAATCTACACTGCTTTACGAGTTGAGATTGATTTTCTTTGTGCTTGGAATGCTCAGAGGTGACCAGCACATGGTCCCTGGCCTCTGCTTGTGATTCCCTTACACCAGTGATGGCGAACCTTTTGAGCTCGGTGTGTCAAAATTCGCAAGAAAATCTAGCTAAACTCAGGTGCTGTGTCACTTCTAGAAATATCCATAATTTTGTGATATTTGTAGCTCTAGTAAAAAACTTATATTTTTGATATATGTATTTTATTAAAACCAAAAACAAATAATTCTTTAGTGACTTTTGTTGCTAAATCTTCAATTGAAAGTAGGTATTTCATACACTTCAAGAACAAGCAAGCAATACACGTCCAGGTGCCAGGGTGACCAGGTGTGTCACCCAAAAGGGCTTGGCGTGTCACCTGTGACATGCGTGTCATAGGTTGGCCATCACCGCCTTACACCAACTATCAGACCCAGCAAATCCTGTTCTTCCTGAAGAGATACTTCTGATGTATCATTCATGAGGACTATAGTCCTTCAGTATGACAGAACAGGTAATTGTATCGGATAACATCAATATCTATGACACATGCATGCATTGTGGAAATTGCCCCTGGCCCAGACAAAGTGTTCTAGGAATGTAGCGGGAAGTGCAAAGCTTTCTGGCTGTGATCTGTCTGATTGCTGTCCTTCGCCAATCTACTTTTGAAGCTAGGAAATAAAAATCCCCATTCTCAAAGTTGCTGGTCAAACATATATTATTGCACTCCAAGAAATGACCCCAGGAGTGGGTCATCTTTGGCTGTGTCTCCATTATATAGCAAAAGCTAGGATTGACAATGGCTTCCTGGTTATCCTGTAACTATGGCAGGCACTTGGACACAAGTAGCTTAGGATAACCTCAGGTTGTCTTCAGGTCGTGTTACTCGCATTATTTTAATTTAATTCATTTTCCAAGCTGGCCTACCCTCACTAGTTCATCTTAACTGCAGACCTCATTTTTACAGGACTGAGGAGGACTCAGCCCATCCTGGATGTCTTTGCTTCTTCAAGTGTGAGTGAGGGGACAGGCTAAAGGAGGCTGAACTGTGCTGTGGTGGTTGGGGTCTAGTCTTTCCTTTGGCCAGTTGCCACACACGGAGTTTGTGAGTCACCTCCCTTTCTCTTCTCAGTTTATGCGTATGATTTCTCTATCTAGCATTTTCATGCAAATTTATTTTTTTAAAAAAAAAAACTAATTGCACAGAGAAGAAAAGCACATTAAAAAAGAAGGGGGCATGGAGGTGGGGGACTAGGCTTAAAAAAGAACCACAAGCACACACCCTCACCTTCCTTGAGTGACAGAATGGCATCCAATCAGCAAGGAGATAGATTTGACACAGGGAAAGGGGTGAAGAGCCAAGAGGAGGTTCAGGTCGATCTCAGTGAAAGGTGTGACCAACACGATCCAAGGCGGGGATGGCCTGGCAATGACCTATAATGATCTAGGTGTGACCAGCACAGATTGAATTCATCAATAGGCCACCCTGCCTTAGACTTGTGTGACCAGAGCCTGCATGACACTTTGTGGCCTTCATGACCCTTCCCCATCTTCATGATCCTTCCGCTTCTTCATGACCCTGCCCCGTCATGGTGCATTCAGTGTGCTGGATGGATGTGGATTCCAAATGAACCCACATTAACCATGCTGCCACAAGCACCCATTACAGTGCTTGAATGGCTGAGTAGGAGGAAAACCTCAAAGACCTCTGAGAGCTTCCCCTTCCCCCATTCATTGGCAGCCCTGCCACCACTACAACACCCTCAGGGAGACCTACCTATCTCCTTGGAGTGTTCACAAAACATAGGAAATGCCCAATGGGATCATTCTTTGTGTTTGATGGCTCCCACAACTCAACTAGATTGCAGCAAGGTCTGTGAGTTCACAGGAAAGGAGTGGACTGCTCTTGGTCATTAAGATACAGCCCGGGAATCCCTGGGTTTAATTTTGTCAGGCAGGAACGCCAGGTGGCATGCCAGAAAGTAGACAGATTTATGGAGGACATATGTATCAATGGCTACTAAGAATGGATGCCTAGGTACCTCTTCCAGGCTGCGGGGACAGGCAGGATGCCTCTAAGACCATTTGCTGGGATTTGAGAGCAGGTGAAGGTTTGCCCTTGTCTTCTGCTTGAGATGCCCATGAGCAATTGGTGGTCCACTGTGTGGGACAGGAAGCTGGACTAGATGGGCTGTGGCCTGATCCAGCAGGGCTCCTCTCAGGTTCTTATGAAACACTGTTCTTCTGCCTCTGCTGTGTGGATTGAGTCCACATGTAACAAGTTGCACCAAAGGGCAAAGAATGCAAGTTGGGCCCAGCTTGATTAATTGGAGAACAAATTATGTATTGAAGCCAAATTGTAGACTTTCTTCTCTCAGTTAAATCTATAATGGTCTAAAACCCAAATTTTCTCTAAATATTTATATAGTTCCATTATAAATGCATACAGCAGCAATAAATAAATAAAAATCAGGCCAAGGTGAACTAAACTATTTTGACCTCAGCTAATTTGTCCAGACAGTTTTAGCACTTGACAAATATAAGTTTCCACATTTTCCCCTTTCATGGAATTGTTTTTTTCACTATGAATTTCTTGTAGGATATTCTAACAGCTGGAAGCATGTATCCTGACAAAGGTTGTTTCATGTTTAAAGAATGTTAAAATGCATTGTAAATGCAGCATATTTCTTTTCATAAATGCAGCCTTTCCTTATTTTGCAGCACATAGTATTGACAATGCTTACGAGACATATTACAGAGAATAATTTATAGCATTATTTTGTTAATAATTTGTGGGATGTTTGTTCATGCACTGAACTTTTTTTAATTATATTGTGTGCAGTTCTTTGTGGTGGGATTGTTTAAAATAGAAGGGGAGCTTGGAAGATTATACAAGGGAACTTATACTTCATTTAGGGAGTAGGATGTTTTAATTGGCAGTACATTTCTCATGAGGAACCTGCCTCAGAAGTCTTTAAATCTTCCTGGCTACTAACTGACTGAGATATAACAGCCTTGAAGCAGGGAAAGCCTGTCCTATTTGTCTTGAGCATACACATTAAAGGGATAATTTATTATATAAAATTAGCAGCAACATCCTTTCCAGACTGGGCTGTGATATGAGCTACTCTTTCTCCCTACCCCACAAACAATGGAAGAAATACAGCTTTATTCTTGGTTGTTCTAACACATAGATGGGCAACAACTTTTGCAAGGTCACATCATAAATTGAATGTAATCAGGAGAGTCAAAGCTTACCTCTGTATTTTGTGGCACAATCCTGTGCAGATCTTAAAAGATCACTGTGCATCTTTAACCCTTTGGAGACAGCTGGATTGGTCAGCCTCATTCTGGTCCTAGGTGTGTTGCTTCTCTTTATTTGCTTATTCAACAGAGCAGAGATGAGGCTCCATCTACTAGCCCAAGCCTATGGCTTTGTTTAAACTATGACACTCTATGGTTGAGTTTACATCTACATTTTAATCCCTCTTCAGACCATTTTCAGAGACAGAGAAGCCAACAGCAAAATGACGACCTGTTTGCCTTCTGCATTACCTAACTCAGAAAATCCATATTGGGCTTAGATAATATGGAAAGAAAATAATTCATCTTTTTGCTGATGGGAGCTCTCATGCTGAAGGTAGACTTGATTAAAACTTAGGTGTAAACAACTGTGTGATTGCAGGATTACTCAGATATGTCCCAGACGCTGAAGGTAGACAGGATTAAAACAGGTGTGGACAAACAATATGGTAACCAAAGAGTTTATCAGGGACACGGCAAGTTGCAAACTGTTTTGATGATAAAATCACTTTGGAAAATTTCCTTTAGATAACAACCCAAAATAATTCATCCATGGTATCACAAATGTACCTCAGCTATTTAGGGTTAACAAAAAGTTATTGAAGAAATAAAGGCAGGCAGGCAGGCAGGCAGGCAGGCAGGCAGGCAGGCAGGCAGGCAGGCAGGCAGGCAGGCAGGCAGAAAGAAAGAAAGAAAGAAAGAAAGAAAGAAAGAAAGAAAGAAAGAAAGAAAGAAAGAAAGAAAGAAAGAAAGAAAGAAAGAAAGGTGAAAACTCTGTCAGTGAAGAATCATCCTCACCAACATCACAAACAGAGTTTTAAAATGTTTGTCAAGGGGTTCTTTACTAGATAGAAATTAACCCGAACAGTTATGCAAAATCCAAAGTTACTGGTCCATTATATATTTTATATGTCCTTTTAGATCAGGAGGGAAGATTGATACTTTCCAGTCAAATGGAGCCCTGACTTGAGTGATCTGTCTTCTCCATTAGTGTGACACCTTTCTCTTTGTTAACAGTTATTGGTGTTGATAGGCACCACTCTTTACAGAGAGCCAAATGAGGATGTTTTGATCCCTTGTTCTTTTATTTCTTTCCATTTCCCCATCTTCTGTCACTGTGTCATGTCAAATCATGGTGTGGTGGCAGATGTAGAACCCCTAAAGTACTTGGAGGGAGGTATCAGGCTTCATGGAACTGCAATGAAATGAATATAATAATGGAAACCACAAAAAAATAGCACAAGCCACTTATCATGGAAGGAAGAGGCTAATAAATGTTGTTAGTGTTTTCTGTGAGGATGAAGTTAGAAGTACATCTTGTGGACAGGCAGGTGTAGTTTGCCTTGTCTCAGGGCCCAGTTACAGGCAGGCTCATAAGATTAGTATTGATGTCTGTCACATTGAGCCTGTCAAGCTGTGTGTTTGAGAAAATGGCAAAGGCAGTGGTTATCAGTAATCAGCCCTGCTCAGAAAATGGAAAATATAGTATTGAAATACAGTTTCCTGGGGACTTTTATGAGATATTTGCCCTGGCAACTGTGAAGTTTGAATTTTGGTTTTCTAGTGTATAGACAGCAGAGAGAGAGCAATTATCTTCTTCATTGTTTTATTTCTGCCGCGTCCTTCTGGCAGCCACTCTTAGTCTTCCTTTGTAGACTTACTACTTCCCTCTTTTTCCTAGGTTATTATATATATAAAAAACTTCCTATGTACATTTGAATGAAAATTGGTTCCTAACTTTTTCTTTCAGAGCACTAGATAAAAACATAATTTCATTAGCAAAACCAAACACTAGCAGGTAAAACATTTGTCTATGACAGAGGGTTGCTGATTGGTTGGCAAAGCATTCCCTATTCCTCAGTACCCACCAAGAGTCCACTCTTAGCTGTGGCAAAATGGGTCCCCTCCCCCCCAAAAAAAAAAATTACCCGCATAGACTTTAGATTCCTAGGCCCTTTCTGCATTGGAATAGGGACTTGCCATGCTAGGGCAGACTTATAAAATAACTCTCCCTTTAAAGCTGTTTGATGATTTAATAACAGAAAGGTAGAGGCTGTGATCTTTGGTAAATGGTAAAAGGGGTGGCCCCAGGGTAAATTTTGAAACTGAAGGGACAAATATTGCTACGGGGTTTTTACCACCTACATCTCTTAACCCAGATCTAAGATGATCTTGATCTAAGAAATGGTCCTTAAATTAATCTAGATTTAGTAGAGTCAGATCTAAGGAGGTACCAGATGCATCTCCACGGGCGATGTAGTACCCAATAGCAGTGGCTGCCAGGCATGCTCGCAGTGGAAATGTCAGAGCACCCATGTGGCGATTCTGACTCTACCCATGTTGGGTCCATCTGTCCACCCCATTTGGGGGGGCACACATGTTGGGGACAAATTCCAGAGCTGCTCCAGAGAATCTTCAAAGGTTCTCCAGGGCTGTTCCGGAGAATCTTAGAGGATTCTCTGGAGCTGCTTCGAAGAATTTTTGAAGATTGTGGAAAATGGCTTGAGGGATTCACTGGAGCTTGGACAAAGCTCTATAGAAAGACTCTGTAGAAATGGCCTAAGCTCTGAAGTCTGTGCCATTCTCTGGAGTTTTCTTCAGAGCTATCTTCAGAACCATCTTTGGAGCTGCCTTTGGAGCCATCTTCCGAGATTAGGCACTGCCTTCGAAGCTTTGGGTTTGGGGGAAACCCCCCCATGGGTGCCCCCCCCCGAGCATGCCCCTAGACCCCATTGTGGTGCGAACACGGACCGTATAATCCAGATTTCATGGCCAAATACCAGATTGTAGAACTCTTTAATGGGGTCTACAGGAAATCTAGATTAAAGGTCCTGAAGGACCCATTTAATCTGTATTTACGTATTTCAGGTGGAAACAAATGTGGCTCTGATGAGGTCTGCAATGGAAATGGGGTCTTCCTGCTCTGAGCCTAATGGGTCCTTAATGGGTACTTAGTGCTAGTGGGAAAAACCCCTTTGGGGCAGACTGAATGGGAAGCTACAGAGACTTCCCTAGCCAATAGCGTTATGGAAATAGCTGCTACTGCTGGTCAACCAATCAGGCTAAAAGGAGAAAAAGGTGAAGGGTGCAATCACTCTGAGCTTTTTGAGGTATGTTTTTTGGTGCTAATTTGATACGGGTTGGTTTGTTTTCTTTAATGCATCTACAGATGGGACAGTCCTGAAAATGGGTGCCCAAAGTAAACCTCTGTGATTGCAGGATTACTCAGGTATGTCCCAGACACTAGCAACTGGTATGGGTAAGGAGATCATCCATTGAAAGCCAGGTTTCTGAGCTTCTTTTGAAATTCACACAGTGCCAGAAAATCCTCATTTTATCTAAATCACAGAGGATTTGCTGATGCTACACGGATTTCAAAGGAAGCTTACAAACTGTCTTTCAGTGGGGGAAGGACTTCTAGCTGCGCTCACCTGCACCATCCATCAGTAGTCCCAGAGAATGAATTATGTTTGGGGTCAAGAGTTCAATTTATCGAAAATCAGCATGGTTCGGAATACTTAGCTCAGTAAAAAAATTATATTTACAGATTGTGCAAAGTAATGTTTGGCATAATTCTGAGCATTTATACTGAGGCTATTGATGCTTATATTTTCTGAACAATATTTGCAATGTTTAATCCATAGTTAAAAACCATATTTAAACTCTGCAGAAAGAGAGGTTAGATATCTAAGGGTGTTGCCACTCTTCTTATAGGAAATCATTTGCAAGAGTTGGTTGGAGCTTACTAAAGAATGGAGTATTGCGGGAATATTTTAATGGAATACCATATAGAAATAGATTGTGCTCCAGGGAGACACCTAATATAGTTTGCATTACCTGTTCCTAGCAGAGTGATACCATAGAACAATGGAATATATAGTCATATTATTTGTGGTAGCAGGAAATGACAGGATGCAAATGACCAAGAATAAATTTTGGGAAAGGAACATATCTTGTATTTAATTGAAGTAGCAACTGAATTTAAGTTAACAGTGTTGTTTTATCTGAGCCCACCTGCATAGTGTCTCTCTCTGTATGTGATCATCTTTACTGGGACAAGGAGCCAGATCATTTCTGCCCACCTTTGAGTTAATCTGTACATAGTGTGTCAGTCTTCAGTGTGGTATGATACTAACATTCAGCAACATTCACACACCAATGAAATAGAGATGTGCTGAACCACTTTGTTTTTTAAGTTATTCAAGTAGAACTAATTCTACTTCAAACTCAAACCATCCAAGAGTACAGATTGAATCATTTTAAACATTGTTTTGCAACAAACAGGTTCAAACCTGTTTGAGGTTTCCATGGCACTGGGTCTAGCCTATTTAAGCCTGTCCTAATTTATACCTAACAAAATGTGGTTTGGTTTGAATTAATATTTAGGTTTATGTACATCTCGATAGTGAAGACTTTTGGCAGCTGGAACGCTATACTCAGAATTTAGTAGCATTAAAAAAGTGCTCAGATGATGAAGGCGAGATTGCTTGAGTTGGTGCACCTATACACATGTTGCACGTGGACAGTAGTGGAGTTTTTTGTGCCATGAAGCTTTGGAGTAAATGCAGTCTTGAATGAGCTCATATCATAGAAGGTCAGCATGCTGCTTATATTATATTATACATTGCACATTGCATCTTATGGCTCTATGACCATAATAATGATGGATGACTGAGCCTCTAAGGGTGACTTTCTCAGTGGCCAGGTTTTTTCTGAACAGCCTACAGAGATTAAAAGATGGATTGGAACCTGCCATCAAGCTTGCAGTCCAGTAGACAAGGTATAAAAACTAAAATGCAGTAGAGAGGTAAGAAGCAAATTAACAAATTAAGGTTCTAGTCCCTGAGGTATGTTTGCACAGTATTTGAATAAAATGTGGAGTGTATCACATACTGCATCTAAATAAAGTCTAACAGTTATGCAGGAAAGAGAACAAGAGAATATATCTCTCGAAAAAGGTGCATAAAATTAACTCTAGACTTAACAACAGAAATGAAGAATTAACAGGGAATGGGGGGTATTAGTGCATTGTGACCCACTGTTTGAGAAGTATTAGATTAAGAGTAAGTAAAGGTAAAAGTCACAAAAGCAACTTTTTGGCTGACAAATATTTTACGTTCTCTGGAAGAGTTCTCTGGAACTCCCCAGTCCAAACCAACACATTGTTCTCTGTTCTTGAAATAGTACATAACAATCCTTGAATATTCAAGTATTCTCCATATATTAGTATTATCTCTAGTATGGTAGTTCATCGGTTTAGAAATTCCCGTTCCTTAGTTTATTTATTTATTTATTTAAAAATACCTCTGATGTACCACAACATTCAGTCCATTGTAGGATATTAAACAGATTTTATTCTTGAAAACTCAAAGAATTGACTGGTGGATCTAGGGACATTCACAAATGTTTCTTTTCACATTTGAATTCGAGTCGAATTGAATGTCAAAGCATTTGATTTGAACATTTAGAATCCAAATGCAACAAAAACTATTTGGATCCAATACATTTGAATCTATTTATTCGAATGTTAGTTTCGAATTTGAAGATACAAATGTTGAGAACATTCGTATTTATAGTTACGAGTGTCAAGAACATTTGTACGTGTTATATGTATCTGTACACATTCCATATGCATCCCGTTTTATCCCATATACATCCCGTTTTTGTTCTGTATTATAGGTGCACATGGGCACAGGTACGTATGATATTCATACAGATATATTAGAACAAATGTTTTGGAACATTCAAAATTCATTCAAATGTTTAAATTTGCATATGAAGGCAATCTAATTGAATTTGAATGTCCTCATTCAATCAAATTCAATCAATTTTTTAAGGTTTAGAAGATCCATGCACATCCCTAGGTGGGTCTACCATCATCTCAAAAGCCTTGTGACTTGTGAAGGTGAGGGAAGGAGATCTGAAGCAATCTGGGGACCAAAATATTATTTCTTGAGGATCCGTGAAAGTTTTGAGGATAGGTTCAAGACAACTACAGACATATTCCCCTGCTGTCAGGATCCAGTAGAAGCCCAAGTTTCTACTTGGCAAGATCCAGGTTAGGAAGTATTCATAGTATTTCCCATGTACCAGACACACATCTCCCTGAAATATTGGCATAGCTATCAAAACATTTGGTTGTTATGAACATATGTGGTGGCCGTGCCCAATTGTTCAACAATTTGGGGGAAACAAATAAATAAAGAAGTAAATAGGATCCTTTTAACACAATAATTTTTTCAGCAGAATTATGCCTACATATTTGCAGGGAAATGAATAAAAAAAGTAGAAGTCATTATTGAATTTCATCTTAATAAAGGCAAAGCAAATTACAACCGAAGATTAAAGAATCAATTATGTTATCAAAAACTGGCAGAGTAAGCAGTATTTGAATCAATCCCACATCAGATAAACATTATGACTGGTGTCCAAAAAAATGGTTCCATAGATTATGGATGTTTTACCAATTAGAGATAATAGAATTGTCCCACCTGCATCTATTGCTCCAACATTATTTAAATTATGTGACTGGGGGGGAAGAGAAAACAATATAAAAAGCAAAAATATTAACATTTTTTCAACACAACTTATATTACAGATCAGTTATTTTTTAAATGATTGTATATTAATATTGAGAAAATAGAATTCTTAATTGATTTTGATTATTTATATATCTTCATATTTATTAAATTATAAACAAAAAATCCCAAAGAAAAAGAAGTTGAAGATTTTCCTTGTTCTAAGGCTCCATCCACATGGTCATTGAATAAGTCATCTTTTAAACTTCAGGCAGTGCTTGCTTGCTTGCTTGCTTGCTTGCTTGCTTACTTACTTACTTACTTACTTACTTACTTACTTACTTACTTACTTACTTACTTACTTACTTACTTTATCATTTACATTTCTATTCCACCCCATACCCGAAGGTCTCTGGGCTTAGTCTACTTAATCTATATTATTCATACTTTAGTCCAAATTTTCCAAATAATATGGATTAAGTAAGTGCTGACTGGATTAAGCTTTAGTGGCATGAGACTATGCTCCAGAGGCAGGAGAAATGCCAGCCATTTTGGACACAATGCTAAATTGAGCAAATAGCTACCACACTAGTAATCTGCTTTCTCTGCCCTCATCACTCTACTTAGCAGTAGAGCAGTTGACTGAGAATGTGTCTGCCCTCAAAATGGTTTCTTGCACTCTCTAGGAAGAGTGCCTAAAGGTGTGGTGTGGGTAGGATTGTCCCAGGGATTGCCCTAAATCAATGCTTTAGATAGTTCTCTCCAAAAGCACAGATCTGGATTACGGCTCTGCAAAAATACTCAAAACATTCAGAATCTGATTTAATTCATTCAAATTCAGACATTCAAATTCAGACATTCAAATTCGAATTGAATGTCTATACATTCATTTTTTAGCATTCAAATGAATTCAAATGTTTCAAATCATTCATATGAATTACTCGAACATTCGTATGTGTAAGGATATGTATGCATTACATATGTTATGCATCTTATTTGTATCCCTATGAACTTGTACGGATACATACAGGATGAAAACGGGATGCATACGGGATAAAAATGGGATATGTACGAATGTGTACAGATGCATACGGACATGAATGGTGTCGACATTTGTATCATCAAATACGAATTGAATGTTCGTACAAATAGTACAAATGTATTTGAATCGGTTCAAATTTGAATACATTTGTTTTTTGTCTATTCGTATAAATTCAAACATTCAAACATCTGATTCAAATCAAATTGAATGTCAAAGAGCACCTCTAATCTGGATTTAGGATGGCTGCATTAATTAGTTTTTAAATTACTATTCCTACTTTGAAAATTCTACATGCAATGTTCAGTGTTTACATTATGAAAATCGAGCAACAACTAATAAGTATAAAATTAAATTGTGATATTCCTTAGAGGTTACATTATATTGAACCCAAAGAACCAAAATACAATATATTTGCTGCTATTTTAAAAACAACAACACTCAAGTTGTTACTCACTTTGTCTATATATATAGTACCCACAAAATTGCCTCCTGTCTTGTGACAGTATCAACAGTTTCCATATGGATTTTCCAAGATTGACACTATTGAATTGCCATCTTAAAATTGTTTTCATACAGTGTTAAATTTAATAAAAATGGTGACCTTGATGAGAGGGAGATCACCAGTTAATGTAGTAATCATGCTTCTTTTCTCATATGTTTTTGCCCTATAAATAATCATATTACAGATTAATGAATTACTGATAAAAACAAATAATAAAACCTGATACAACAACACCCTATATGGTTCCACTTTTATTATATGTATTTATATCCCACCCTGTCATTGCCCATAGGCCTCAGGGTGGCTTCACAGCAAAAGGGAAATACAAAAATACCATCTATATAGCCAGTCTTTATTATGGCAAGAAACACTTTCCTAAAAACACATGCAAAAAATACTGTTAAAACAAAGATTAAAAATTCAGAAAAAACTGCTCCAATTAAAAACAACACTCATGAGCATATGTTTAATGTATGTTTTAGCCACTCAATATTTCCAAGTAGAGTGAGATGTTATGGATTAAGCCTGGGCTTTCTGCATGTCAAGAAATAGGGAATAAACACCCTTCTCTCTTCGGAGGATTGTGCTGTTGATGATGTAATGCCTTGGTCTTGCCAGAGTGTACATATGTCTGAAAGTAGGCTTTCAGGTATCCAGAAATCTTACATGAGAATGCCCAGAGATAGTACAGCATTACAAAGTATGCCTCTATCAATCTATGTGGGAGTCCACATATGGTATGGAATGCTATATTGTCCTTGTATTAATTTAATAGGATGCAAACCTATTTGTCTCTTATTCATTAGCTTAACTGCTTTTCTCTGGTTCCCTTCTGTCTATTTCTCTTCCCATCAACTGACAGGCTGCCTTGAATTTTGGTCTTTAATTTAACATAATTAGTTTGTAACTGAAAATAAAAGTGATTGGTAGCTTACCAATGTGTTCCACGGAACCATCAGTTTCTCTCCAGTGCCTTTTTAGTGCTTGGAAGAGTAATCTATTTTTTTTATCTAGACCAACAAAGGTCAGATTTAATTTGGACTTACTTCTGAGTCTGTCACTGTTAGCACAACACGGAGTACTTCTGAAATAAAATTTCTGCCGTGTATTAATTGCATCTATTATGACATTCAAAGTGAAGTATGTATTTTCTTTTGTGAAATTCCACTAGTAATGCTAAATTTTGAAAGCATATTCCATGCCCGGTCAAGGAGTCCAAGTGGAAATATAATTAACATATATTATGAGCTTGGATTTAATATGTAATGTTATAGGAGTAATTAAATTACTGTTAAAGTCAGGAGGAATTATTGTTTCTTGTGCAAGCTTTAGAGATGGCTTCTGAAGCAGTGGTGACCATGAAATAACGTTCCTGGCATCAAAGACCTTGAGGGACTCATTTGAGTGCTACAACAAGGCCCCGCTGTCAAAATGCCCTCCATTTTAAAATTGAATATGGAGGTGTGCGCCTTCTGATTTCCTCTGTGGCTTAGTTTAGTTCTGCTAGTTTAGTCAGGATCTAGGGCCTCCAGTTCCAGACTATATTCCATCTCGTACAGTCAGAACATATTCCAGAAGGGAAGCCCTTGGACCCCTTCAAAATGTAGTTTTCAAGTAAGTCTATATGCATATTCCATACAATGTAGTGATAGAATGGGGTAAAAATTCAGGAGAGTGTCACCTTAGACCTCAAAATAAGATCATAGTTAAATATGTATTTCTCCCTGAGTTGATTTTTGTGGTTAAGAGGTCCATTTGGACATTCCAGTCCAATAAAACATATGGAACTGAAGGATGTTTAACAGCTTTTGGGAGTTTTTTCCACTTACCTCCCTTAATCCAGATCTAAGATGATCTGGATCTAAGGAATGGGTCCTTCAACTAATCCAGATTTAGTAGACCTGGGTCTAAGGAGGTACCCAGTGCGTCTCTACGGGAGGTGTAGCACCAAATAGCAATGGCTGCTAGAGTGCTCGCAGTGAAAACTGCCTTACAAATTTATCACAGCAAGCTTCCAAAGATGACATGAACATATGACCTGATGACAATAACCCTTTAATCATCCAGAATACAATCCTGGGTGACCACTTGAGGGAATAATGGAGGTGGAGAAGAAAGTGAAACTAGAGCCTTGACAAGTGCACCAGCAATGTAAGCCAAAATTTCCCCCGAGCAGGAATCTGTTAGATTCCATAAGTACCCAAGGGCAGACCATCTTAATAGGTCCATCACCCCTGCAATGTGGAATAAATACCATAAACCCAAATTTCACCAGGAAGCAAGCCATAACAATGGGATTGCTATAAGTCCACTTCCAGATCTATACTATTGGGATAGAACTGAATCTTTATACCTCTCGCCCCTGATGGCTCATGGAGGGGAATTGGCTGCGACAACCTTGATTCTGTTGTCTGAATCACATTATTATTCACATTGGATCAAAACATGATTCAGAGGACCTTTACTTAACATTATGTGAAAGGAAATGTTCATATCCCCTGACATTGCTAGAAAGGATCTTACCAAGTTACTCAATATTATATATGTTATAATATCCAGTACAGCATGTAGAACACTATATGTATAATATTCATATTTATTTACTTATTTACATTTTTATCTCACCCTATACCCAGAATAATGCTTAGTATTCTTTTTTTTCATTGTGAATCAAAAAAGAAAAGAAAATATATTACCATTATGTACCTTAAATTACATTTTAGAAAAAGGCTTCACTTCCTGAACATGATCCATGTTTTAACCAAGTAAATATATAGCAGGGCTCTCTCTAGGTCCCTTAATTCCACCAACTCTCATTGACATTTGTCATTGTGCACTGGGAATCTCTCTGCCCCTGAAGAATGTCACACACTGCAGGAGAAGGACAGTCAGTCTAGCAGCCATTGCAAGTGTAATCTGTATAATGAGGCAGAACTCATGAGCCTATAACAAGTTGCAATAAGAAAGCATTGGATTGCTTATTAGTTTAGTGCACATAAGAGGAAAATCTGTTGCTGATGCTTATCACCAAATAATTACAAAGCATTTTACACTTTAAGTACTATGCTGAGAAAGTGTCCTGATAAACTGTTCCTTACCACTGATGCATGGCCTTTCTAACTGTAAGTAGATCTCTGAGACATAATTATATGGAACATGAAACATGGGGTTGTCACTGGGATACGGTTGCCCAGGACTTCGTTTTTCTTCCCCCTGGGCTTGCTGAATGAGATAATATTTCTAAGACTGCATCCAGACAGCCCAGTATTATCTTGGCATTATGTTGGGATTGCCACAGGTATCTGTGGCAACCCCAGTATAGGTCCAAGATATAGAGGTGAAGTCTCGGAGTATCACTAAAATGTCAAAAAGAACTGACATTTTCCTGCATGGCAGTATGTGAACCCAGTTTTTTTGTTTTGTTTTGTTTTCCTGAAGAAAATACACCGCTGTCTGTCTCACAATTCACAGAGATCAAAGATAAGTCTCCGATTGGATCCCTAAGTCATCACTTCCCCAATTCCATTGTACTGGTTGCCGTTGAGTTCAAGGGGGGGGGAAGGGGAGCAGGAGAGGAAAACAAGAATTAATGAAATTGTTCACATTGATCAGAGGCAGGCCTTTTGCTTTTTATGTCCCTAATATGTTCCAGAAAGGTATTCTATGTGAATTTTAAATACATATTCTGAGGTATTTGGAATGTTAAAACATCTCCAAAGTCAAAATAAATTTGTTGCTTTGTTTTCATGCTTCAGAAACTATCTCCTCTGTAGGTGTACTGTGTTCTCTCTCTCCCCCTCCTGAAAGTTTGAATAGTTTTGTTTTGGTACTGAACAGTCTGAGGAACAAAGAGAGAGAGACTCTGGCACAATCTGCCCAGTGCCAGAATGATGCCATGGGAGAATTTGAAGAGTATGAGGATCAGGCATTCCCAGTGAGCTAATATCCCACCAAAATGGAGTAGAAAGGGCTATTGGAAGCACTCTCTGTGCAGACTGGGAGAGGATTCTCTAACAGTGCTTTCCACAGATCTTCTGCTTCCCTCGCGAAGAAATCCACAGCCCTGATTTTGAAGACACAAAAAATGGTCATCTTCTAAGGCCATTTCCTGTGTCTCCGAAAACAGATCCTGGCAGACATGTCATAGCTGGAGGATTAATTTGCTCTGGTTTTGACATTTCCTTTGCTGGGACGACAACGCAAGCAGCACACTTCCTGTCTCAGCAGATAGAGGAAGTGTTCTGAGTAGATATGTACCAAGTTCAGTTCGCATCCAAAATCTGATCAAGTGGTTTGTGTTCGCAGATGTTTGCATAAACCCAAGCATGCTGTGGTTCTCATATACAGAAATTTGATTGAACCAAACCATTCTCCTGCTCGTGAACGTGAACAATTCAATAAAATAGCCGTGTTTTGTCCTTGATATTGAAAAAAAAAATTGTATTTTTAAAACAATTTTGGAATTAAACACAAATAACCATCTGTTTGATTAAATCATTCACAGATGGGTGTTTGGTTCAACAGTGAACCAAACACACAATTTTCATTCATTCACATCCCAAGCTGTGACCCTTGTAGGGCAGAATCAGCTACAGTGCAGATCTCCCCTCCCCTAGTTATTGAATAGGGAAATTTGTTGGTAACTGTGATAGCAGTAGAAATGAAGATGTAAAATTCTAGAGTTACAGAAACAGAGAGATGTCTGTTACTTAGCTATTTGACCCTAAGAAACAAAGTCCTCTGTTAGGGATTTTGAGATATGAAAGCAGTCAAGAGGTGTAGTAAAGGAAAACAGAGAATCATGTTGTTTGGTAATTTTTGGTTACTCTAAATGGAAGAAAAGTGGAAGAGGGGTTGAGGATGGTGGGAAGAAGTATAGCAAAAAGAAGTTCAGTGTAAATTTGTAATTAATTTGTAACTTTTGATCTAACTATTTATCAATAATAATAATAATAATAATAATAATAATAATAATAATAATAATAATAATAATAATAATAATAATAATAATAATAATAATAATAATAATAATAATAATAATAATAATAATGTTTCTGAATTAATCACATTAACATTTCCACGAGCCTATTCCTATATAAACTAACAGGGCAATTTCTAATTTCTGCAATACTGCATACACTTTAGTTTTACCATATTTCAAAAAGGGTAGAGTTTCAAATGTTTGAGAACAGAATAATTAAAACTACCCAGAACTTAAAGGAGCTCCCTTATAAGAAAAGGTTATGGCGTTCAGGCCTTTCCATTGTAGAGAAGTGTGTAAAAGAGAATATGAAGGAAACCAGCATATAAAGCAAAAAAAGCATAGACTTTTCTCCATTACTCAAAATACCAGACTATGAACAGAACAAGTTGTGTGATCATGTTCCACTCCTGAGTTTCCATTTGGAACTGGATGACCTATCTGAGGTCAGACTGCTGAACTAGTTGGGCCACTGGTCAAATGTAACAGGGATATCATATCATCTTATAAACTATTAATGAATTTTGCAAAGCAATTAGCAAAATCACTCCTCTGCATCCCATAAATGTGAAGAACATTTGACTTCAGCAAACAATGGGTTCTTGAAAATATGCTAACTTTTGCAGAACATCTAAGCCCATCGCTATGTTGGATGATTATATTATAAAACCAGTTCAGTTCTTATCACCAAGTGATCTCATTGGATCATTGTTTTCCTTTTCTGGAATGATTCACTGTTCCTGATTATGCAAGATGAATGATAAATAAATAAATTTGAAAAAAAATAAAGAAATGTAAACAAGTATGAATAAATAACAAAGATTTAAATTGTCCTCCCTTTAGCATTGCACTTCATATTTTGATATGTATTTTGAAATAGTATTTTGCACTTGTATTTTTCTTTACTATTTATCAAGTGTTTTGTATTTGTAATTGTTTTTAGAATATTATGACAATATTTGGGGTGGTCGTTTCTGGTTAGCAAAAATTATTTCTCTATGCTGCTATTGGCAAAGTTTGAGGAACTTATTATCAAAAAAAAAATAATGGTTCAGGTTCAGGTTTTCTTTTTCTGTTTTCTTGGTGATAAAGATTTTACCTCTATTTGTGCTTGGATTTTTAACAGTAATCCAGATAGGATTATTGATCAGCATTATGAAGCTCTGTTACTTTGTAGCCCTGAAAGGCATTTGTTTTGAAGCAGTACTTTCAAAGGGTGAAATAAGGTGTCTTAAAATTATATATAATTTGCAACAACAGGTCTCCAGTTCTCTTAAGTCCTTTCTATTAACTCTTAAACCATAGTATAGGGGAGGTAATTTCTACATTCTTTTTTCCTATTTTAAACATTTTTTTTTTTAAAAAAACATCTTTAGCCACAGCTTCCTAATTTCCCCCCATTTTTACTGTCTCCAAACTCTCTTTTTAGTCCTTCACACAATTACTGGAATAAATAATGAATTGTCAAAAATGTGATGAAATTCTGAAACCGTGTGAATATTTCATTCCCCGCATAACATTTAAGAGAGGAGGAAGGACAGAGAAAGGGATAGTTGGTCAATATCAAGTCTTTAAATATAAAATTGATGCAAAGAATAGGATCTTTTGAATAGCAGACCTCAGTGAATTTAAATCAATTAAATGTTGAGTTATTCATTCCATAATTGCCAAGATCATACAAGGAAACAACAACACAAGAGGCATTTCCGCACTGAATCGCGTTCGAAACCGAACGCGTTCAGGCGGAAAGCTTAAGCCAGCTTCGGGCGCTTTCCCCGTTCACGCACAGACGCGCCAGAACGCGTGTAAACGCGTTCCGGAGCGTCTGGGTGCGAATGGTCAAAGCGCCCGAAGCTGGCTTAGCCGGCAAACGCCGGCCAGGGGCGCGCCGGCAGCCGCGGAGGCAGATCGACAATCAGCTGTTTGAAAAACAGCTGATTGTCAAAGCCGCGCGGCGTCGGAGGCGAGCCGGCAGGCGATCGGGAGACAGAAGCGGCGCGAACGCTTCTTCTCCCGAACGCCTGCGGGCGGCTCGTCCGCGTTGGAACGCGTGTAGAGCACTTCGAAGTGCTCTACATTTCGAACGCGGAAAAGGCAGCTGCGGACACGTCGGGACGCAAGCCGCGCGCGGCCAATGCGGATGACGTGTCCGCAGCTGCCTTTTTCGCGTTCCGTTTTCCCCCGTGCGAAAACGTCTAAGATCTACTTTTCAGCCTTAAACTTGTCAACAATTGAAGAATCAGTGTGTAATTGGCATGTGTATTAAAAAGTGACTTGTGTTTAACTCAGAACTAAGCACAAATCAGGGATGCATTTTTTTGCATTCGAATCTGATTTGAATCCAATTCAAATGTTGGGGACATTCGTATCCAGTTTTTGAATCTGTACACATCCCTTTTTTCCACACGTTTGCATTTTGTTTGCATACCATTTGCATCCTGTATTATAAGCGCAAATAGACTCAATATTTGGATGAGATATATGGAGACTAAACCAGTCGAATTTTCAAAAATCCATATCGAATTTTCAAAAATCTGTATTCGAATCTGAATCAAAAAATCCGGATTTTCCAAAATCCAATACGAATTCAAATATCGGATTTTTGAATATTTGAATTTTTGAATATTTGTGCACATCCCTAGCACAAATTGTTGCAACATTTTGAGGGGTTTTGCACCAATTTGGCCATGCTTTCTGGCAAATTATAATGTGCTGGAAAGTATGTCCACAGGTAAAATAGTGGCTACACAACCAAAACATGAAGCCAACATCCAATAGAACTGGGCATAAGCAGTGCCATCTTTTCATGCCCCATTGGAGGGCAAAAATGGGCACATTTAGTCATGCTCTCTGTAGTGATGTATCCATTTTATTTGTGCTTGTGTGTGCATTGATATTGGGCTAGAATGAACTTCAGAACTTTGAATTTCCCGCCTCCGGGCTTTGTTGTTTAGTACACTGTCCAAACATAAGAATTTCTGCCATATTCGGTAAATTATTTATCAGGCTAAGCAGTGAAATTTAAATGCCAGAAAATATCCCTTTTTGTCCCTGTGTTTGAGAAGACTGATATCCTTCTCTCCCTTGCCTTTGAGGCAGCGAAAGACAAATGTTTGTTAAATTACTAAAACCTAGGAGATTACCTGGTTGCTGGAGATCAGTTTCCTACTACAGCATGAAGAGATTAGCTCAAATTTATAAGAGTTCACATTTTTCCTATTCCTCTTCCAGATTCAGTTGGCGGGGAAATTATATGTGTGATGTTCATATTGGTGTCACGTTTAAGATTTTGCCTGATATATCCAAAGGTAGACATAAAATGTAATAGAAATTGAGAAAAAATATCTGCTTCTTGATTTTTCATTACAGCAGAGCTAAGGAAGCAATTTCTCAGCCTATTATGTGAAATCTTGACACAGAAGTATCAGTGTTCATATGAAATCAGATTGCTTTGATTTCCTATGCAATTTTTAATGAAAAAATAAATTCTGTTAGTCAGTTTTAAAAAATAAGTCTGACACCTAAGTATACTGTGGGCTTGTTCTCGAAATCCTGAATGTCAGTTGGGAGGGTTTCAGTAAATAATAATAAAGTTGATCTTAAGGTTGTCGCAGATTTCTGGAAGCTTTAGTAAATTTACATTTTAAGCTACATTGCTTCAATTTTTCTCTCTCTCCACTCCCCACAAAAAAAGTTAGAAGAAGTTTTGTTTACTAATTGATTGACAGAAAAAAAAATCTCTCTCATGTGTTCTCCACCCTTTTTTGCGTATCTCAGTTAATGTGGCTGTTTTCTTGGTGTATCCTAGATCACTGGGCTAGATCCCAGATCCTGTCCATGCACTAAATCTCTTGATTTCAGACATAATGGAGGTCATCAAAAATAGAATAGAACTTAAGTATTGAGAACACATCTATTTCTTTTTGCATTTCTCATAATATCTCCTTGCTGCACTTTCTCCTCTGCTCAAAAGATGCTCTCTATAGATACAGAGTACAGTCACCCAACATTTTTCATAAGGTCTGGGTCTTGTGAAGACGTCCCCAATTCCAGACTCACAGACAATGAGGGAACTGCTAAACAGCTGGTTGCCACAGTCCTTCACTCCCAACACAGTCTGATGTCAATAGTGTGAGAAATACATTCATTTGTGTGAATTCCTTGTGTGAATTGCAATGAAAAGTATCAAGACCTTTCTCATGAATCTACAAGGCTTGTGGATCATAAGCCATTCTAGCAGCATCAGGCCAGGCTTGAACAGTTCCAATTGCTGGACCACTCCTTCTGTCCTGGAAGAAGCCTTTTGCACTTGGGAGGCTGTTCCTGAACATCCACTGCACTGGTTCCAAGGACTGTCTAATCTTTGGAGCCAGCATTGGGTTCTCCTGTTTCTAGGAACTAATGTTCCTGGCCTCAGAGCTTGTAGGAAGATCCATTTCAGCAATGCAATTTTGTGTGTTGCCAAAATGGTAACACTTCTGCATGCACTCTTCTGCATGCCTCCTTGTTCAGTTCCATAGACCTCTGGACTGCTGGTATACCTGTCAGCCATTTTGCCTGCCTGGACAGAGCTATGTTCCATCCAGTGCCCACAGAGTGTACTAGTAGGGGCAGGACCTTCCTGTAAACCATGCCACCGTGCAGAAGGGAGCTCTCTAGACCCCTTGCTGACCCAGTCCAAAGAAAATTGTGGAAAAGCCCTTAAACTTATGCATAATGAAGGAGTCCTGTAGTACACAAAAGAAGAATGATAGAAAAGACACTTTATGCAAGCAGAGTTCTCTGATATGAATGACTGTGCAACATTAAGATAGATAAGCTTGGAATTTTTTTTTCTTAGCCATGCTTCTACCAGCATTCTGAATAAGCTTAAGGTTGTCTCTAAACATGTCTCTTCCTCTGCCTTAAATGCGAATCTCCCTCTGGTCCTCCAAACTGGAGGACCGGAAGCTTCAAATTTCTGGCTTCCTGTCAACCAGATGGGAAGCTGTGTTGCAGGCAGTAAGAGCACAGGCAAGGCAGGTTAAGCACACAGTAAAAGATGCTGGTTATCTAGCATTGTTTTACTTCATGGAATGGGGAGGGGGATGCTACACTCCTACTGGGGGGGACAGAAGCACCAAACTTGCTTCATTGCTTCTGTCCCAGTCCGGAGACACCCTAAGGGCACATCTCATTTTCCTGTTGCTAAAAGTTGGCAGTGATGTAATTTTATTATTCTGTTATTATAATAAATTCAGTGAGAATAAGAATTATCCATCCTTTTTATTCTGCTGCCCCCAAATTAGGAGGAGGAAGAAGAAGATTTCTATCCCACTTTTCTCACTCATTTAAGGGGACTCTAAGCGGCTGACAAAGCCTTTCTATTCTTCTACCCACAACAGAACATGGTATGAGGTGGGTGGGGCTGTGAGAGCTCAGAAGAGAGCTATGACTAGCCCAAGGTCACCCAGATGGCTTTGTGGGGGAGGGTGGAATCAAACCCGGTATTCCCAGATAAGAGTCCAGCTCCTTAACCACTAGACAAAACTGGCTAAAATTGAGGTAAGCTAAAACTGAAGTTTATGTGAAGGTAGACCAGATGAATGCTTTGGTTTATTCTGCTTCATCTCAGGGGCAGAAGTAATTGTATCATCTACTCACAGCAAAGTAGAGACTCAGTGGAAGGAGGTTCTATGAGGACAGAAGCAAAACCAAAACAGTGTATCAGTTGATGAAATGAGAACTTGAAATGGACAGTTTGTGCTCATATGAGTAAGCATGTGCATGAACTGAAATTAAGTACTTCAATTTGTCTCAGACCTAATTTCACTTGGTTTAGTTGGATTCAAACTTTTTTTCTTTAGTACCAAAGTGGCTCAGATCACATATGAAGAAAGTGAACCATAGCCAATCATGCTGGTTTTGCTGTAGTTCATTTGACTCATTAGACCCCCCCCCCCATGGGTGTGCCCCCTAGACCCCATTGCCCAATTGTGGTGGAAACAGGCTCTGTATAATCTGGATTTGAAGCCTGAAAACCCCATTGTAGACCCCTTGTAGAACAGGTGGAAACAAATGTGGCTCTAATGGGGTCTGCAGTGGAAATGGGGTCTTCCTGCTCTGAGCCTAATGGGTCCTTAATGGATCCCTAGTGGGTACTTAGTGCTAGTGGAAAAACACCCCTTGTCAAATATTAGCTTTAAATTTTGTTTGCATTCTGCAACACAGAAGTATTTCTGGATGTTTCTAAAGGCAATTCAAGTGTTTACAAGGGATCCAGATAAGTATGCTTATCTGTTTGTCATTGAAGGCAAGGTGACAAAATATGCCATTTTAGGCTTTCCAAAGCTACCAAGATTCTATTGTAGGCAGCAAAACCACGCCCTGACAAAATGGCGCCTTGAAGTGATCATGACTATCAAAGGGGCAGGACAATGGTTATAAAACACTTTATGCTGCTAAGTTTCCATTTGCGGCAGGAGAAAGTGCTCTTTCAGGTGAATGGAAATGTGGATTTTATGCTTAGTTCCTAACAACTTTTGCACTAGAAGCCAATGGGTCATTATTCAGACCAAAACTGTATGCTTGAAACACAGTTTAGGATCATGTTTTCCTGTCCAAATTGTAATAATTTATCAGAAAAAAAAGGATATCTAGGAAGGATTGAGAACTTTTAAACATCTATTATAATTCATGTGCTATCTTGTTGTCTCTGGTCATATAACAAACATAAGAACCTATCAAAAATGTGGTTGTTACAGAATTAAAGAAACCAGCAAGCATTTCTTGCTCTGAATTCGGTGGCAAACAGAATAAATTGTGTGAGAACAGTTTTCAAAAAAGAAATAACCTAGAAAGGAAAGGTTAAATAATATGGCTGTTCAGCATTGGTGAACCTCACAATGGTTGCTCCTCCTCACATCCCAATGTTTTATTTTGAGCCATTCTTAGCATTATTCCTTGTCTCACACTTTCACATAATTTGGTTGATGAGATTTGATTATATATTGATATTCTTAGTGGTCCTCTTCTTTCCTCCACCAGCCGAGATGCTGGTGAGAAGGTGCTGAAACCTTTATTGCCAGTCTCAAGTTGAGCAATTCTCTGCTCCATCAAAGTGGGTTCCTGACACAACTTTAAATATGCCTTATTGCCTTTGAATGCATTTCAGTAAACACTTCCTTGTAAGAAGGTAATAAAAGGAGACACTTCATAGCCTTTCAAGTCCTACTAAATATGCTGTATGGCACTGCAATTCAAATGCATTAAGATTTGCTGACTTTATTGTTCTTACGAATATGCCCTTCAGTGCTTGCCTTTCATCACACATGTCTAAAGGAATCTGCCAAATGTTAAATCTACAGCTCCAGACAGGTGTGTATTATTTACAAGAATGTTCAATTGTGGGACCTGTAATTGACTAGTCGTCTTGATCAAGCCTTCAATCCTTTTGCACTTTACATTTTCAGACTTGTTTTAAAACAGATCCGGCAGTCCAAAGTCACAGTAAGGGCTACTTCCAACAATGTATTTTCCGTACTTGCACCTTAGGTAGGGTTGAAAATACTGCCATTGCAACTATTGACACAGTTGTGCAGTTTTTGTAACATGCAAATATTTCCCCAGACTCAGAATTTCACTCTCCATTTTTCACACTATGGTTGCTGCATATTGCTACTTCTTCAATGGACTCCAGAATGGTATGCAGCTGGATTTGATGTCATCCCTAAGAGAAAAGTTAATGTATTCTTACAGGATAGACTTTATGGTGCTTTATAAGCTGTACTTTAAGTGTCTTCAGGAGAGACTGTGGAAAATATTGTATCCTAATAATATGGGAAACCTGTTGGTGACCCTAGGTGCATTGTTCCAAAAAAAAAAAAAAATGCTGAGGAAGACTTTTCCTGCTATATTTGGAGCCTGCTGTGGAAAAAGGAGAAATAGTTATTTGTAGGTAGGACACATTTGACAAAATCAGTCATGCAAATATGGCTGGTTCCTCAACTGCTGCTTGTTCTCCATTAGGTGATCTTTACTCAGTAAGTTGCAAATCTCTATGTTTATACTTTTATGGATTTACTTTTTTACGTGGCTTGTATGCAACGCCCCTCCCCCAGTTACAACCCATGCTGCATCTCTGGAGAGGGTAAGGGGATGAAGCATGTAGTTAAAAACACTCTGTTTTTCTCCTCCGTAAGGGAAGCAAGTGAGCAGGAAAGTAAGCAGTCGACCCAGTCAAAGCCAGAGTCAGGCAGGAAGTAGGGATGTGCCAAAAAAATTCAGCATCTTCCCTATTTGTTCAAATAGCAATGGTCCATCCCTTTGCACACAAAGGCAAAAGAGCCTACCCTCCTAGGTCAGACTTTGTGTATGAAATAGAGCGATTTTTGACCCTTTAGCCAAAAGCTTCATAATGTTTGTGGGATGGTGCCAAAGCATCCACCTGCCCGAGTGCTCGCCTGCCTACCTTCAGAGCCACTAGAGGTTGGGAGGTAACTGCTTCCCATCCCATGATGCTTTGGGGCTGGCCGTGGCTTTGGAGCAGCTTTGGGGCATGGCTGGGCCTTTCCCCACTTGCAGTCCTGCCAGCCAGGGAAAGGATGTGTCTACCACACTCTCCTTCCTTGCCTTTCCTCCACTCCGGCTACAAGGGAAGGGTTCCCCTTTTAAGCAGCTCATTTTTAATTTTGCTTTATACTGGCTTCATTGTGGCCTACTCAAAGACCTCTTGGCGTAGTGTAGGACAGAAATTCAAACCAATAACTTGGCAACAAATAAATAAAATAACAAAAAAAACCACCTGTTATTGGTAGAGGCCTCCATTCATGTTTCCTTCTTTGCTGTTTTAAACAATAGTGTTCAGTCACTGTTTCTAGGCTAGATGAATTCAGTAATTGGAAAACTACACTACCCCCGTTACAGCAATTCTGAGCAAGTTGAGGCTCATAATGGGGTTAGGATTTTTTATTCAATGTCTTGAATCATAAGCAAGAAATTACAGCATTTGAAAAAGCTACTGATGTTTAATAAGATAGATAAACCCAACTTCTTACATTCTGTCTTCACTCAGCTACATGCAGACTGTATTCAGACCAGGATACATGGGGCTTAGGTGTGGAAAAAAATCAGCCTTTTATAAGTCTTTATGACTTTTCTTTCTGTTTTCTTACCTGTCTTTCTTTAATAAAGTTTATAAATGTATCTATGCCCTCAATTG
This sequence comes from Aspidoscelis tigris stejnegeri, assembly GCA_023333525.1. Classification (NCBI taxonomy): domain Eukaryota; kingdom Metazoa; phylum Chordata; class Lepidosauria; order Squamata; family Teiidae; genus Aspidoscelis; species Aspidoscelis tigris. The sequence goes on along the minus strand of JALMGA010000002.1, from coordinate 113,321,899 downwards.
TCATGTTCATAAACAAAAATAATTAATAATCTTTACATGGCCAAAATAACTAATTCCAGCTTGATTTATCATTGGTGCTTTTAAATGCATTCAATCTTTCTTCTCAACATGTCACATGCTGTAAGATGGATTTTCAAAATAATCTTTATGCCCAGAATTTTAACTGTGGAACATCTGTTTCTTTTTGAGGAAACTATGATGAGCATCTGTTTCCATGGAAGTCATGAATTAAACCAGACCACATTCATTTGTGGAGTTATGGATTATCTAGTCTTACACTGTTTTACAAATAAATCATAAAGGTTGGATCAGCACTATCAACCATATTAGCATGTTTCAAACTTAGTTTAAATCATACAGTGGTTCTCTTGTCCACTAGCACTAAAAATACTAGGTTTATAAAAAGAGGCAGGATGTTTCAGCATGCTTTCAATTTATGCATCCAAAATAACTGTAACTATAGATTAAACAACTAGCCACAGAAGAAATAGTGTATATAGTGTAAACTTACTGTCTTATTTCTCCTTCTGCATATACATTTATTTGGGCTTAACAGCCTATCCCAGGTTTTGTCCATTTTGAATCTCAAGTTAGATCGTCTTCATTCATGGTGGTGACTGGTTTGGGAAGAAGAGTCCCTGTCATCCTTTTAGGCTGTAGTCAGACACAGCAAGAAAGAAAGAAATAGAGAGAAGAAAAAGAAACATCTCTGAGGTGGTTTAGAGAAGGCTTTGAGGTGGGATTGTTCACACACTTGTCTGTCCTTCCCCTTGACATGAATGTTGTGTGCAAGAAAAAGTGAGTTAGAGAAGGCTCAGAGTTATGAGGGCCACACACTGTCTCTGTGAGGTGCCTCTGAGTCTTAGGTCTGAACACAGCCTTACTGTCATGTAAGTAAGTGAGTCTGGGGGTGTTTTTCCACTTAGCACTAGAGTACCCTTTAACGACCCATTAAGGACCCTTAAAGGGTCCTTTAGTGTTAAGTGGGAAAACACCCTGGGTCCCTATGTTCTGGGAATAGGTTTTGTAGACCAAGAATCATTTGTATCACTCAAAGGACTAAGATGGTAAATTTTCAATAAACCCTACACATTCCCTCAAATTTGTTTATCTGAAAAACATGAGTAACAAAAACAGTATCAGTGTGTACAAAGAAGTAATCCAGAAGTTAGCTGTGGACTTCCCTGCAGGCAAATATCCTTGTCTTTGACATGTAGCTTCCATTGCAGGTAATACAGCATAATTAGAACATCAAGACTGCACCCCCAAACAATTTAAAGTGTGCTAAAACTCTTCTTTTGCCTCTGAGCACCCCCATGCCAGGGTTTTTAATGAGCTTCCAGCTCTACAAAAGCAGGAAAACCCACAACAAAATACATGCCCTTTAAAGAAGACTTTCATCACTCTTTTGGGAAGTTGTGGGTTTTCCTCACAGCATTCACCTTGGGGACGCTCCGTGGCAAAAGGGGCAGGGATTGCTGCCTGCCAGAAAGCCAGCCAGAAAGCATTCACACACCTGCTGCAGTTTCCCTTCCTTCCCTTTCTAAAGCACAGAACTTTCAAAGAGCCAGAATTGCAGAGAATTGCAACATTGTTATCAGGTGTGAAGTGTTATCAGGTGTGAAGTGGATGGATTGCAACATTGTTATCAGGCGTTAAGTGGGTGTACTTAAAGTCACCGCTGCTCTACCGGGTGGATTTAGACAGTGATCTGTGAAAGTGCTAAGAGTGAATGAGCAAACCATCGCCCCGCGGATGACTGCAGCTCGCACAGGAAGCCATTTCGGGGGATGGAGATCTGGGAGACAAACAGAACCGATGGCTATTTTTCCTCTGAACAAGAGAGGGGGCGGGGGAAAAAAGATGCAGGGAAAGAAAACACACTTCCGTGGGGGACGGAAGGTGCGTTTTAAACGCGCGTTTTTCTGAGCCTCATGCAGACGCTTATTCCGGAAGTGCAGGGCACTTTTAAAGTCCGCTTGAATAGAGTGACAGTAGAGGGAGACTAGAGCGGCAAATAAGCCTTTTGGGGATGCAGCCCAAGATGTTTTATTGAACTATGTTTGGCTTTCACAGTACCTTTTCTAAGCATATCTTCCTGTACTTTGATAGAGTAGGGTCCAAAACTTGACAGAACTTCAAATATAGATGGATTTTGCAAAATTACAAAAATTAAAATATTCAAAGTTTTAAGGTTTTTGACCTTGCCCAATTCCACACAAGATGACCCAGAATTAAATTACATGTTGAATGATACAGCATTTCATCAGATTTAAAAATTAAATTAAACATCCAATAGGTGGCCTATACATGGCACTTAAATTAAATTATTTTAGTGTGAAGTATGGCTGCCACATATAATTATGGCAACTTTTAAACCTTGCTTCAAATCTGAAAATATTGTCAATAATTTGGAAAAATAATAATAATGAAAAAAAATAGAGTTCAGGGATTTCTTTATTGACATCTGTATTTAATGTTTTTTTTAAAGCAGAAGTATACTAAGATGTTTGAAAAGTGAGAACATTTCAGAACTTACATGATTTATTTTATCTGCTGAAACTTAGTAAAAAAAAAGCTCATGAGGACTTAAAAGAGGAATGGAGTAAATTTCTACAATGGTATCAATATTTTCAGGTTTGGTTAACAATATTGTAACTGTTACAAAATTAAAGAGAAGCTTCAGGCCCTTATCCATAAATTTCTATATCACTTTTTCATATTAAACAAAAAAATAAAAACCCTTGATGTTCATTGAAGTTAAAAGTTAAAACATCTTATAGCTGAATATGTTTTGTAAGATGTGTTGGTTTAAAGCGTTTTATGTATTTATTCAGTTGTATATTTGCTACTGGTTAATAATGTTTATAGAAGAATCTTTTTAAACACTATCCTTCTACATAAGCATTTTCAAACTACTTGTCCAAAAAATGCAATTAATGAAAAAGAAATATTAGCAACTATCTCCTAAAACCATAAAGACTTTAAAAAGCCAGAATGATAATTAATTACAGAGAAGAGAATAAGTTAATAAAATCCAGTTGACAGTAAAAAGTTTTTAAAAACCCATTTACCATCCCCCAAAAAAGTTGAAAGCAATTAAGAATATTACTATTAAAGTTTATTTATCAAGCTCTATAGATGTACATAGCGCCGTACAAGATGCAAAAACTTTAAAAGACAATAGAGAAAAAAACAAGCAAAATTAAGGTTAAAATAATACATAATATCACAATAAGCACATTAAGAATTAAAACAAGAAAAAAAGGAACTTTAGTTACAAGGGCTGAAGGCCATAGAAAATAAGAAAGGAAGGAGTGTGGATGGATATTAGGGAAGAGAGGTAGGAGGTTAAATTGAATATGGTATGAAAGGGGAAACAATGGCAAGGATTTTAAAAGAGGAGTAATATGAGAGAAGTGACTAGATTGAAAGCCATGCAGTATTGTGTGGAGATTAACTGTTGGAGATGGGAGAGAGGGAGGCCGATTAGAAGGTGATTACAGGATGGAGATATAAAGCAAACTTTTACTTACACTGGGTGCACAAATAGGTTTCCAGCAGGTACACCCCAAAAACATCAGGACAAGAACATTCTTTTGGGCGCTTCCACACAGGGGCAAATAAAAACTGATCTCCGGCACCCGGATTTATTAAAACCAGCTCCCAGGGGAACCGGTTTTAAGAACTCCGGGTGCCCGGTAGATCCGGTTTAACGGGGTAGATGCGGATCTACCCCGCGCCCGTGCCTCTGCACACGCGGCGCTGATCCAGATTGGAGGCGGGTGCTGTGTGGACACACAGCACCCATCTTCGATCCGGGACGGAGGGCCCACACCTGGCCCGCTATGATTGGCTCGCTGGAGCCAAGCCTGGCGAGCCAGGGGTCCTCGCCGGTGCGGCTCGCCCTCGCCCCAGAAGTGGCGGATCACCACTTCTGGAGCCAGGGTAAGCTTCCCAAAAGCCCGCCCTAGCCCACCCTGGGAGGAGCGCGGCGGTTCCCCTCCTTACCTCTTCGGCGTCTCCCCGAAACTGAAAGCAAGCATGCAGGATGCAGCACACCTGTGCCCTGTGTGCCGCCTGAGTGGCCGGGGCTGCGCCTGGCAGCCCCTGCCCTAAGGAGCCATTCCGTGCAGGCGTGCTGCCCTGACTTGTGTGCCGGCCAGTCAGGCGGTGCGCAGGACGCAGGCGCACTGCATCCTGGGTGCCTGCTTTCAGTTTCGGGCAGACGCCGAAGAGGTAAGGAGGGGATCCGCTGCGCTTCCCCCAGGGTGGGCTACGGTGGGGAGCCAATCATGGATGTGGATTCACGGCACAAAACCACTTGATATGTGTTGTGCTAGAAACACCCATTAAGCATGCATTAAGTCCGGATAGGTGCGGACGCACCCACCGGAAGTGTGCTTTTTTGCCCCTGCTAATGCGGACGCTCCAGCAGCAAACCGGTTTTGCCACCAAAATCCGCATCAAGAACAGGCTCGCTGTGCAGACACCTCTCACCGGAAGTGTCCTACATAGCGACCCGTGTGCAGAGGCGCATATTGGAATGTGTGCTTAATGGGTATTAAAGGGTCTGTGTGGAAGCACCCATAGTGTGGTCTCCACCACTGAGACAGTTGTGATGCTGGAATGAGAGCTTCTGCAGGCCAATCATGTGTGAGAGGGTTCCCAAGTTGTGAGGTTCTTAAAATTAGGCTTTGGCTCTGTGGATAAGTTATTAGAGATGTGATCTTGATGGAAAGTGGTAAAATATGAGCTGGAACATTCACATTTAGTAATTGAATAACGCTGAATCAGTTACTGGGCTCTTCTTGGGTACTCTTGAGTCACACTAAGTTACATTCTCCACAGCTCAATAGTTGTCCAAACCATGGTAAGACATACTGCTGTATGATGCATTTCAAGTAATTGAGTGCCTGAACTGTCTTGGCATGAGGCCACCAAACCAGCTGAATTACTGTGCCAAAGAAACAGTGGCTTTTAATAATATGAAGTGCATCACACCAGGTCTTTTCCTTCCCTCCCCACTCCCTTATGCTGATTTCCAGTTGGGAAGGAAATGTGACAGTTTATGCGGCCTGAACCAAACTCTTGCACATGCCTACTAGGAAGACAACCTGATATAATTTAAGGCCACATTCTCTGTGTGTACTGGATTTTAACATGAGTTTACAGTAACCACAGAAAGTGAGTGGAAGTATTCCTCTGTGTCTAAAAGTGCCATCAGTCAAATCATACCATTAGAAAAATAGAAATTATCACTTTAAACCTAAGATGATTGATTGATTGATTGATCGATCAATCGATCGATCGATCAATTGATTGATTGAAGAATTTCTATCTCACCCTTCACCCAAAAGTTTCAAGAATAAAAATATAAACTGTATTAACTATACCTAAAACATATGTGCTACTTAGCATGAGAGGAGCTAACTAGCTAACTAGCTAACTAACTAACTAACTAGCTAACTAACTAACTAACTAACTAACTAGCTAGCTAGCTAGCTAACTAACTAACTAACTAACTAACTAGGGGTGTGCACAAATGCAATTTGTGACATTCAGTTTGTAACAAATCAAATATTTGAAAATCTGAATTTGTATGAATAAAGAAAAACAAGTGTCTGGACATTCAAACCGATATGAATACATTAGTATCTATTTGTTTGAATATTCAGTATGTATCCAATAATACAAATCTTGTATGTATCCGTACATATTTGTACACATCCCGTTTTCATTCCATATGCAACCCGTTTTCATCTTGTACATATCCCTATGGGTATGCACAAGATATGCACAAATACATACATGATGAGTATGTATCCATGTACATATGAATGTCCGTCGTACAAATACTAAAGTACAAATGTCTGGACATTCGATTCATACACAACTGTCCAAATTCATACAAGTTCTAACAACAAATATTTCAAATATCCATGCATATCCCTATAACTAACTCTTCCTGGCAGGGTGGGAAGAAAAGGAGTAGTTGCAAAAGCAGTATTCCTCTACATTCCAAATAAGTCTATAGCCAAACAAGCTGTTCTCAGCTTGACATTCTCTTTAAACATAACCCCTTTGTTACACTGATTTAGTAATATTTTCCAAGTACTTTTTTAAAAAAGAGAAAACTGGAATTTATCTTAACATGCAGATAACTGGATTATAATGACATTGATTTATGAGACTTTCTATAAGTGGAACAGTCCATGTGGTGGAAGAGTGAGGAGACGTGTACCACAAAGACAGTGGTCTCAGGAGGACACAGTGGAGGAGAAGAAGGTGCTGGTATAACATTTTTTCAAACTTCTCTTTAAAGAAGAGGTGGAAGCAAGATCAGAATTAGTTGGGGGGGGTCGTAACAATTAGAGGAAAATATTGAACAAAGAAAGTATTAGAAAATAAGAGGTGTTTTTCCAATTCAAATACCCAAAAGGCTGTTTTATAAGTTCTCTTCCAGTTCTTAGACTTGTGACAAGTCTCTGCCTACCTACTTTAGAGAAGGCATCCAACAGAAATCATTTGCTGTCAACGTTGATTCCAGCAAGAAGAGTTTTTTTTCCATGTACTTCCAATGAGAAACATTATGTACATTATGGAATCTAAAGATGGCAAGAACATATACTGCATGTAGACAGATACTTCTCTGACCCTCCCAAAAAAGCCAACCCTGTCAGCAAAATTCTATATATGACTGTTCAAAAGTAAAACCATTAAGCTCAGTGGGACTTACAGTTAAGTATGCATTGCCTTCTAATCTAATCCTCATAGAAACTAAAAGAACAAGTTAATAATGAGACATGATGTCTGGATTAGGGCCACTGGCTGCTCACAGTAACTTAAAATATTAGAACACTTGAACATAATGGGCTCCCCATTAAAAAGAAATAATACTACAAAGGTCATGAATTCCATTTCTACAACAGATTCCATGACAGATGTTTCCAATGATCTTTTCCCTCTTACAGGAGGAAAAAAAATCACTGTCTTGCTAATAACTTTTCCCAAAAGGAGGTTGGGGTGGTGGTGGGGGGAGCCAAAGATACGTGTCATGCAATGGGCATCTTACCAGCATTTACTTTTTTATGGGGAAAAAATTGTCAGGGGAAAAAGCATTAGGACATTCTCCTCTGTGAGCTGTAATGAAATGAAGAAGTATAGTAGTAGAGCTTGCTCTAGTATTCTGAAGTAGCACTATTTTGGCTATATAAGAACTTAGCAGCAGAGTTGCTAAAATGGTTAGGAAGTTATTTTAACTTAGTACAACTAAATATCAAAGAAAAAAGATATTGGGAATATCTAGAATAAGGATGTGCAATAATTTTTTTTGACTTTCTATTCAAGTCTATTTGAATACTTGAAAATTTGATTCAATTCAAATTGTTTAACTTTGAATTTAACAAAATTTGATTCAAATTGAGCAAATTCAAGTCTATTCGTTCAAATTTGTTACTTGAATTTGCACTTACGAATGTCTACAACATGCATAGATGCCCGTACACAACTTCCTGACATCTGTACACATCCGTATATGTTCGTACATGTGCATATACATCCCGTAGTTATCCCGTACAGAACCCGTTTTCATCCCTTATCCCTTATGGATCCGTTCAAATCCATACGAATGCAGGAAAGAGGTGGACCTTCAAGTATGCATTGTGTACTAACCTGTACACATACAAACGTCTGGATAATTTGAACAGTTAGACTCAAAATTTGAAATTCGATTTGAATGTTTAAATTCAAATTTTGGGATCTTCTATTCGAATTCAAATGTTGAAATTTGGCAAATTTGATTGAATTTTGAATGCCTCTGAATATTCATGCACATCCCTAATCTAGAAGCTAGAATGATGACGAAGATAATGTTGGTGGTGATAGACCTTAACTAAATTAACAGTCTATTTGTTAATTCTTATTAACAATTAACAATCTATTAAGTCTTATTTGTTTAGAGGCAAGTAGAATAGAGATAAAATGATTCTTTCTTCATACAATCAGTGTCTTTAAACAGAAGAAACTCCAGAAAGCATTTGAAATTTATGATCTGTAAGAATATAAGTTCTATTTGTCTAATATTTCTTCCGCAAACCGTCCTCACACTTCTGCAAACATATGCAGGCAGTCTGAAGCTCTTTCTACACATGATTTTAGCATAGTATAGGAAAGGATATCAGCCATCTTCTAGGAGCCCAGCAAACTCTCCAAAACTCAGAAGATCCACAGGACAAACGAACAAGAACGCCAGCAATTATTCCTTCGAATTCCTCTCCCAAATTCCTATTACCTTTCCATGGGCTTGGTCTCAGGAAAGCAGCTTTCTTCCACTTGAGCACATGCTCAGACTGCACCTGTACCATACTATAAAAGTTGTGCCAGTTTCTAATATCTAAGGCCAAATAGCACCCAAGCAGATTCACAACAGTTGGCTTGGCTTTGCCACCTATCCCTCCTTCTGTCTAAGAGGGCAAATCTTGGGATATTTATATTTGAGCTCTCTTGTATATATGTGGGTGTGTTGCTGTGCGCGCAAGCCTGCTGGTGTGCATTGGGTGTGCTAGTGAGTGTTTGTGCTGGTGCGTGTGTGTGCTGGTATGTGTATATATCTGTGCACTGGGTGAATCTCTGTGGGAGGGACCACAGTATGTGTGTGTGTGGGAGTTCTGGTTGTGTTTTTATGTGAGTTCTTTGGGAAGGACCATGTGCCAAGGCCAGGTAAGGGGGAGAATTGGAACAGGGGGCAAATATCACAAAGGTAATGAGCAGCGGGAGATATGATCATGCGAGGCAATATGCAGATGATACCCAGCTCTGTCTCTCTGTGCCACCTGAATCAGGAGAGGCGATTGAATGTTTGACAGGTGTCTGGAGGCAGAAATGGGCTGGATAAGGGGCAGTAAATTGAAACTGAATCCAGACAAGACAGAGGTGCTGTGTGTCACAGGGTCTCGGGTCTGTGTAGTTGGGAGACATCAAGTACTTGAAGAGGTTGCAATGCCCTGGAAGGGACAGGTGCATAATTTGGGGGTACTCTTGGACTCCACACTAACACTTGAAGCTCAGGTGGAGGCCGTGGCCAGGAGCGCCTACTCCCAACTATGGCTAGTCCATCAACTGAAGCCTCTTCTGGACGACTTGGCCACAGTTATCCATGCTCTGGTAACCTCTAGATTGGACTATTGTAATGCACTCTACATGGGGCTGCCCTTGAAGATGGTCCGGAAGTTGCAGCTAGTGCAAAATGCAGCCACTAGAGTGCTGATCGGAACAGCTACCCAGACACACATCACACCAATTTTAAAAGAATCCCATACCAACCTGCCCATGCCTTAATATCTAGCGGTGAGGCACTCCTTGTTGTCCCACCACCTTCAGTTGTGAAACAGTTGGGCACCCAGGATAGGGCCTTTTCAGCGATGGCCCCCAGACTATGGAACAATCTCCCCCTCAAGGTGCATCATGCCCCTTCCTTATACATATTGGGGAAGCCAGTAAAGACACACCTCTTTGCCCTGTCCTTTGGCTGAGGTGATTATATTCTCCCCCCCCCCCAGTTACAGTCACTATTAATGTAATATGGAATGTATTGTTATAAATTTGTTGAATTTTTAAAGTGTTTTTAATGTGCATCTTGTTTTTAAACTGTATCTTGTTTTTAATCTGTTGTTTAATCTGTTGCTACCCACCCAGAGATCTTCGGCTATGGGGCAGGATAGAAATGTAAATAAATAAATAAATAAGAGGAATTTCGTAAGCCCCTTTGCAATTTGTCCAAGTATATTTCATTACCAGCCTCAGAAAGGTTATCATAATCATTTTCAAACAAAAAGAAATCTTTCAGAGTTAGAAAGAGATCAAGGGCTTTATTTTGTATGCCCTTGTAGTTCAGACCGTATGCAATTGCTCATTTAAACTTTTATCCTTCTGTTTCAGGAAGGGGTAATTGGAGCAGACAAATGTTTGAGAAAGAAATTAAACATCTGTCTTTACCTTTATCAGTCTGAATCCCCTAAATCTTCTTTACCTGATGAAGCTCTTTCAAGAAATCATACTACTTCAGTACATTTATTTTAATTTAGAACTTACAGATTTTTTTTTAAAAAAATACTCCCCTCAAAGTGACTCACAAAGCACTTTTTAAAAAGCCATTTATAACACATTACAAACAATAACGCTACAATCTATGCAACATTAAAACATCTTCCGAAAGTCCAGAAACAGATTAAACATCTTTCACCGTTCATGTGCCAACCTGGGCTTAGCCAAAGAAACACTCTCAGTGTTCATCTCCTTAGCATTATTCTGATCCCAAAGCATGTGATTCTTTAAAAGGTCACCCCCAGTATTAGAAATTCATCCTAAGAAAAAAAAAAAACTGCCACCCAATGCAGTTATCTTCATAGATGTGCAGTGTGCATCTTAGAACATGTACAGTTACATTTTAGATGAATGAAAGTTACTGAAACTGCCTTAATGGCCCCTTTCAACATTTCACAATATAGCAGTCACTCACTATCCACTATGGTTGGATTCCTAAAGAGCAAAGAAACTCATGGATTTCAGACTGGTGGAGATGAAATCATTGTTTCAACTGGCCAATGGTGTTTTAACTCTTTTAAGAAATGCCAATAAATTGTTCCTTTCACTCTTCTTGCCTCTTCTTGAGAATCCCTTGAATAATAATAAATAGATGTTCTCATAGTTCATAAGCAAGTTTCTTTACAAATCTGGGAGCATTTCTCCTGTTCTAGGATACTGGAAGCCATTCAATCAATGTTGATCTTATTCGTTACTTGTTCCCTGTGGAGATATTTGATTGGGTAAATTTGCTCAAGTAAGGCTATCCTTCTTCATGAAACTTGGCCAAGTTATCTTGTCTCTTAGTTGAGTGTCACCACTACTTCACAGGAACCTCTTAAGAGGTCATAATGCTTAAATGGTCAGATTGCAGCCTATCTTTCCATTCAGCCTTGACCTGCCGTTGCTTAAGAGTTAATCTCTGGGTGCTTCCCCATCATCTTATATTAAATTGATTTGGCAAAAAATCCAAATGTGGGAAGAACAAGTGATGGGAATAGATGTATTGCACTGTGAACTATTTGACAATTCATACTTCCGTTAACATGTTTGGGTCCTGATATACTCTAGTGGGCCCCTGCTATGGATGTAATGAAAAGCAGACTGTGTTGTAAGGCATCCTTAATAACCCAGCTACCGGCTGAATGTTTTGCTTATAAAATCATAGTGACATTAATTGTATTTACCGAGAGAAGAACATTTGTAAATGTTGGCTTCAATTTCCTCCTTTTAACTTTAAGACTCCTTGGCACTCTTAGTTTCCACCTTAGTGGAGTAAGAAATGTATGACCCCCTTTGACCCTTTTACTGCTGTCATTACAGTTCTTTTCTTCTTAGCAACAGCGTTCTGATTACTATCATTGCCAAGGATGCTGAAATTATGACATCACCAAAACGTCTACAGCAGGGCTCGGTTGTAGGAATGCCTAGCGCAGCTTTTGTTTGAAGAACATTTTGCATCAGTAGCAAAGGCATCAAATAAACTGCAGACACGATTCCTCTGGCTGATCTCCTGAAATCAGTTATGTAATGCAGTGCCTCACACTAGGCGTATAGGGAGCTTGCTTCTAGTGGGTGAGTGCTACACAGTTGGAGGGAAGGATGGAAAATATTTGTCAGCTTCAAAATTTCTACAGACTTTGAATCTCCAAATGTTCACATTCAAATCGAATATTGGCTGTATTTTGATGATTGATATTCACATGTGAAGCAAATGCTTTTGTGTCTTTCAAGCTTCATTACATTTGTGAAGGTGAGGAAGCAGCCAAGCAGATGCCCAGTGGATTCAGAATGGATTTAAAGGGGATTTGAAGGCATGGCTGGTGGCATGGATTCAAAGAGCATTGGACACGAATTCAAATCCTAGCCCATTCAAAGTAGCACCTTAGTCATAAATGCACATTTACTTCACATTCACTTCAATGCAAAGCAAGCAGGTAAAAAAATATCATGCACATCCCTACACAGTAACCATCAACTGTATCAACTGTGATCATAACCAACTACTATACCAATTCGTGAGACACCTTTAATATTAATTATTGTTTTATAATTGTTTGGTTATAAAGGCTGCCACAATCAAACTATTCCTTTCTGGGGACTCTGATTGCATCCAGACATTAGTTACTTATTCTGCTATATTTGGATATTCCAGAATACCCATGCTTTATTCTGGAATATCCAAATTCAGTGGAATAATTATTTGACATCTTGAATGAGCCTTTATCTCTTTTTAAAGAAATGCTTTAGTGACCCACTGGAGCACAGTTTACCTGTGATAGGTCTATGACTTGACTTCTTTGTAAAAGTATCAGCAGAGCTTTGTTGTGCAAGCGTAAAGTGTTACACAAGTCTTGTAAACAAATTCAGATAATTTAGGCCACATCTCCTTTACAACGTTGTAAACACCCTTACTAAGCTCCATAGGCATTGTTTATTCACAGTTCTCTGTTCTGAAGTATCTTGGGAGAGGTGCTCACCTCCCTCTCCCAGCACGGAAATGACCTCTTACAGTTGAAATGTGACCAATGATTTCAGAGTCATGAGACGTTTTCGCACGGGGGTGAACGGGACGCGTGGGAGACAGCTGCGGACACGGCATCCGCATTGCCCGAGCGCGGCTTGCGCTCCGACGTGTCCGCAGCTGTCTTTCTCGCGTTCGAAATGTAGAGCACTTTAAAGTGCTCTACATGCGTTCGAACGCGGACGAGCCGCCCACAGGCGTTCGGGAGGAGAAGCATTCGCGCCTGCTTCTGTCTCCCGAACAGCTGCGGCCGCCTCCGACGCCGGCGCGGCTTCGACAATCAGCTGTTTGACAATCAGCTGATTGTCGATCTGCCTCCGCGGCTGTCTCCGCGCCCCTGGCCGGCCTTTGCCGGCTAAGACAGCTCCCGGCGCTTTGAGCATTCGCACACAGACGCTCCGGAACGCGTTTACACGCGTTCTGGCGCGTCTGTGTGTGAAAGGGGAAAGCGCCGGGAGCTGTCTTAAGCTTCCCGTCCTACTCCCGTTCCAAATGGAACGGGAGTAATGCGAAAACCTCTATGGTCTCATCCCCTGACACTCTTGCTATGTTGAATCATTTTGCACTGAGATGGTTGAAGGGGCTGCCCATACTTGCACACAGAGGCTATCTTGCAAAAAAAAAAAAAAAAAAGACCATCTCAGTCCCCAGTCATAGCTGCTACTGCTTGCCAGCTTGCCCTGGGCTTTGAGATCATGTGTCCTTATTCTGGAATATATCTTGGTATAGCAGTCAGAAGGGCACAAGCTAATGCAGACCACAGCAAGCCTCACCTGGGGCCTTCCACAGTCTGCAGTAGCATGCAGATAGCGGGTCCCTAGGCTAGGATATATATCCAAATAAGGACAAGTGTGAAAAGGCCCCAGGTCTGAATGACCAAGCTGTCTTTCTCAAACACCTTCAGAATCTAATTGTAACAGTTTCCTTTGACATTAATAGATTTTGCTCTGGGACAATCAAACTTCCCCAGTTAAGAAGGCCCTTTATGTGGTCAAAACTTTGACTTCTTAAAGCCAAAACTTTGACTTTGCTATCAAAGCTTTAGTAAACCCAGACAAACTTTGTTTGGTTAAGGTAGGGTTAGACAAATTTATGGATGGCAGATGTATCAATGGCTACTAGAATGAATGCCTAAGTGCATCTTTCAGGCTGGGGGGGGGGAGCAGGATGCTTCTAAGGCCATTTGCTGGGATTCGAGAGCAGGAATAGGTTTGTCCTTGTTTCTGCTTGAGATGCCCATGAGCATTTGATGGGCCACTGTGTGTGACGGGATGCTGGACTAGATGGGCTGTGGCCTGATCCACCAGGGCTTCTCTTATGTTCTCTTATGTCCATTGTTAATTTAGGAGGCAATGGCAGAATTACCCTCAATTAATCCAACTTTTGATACCTAGTACTTTTTATAACGGCATGAAACCTTTCATTGCTTTCATTGGTTCCTGACAGATTCACATATGTTCCTGGGGCCTTTCCGCACTTGGCCTTATTCTGGAACATTTCTCAGAACATGGACTTATTATCTGCATGGTAGTACAGACTATGGTAGACCCCAGCTGAAGCCTTCCATAGTCTGCCTTAGCATATGTATATCTTGGGTGTCCCAAGATATACAATGGAATAAGGGCTAGTGCAGAAAGGGTTCTGGTTTACTATCTCTGATAGATTAAAACCTGATCACTTTAAAAAGTGATCAGTTATTCATTGATCAATAATCATGGCACTAAACTGTAACATACATTTTCAGGCTCAGTGTGGCTACTGACAATTCCTGTCCCAGATCTACAGAAAACATAGTGAGTAGTAACTCACTTGTGACTTGCGGTGTTCACTTTTTTCCTCTGTCATGCTTCCCATTTTCACTCCTGTGTCTTGACACCTGTGGGTAATTGTGGGTGTGTTAACAGTTGCCAGACTATTCCACTGTGCTGTCATTATTTAACAAGAACAAAAGAACACTGATTGCTATAAACAAATCTGCTAAAGGAATTACCTAAGATTTGTGCAATGACTTCATGCAGTTGACATGCATTCAGAATGGTGCAGTAGTTGGAGTTGGGATCTTCAGTCTTGACAGTTTTTACACATGAGAGGCATTACTTCAGTAATGCACTTACTACCTGGAGGAAGATATGATTTATGACATCCCAGCATCTTGGCCCCATTTGATTTCCTTATATGAGGAAAATGTACTGACAACAACTAGCAATGTAAGTATAGAGATGAGATACAACATATACAGACACACACACCAAAATAAAGCTCCAAAATGAAATATGTGAGGCAATGAGGAGGACAAAAGAAAATGCTGTACTTGTGGGTTTCTATGTGTATGTTTATGTGAGAATATAAGCATTAATTATAAACTTTGTCAACAGTGGAGACATGATGCATGGGTATATTATAGTTACAGGATTAGCAGACCAGCTGCTTAGTTTATAGAAGTTGCTTCAGTTCTTTGGATAGCCTGCCTGAACCCTTGAAGCACTGCTGCTCATCTCTAAGGTCAGCCATGTTTGGTCTTGTGGTTGGATAATAGGCAGTCAGGCAAGCAAGCAAGCAAGCAAGCAAGCAAGCAAGCAAAGATGGGTTTCAAGATTTTCTGACTGTCATGCCATGATATCCTCACCAGGCATAATTTGTACTGTTGGGACTTGGGAATCTCTAGTAGATGAAACATTGCAAATGTTTTAAGATTGTTCTTCGAGGCCCAGTTTAGTTCACATGATGTCACAGCAATGGTCTGCCACGGAACTGTGGCTACCCCCTGTATCTTCAAACATACACTTAATTATCATTGTTCAGAACCAAAATGCAATGAGCTGTATGCTGTACATAAGAACATAAGAGGAGCCCTGCTGGATCAGGCCACAGCCCATCTAGTCCAGCATCCCACCACACACAGTGGCCCACCAAATGCTCATGGGCATCTCAAGCAGAGACAAGGACAAACCTTTTCCTGCTCTGGAATCCCAGCAAATGGCCTTAGAAGTGTCCTGCTTTCCACCACCCCCAGCCTGAAAGATGCACTTAGGCATTCATTCTAGTACCCATTGATAAGTCTGTCATCCATAAATTTGTCTAACCCTACCTTAAAGCCATCTAGAGTGGTAGCTGTCACCACCTCTTCTGGCAGCACATTCCATAAACCGATGACCCCCTAGGTGAAAAAATACTTCCCTTTGTCAAATCCGACTCTTCTACCCATCAGCTTCATAGATGCCCCCTGGTTCTAGTGTTGTACGATAGAGAAAAGAATTTTTTTCTATCCACCTTTTCTATATCGTGCATAAATTTATATACTTCAATCAGGTCCCCTCTTAAACGCCGTCACTCTGATGGTGATTTTTGTGTCTATTCAATCTGCTTTCCAATTCCTACTTTTCAAAGTGTGGTTCTCTTTATCATTAAGATTTTTTGTTTGAAATTAATCCTAAACATCCTGGAGCAGTTTGCACATACTGGGTACTAATGATCCAGAGAGCATTCACGGAGAAAGACTGGGTTGCAGCAGTTAAAAAAAACGAGGAAGGAAAAAAAAACTTTTTACAGCTGCCCAGAATGCATTCAAAATGTTGGAATTCATAATTGGTAAGATTTATCAGAATGAATATCTAGCTTTTGAGTATGCTATGTAGTAGTTAAAGAATGAACAAGTTAACACTGCACTAACCCTTCTTAATCTTATTCTTTACCTTTCATCTGTATTGAACTGGAAAGCTCCAGGCACTGAAAGACACATTTTAGTAGATGAAAACATCCCCAGAAGGAGAGATTCTCTCTCAAAGTGGCTCATTCTTTTCAAAAGAGACCATCCAGCCACCTTACTCAAGATCCAAGTGTTAGTTTTGTAGCAGAGGGAGATCAGAATAGATTTTCCAAATCTTAAGTCTTCCTCGTGGAGGGGGCTCCAGTTGACTTTGCAAGGATTAGCAGAAGTAACATGATTGCTACAACCACTGGTAAAGGCTTAGGATAGGAATTGCTACCAGCTGTGCTGACATCACACTTTTTAGCCATTGTATCATGCAGACATTGCAAGGACTTTATGCTGATGTTGGTCTTGCACTGAGGCAAAAATGATTTAGTCCCCTCTAGAGGCATCATTTTTGTTCTTTGTTTTGTTGGTGATAATAACCTGGTTGAACCTCTTAACATTTTCCCCATTTTCTCCCTCACACCATTGATACTGCTGGAGGTTTTTCTCTGTTCTAATATATTGATAAATACCGCTGATTCAGAACGTTTACATAATCTTTCCAATGTCAGCAGTCATTTAAATTATCCTAACTTTGTACTGAATCTCTAAAATCCAATTACTAGCTAATAATAATTGTCAGTTTTACTCTAAACCTTTAATGATAGGTCACAAGGGATGTTGTATCAGAAGGATTAAATCGTTGGAGACGGTAGCTGTGCCCAGCCTTAAATTACTAGCCTCTTATCTGCTGGTAACAGAGCCACTATATGTTTTGTCGCCATTTTTGCTAAATAGAATAAATGTCACCCAAATTAATTTCATCTCTCTTAAATTAGCTTCTTAGTGTGATTTCTCACTTCAGTCAAAAAAATTATTCCCCACCAGAATTAAATTTCCCTCATAATCTCTTTTATTTGTAAGAGGGAGTTAAGGAAAGAGGTGGGGAGAAGACGCAACAAATGCTACTTAATTCATTATTCGAAAAGGCCTGAACTTTTGTTATCCATAAAGAATGGGACCTCCCAGACAAGGGAACCGTCTGTATGCGGTTGAAAGGAAAGAAAGCAACTCAGAAGTGGCAGTGAGGTGGTAGCTGGCACACAATGGAGTTCCCAACACACCTCTAATCCACATAAATATGGATTAGAGGTGGCAAGGCAAGGACAGCTCCACCTCTATGCTACTTTTAAAAAACATATGAACATAGCCTGGGAGTGTTTAAACAGCCTAAATCCAAAAAGTCGATGCCCTGTGATGTGCTTGCAAAATGGCATAACCATTTTTAAACAGTGACATCCAGTAGAAGAGGCAATTTGTGGACATTTTAAGGACGCCCATGCAATCATTCGTCCATTTTATCAGTGCAATGGCAGTTTTCTCCAGACAGACAATTCTTGCAGTGGACACACAGATGTATTGAATGGCCAATAGAGCATCTTTTCTATATGCTATGGATCTGTGGTTCACCTTTAACAAACAGCACCTTGGAATCCAGGGCCCGAGCTCCTGCTCTCTTTAGTGGTCCCTGCTTTTGCTGAGTTCCAGCAAAGTCTCCAGAGCCTTGGTTCCTCCTCCTCCTCTTCTCTCAGTTTTAGGGCTTCCAGATTAAATATGGAATAATGTTTCCCATAAGAACTGCTTTACCAAGTTGTGTTTTTACCATGCGTGTCTCTAAAATTTAATTATGTAAATTTCATCTGAGTACTTCTATTCCACTCTTCACCTGGTGGTCCCAGCTTAGGTAACAAAAATTAATTTTTTTAAAAAAATCATTGTGACGGTTCCAGGGGTGAGGCTGCAATGGGCAGTAATGTTTCTTTGTCCTTTGCAAGCCTCTTTGCAAAAAGCATGGCTTTCTGCCCATGCAAAGCCCTTGCAAACTATTTGCAAGCCTCTTCACAAGCCTGGGCTGCAAAGAGAGAAAAGCGCAGGAAATCCTGTTCAGGCCCGAGTGCAATGATTGGCTGCAGATGCATTTTGGAGGTAAAAGCTGTCAGGGGATCTGGGAGCTTGAGGAGGAGTTTCCCTCAGGACCTTATGTCAGGAGTTTCCCCCAGGAGTTTACAGTTTCCACCAATCAGGCGTAAGGGACAGGAGTTTCCATCAGGAGTTTATTTCAGCAGTTTACCCCAGGAGGTGGCTACCAATCAGGGCCACAGGGAAAAAGGCATAAATAACTTCTGAATACAGCAGACTGGGTCTTCGTGCTGGGACTGATGCTGAAGGGGACGGAAGGTGAAGATCTGAACCCGAGGGAGCCGTTGCCAGTAGCTGACCATTGGTCTTTTCTTAGGAGGAAGAACTGACCAGGAGCAAGAACCTTGTTGCTGAATTTTGGGGAGGCTAGGGTAATTCCTTGCAAACCAAAGGGGGGGGGGAGGGTGAAGCTTGCCTACCTGGAAGTAACTGAGGGTCAGTAAGTCAGGGAAGCTATTAATGCTTGAAGCTTACTGTGCCTAGAGACTTGTGAAACCTTAAACTGCTAACTTCTAGATTTTACTATTTTCTCTTTTTCTTCTGTAAATAGTATTCTTAATAAACTTGTTTTAGTTTACTGTTTAAAATGCTTGCTACCAGTGTTTTGTTCTTAGACTGTAGTACTCACTCGGCCGTCGCACAAACCCAGCATCCTAAAAGGGCCCAGCTACTCTTAGGAGGGCAGGCACTTCCTGGACCGCTGGGGATCGTGGCAATCATTAAACAGTATAAAACATAAATTAAATGGCCTTGTCCACTGGGAAATAATAGTCTGAAAAGAGTTAAAATCTGTTCAGCCTTTTGGTCTTTGAACCTGTTGCCAAAAGTATTTATATGGATAGCTAGATACTTTATTTATATCCCACCTTTTTCCCGAAGGAACCAAAGCTGCATAGAAACATTGACAATCCAAAACAAAATTCACACAACCAAATTGTTGTAAAAAGTCCGAATATAAAATCTATATAAAACAAGCTATATAACACATATAGAAACATGTACAACAAGCTATTGAGGTATTGGATGCTTCATGGATGCTTTTGGTAGTTACATGGGAGGTTAAGTGGCAAAAAATTACACTTAGCAATGCCACTCATGTGTCTTTTCTTCATGTGCGTCACAGAAATTGTGGACTCAATTAAAATTACTTTGGGGCCTGGTCACACCACAGCGTGATAATCCATTTTAGGACAGACAAAGAACTTTGACTGGTTTTGGCCTGTTCACACCTACACAAGGTGAAACAGTTCCAGGCACAATACAGCCAGACTGAGGCCAGCAATGGTGAGTGCAAACACGCTGGCCAGGCCCTCTGGCTCCATGCTCCAGAGCCCTCAGGCTGCCAAGTGCACTGAGGAAGGCAGGTTTCTGGGTGATGCAACCAGATTGTGACTGGCAGTGGCCAGCAAAGGTTGTCCCCTTCAGCTCTGGATGCCTGAGCCTTCAGGCTGCCCTACATGTTGTGGCCAAGCAGGGCAGAAACTAGCAGCCTTTCCTCTGTGTCCATATCCACTAGTACCTTGGAAGTAGATAGGCATCCCTCATTATTTATTTATTTATTTATTTATTGACCGACCGACAGACAGACAGACAGATTGATTGTGTTGTTACAGCTGAAACAGACTTAGAATAGTCACAATTTGGAAGGGAGGTGGAGTCCAAAGAAAAAATGGAAATGCATTTTGGCGTGTGATTCAGGGGAACAGAGGACACCCATTAATATCTGGTCTATGACCGTACAAATAAAATTCATTCAACCATTCAACCGTTAATACTGAATGACAAAATTACCAGATCTTCCATTTCCTTAAGCATTATATTTAAATTTAGCTGATTTTGCCCCAACCTTTGAAGTAGAATTCTTCCCTGAAATGGGATTAACAGAAAATCCTGCCGGTCTCTCATCTTCAGTTCCTCTTGATGACTGTGTTCTCTTCTCTGTCTCCTCCCCTTTAATGTACATCATAGTCCCCTTGTAATATAGTCTTAAACTGATTGAACATAAGACGTGACTATAGCCTTTGTCCAATTCTTATAATACAGATCAGGGGTGATTGTGTGACCATCCATTTGTTGCTTGAGTCTCATCTCTCATCATTGCTTGACATTATTCATGATGGCTGTGGTTGATGAGGGTTGTTGTTCAGCAAGATTTGTAGGGCTCTACGATAGCCATCCATTGCTTACTCTTTCACTGAGGCTCAGTCCATCATCTGCAGTATTTAGTAGTGACCTGCTTTAAAAGGCTGTTAAGGGTAGGAGGAAATAAAATACATGAGGTTCTTTCAATGCTCTGGGAGTGCTATGCAAATTCTAACACTGAAAGCCTTAATGAAGTCTGGAAATGTCACCAAACCTCTTGAGCCTGGTATTGCCTTCCTGTTCCAGTTCTCTCTTGTGGCTCCAGGTTTACCAGGCTAAATAGCTAACTATAGCTCAAACCCTTTCCGGATTACTTCATTTGCTACCCAGTAACACTGTCCCCCTTCTGCTAGGTATTTGGCAGCAGAAGTACAGTCGCCAGGTGAAGGTGAAAAAAGAAGATCGTTTCCGTCTGCCGCAACAAGGATGCTTTCTCACTTTAGTGAGGCAGAATCGACTAGCTGCATATCTGAAACTTCCATTTAGTCACTATGTGTTCCTCCAGACTCACCTAAAACTGTGCCGTCCCACTGTTGCCGCTTTCCTCTTGAGAGCGTCCAGTCCGCCTGACAGGCTGATTAAAAGCTGCACTGTCCCTTCGATGCTGCTTCCTGTCTGTCAGCCCACAGTAGGGGCACAGCCATGTCCCAGAAAACGCAAAGAAGAAAGATGCTGATTAATCAGCATCTTTTTATTTCAATGAATGCTGCACCGCTGCTGTGGGCTGAAGTAAGCTGTGCAGCTTTGGACACAGTCTGGACACAGCCTCTTTCACTGGAGGATACTCATTATGACATTCAAAAGCTTGCTGTCATGGGCCCTGGTCACACTAGTAGTTTAGGACTCCTTTGGATTGTCTTCAGGTCATGTTGGATCGTTTTAACCAGAGTCCTCATTTTCAGAGGACTCAACCTGTCCCGTCTTGCCCATCCCCAGTGTGAACGGGGTGACAGGCTTAAGGAGGCTGCACTGTGCTGTTGTACATGAGGTCCAGTCTTTCGTTTCAGCCAATGTGCATGTGCAGAGTTTGTGAGGCACCTCCCCTTCTCCCCTCAGTTTATGTGTATGATTCCCCTATCTAGCATTTTTCCACAAATTTGTTATTGTTATTTTTTAAAAAATTAATCCCACAGAGAAGAAAAGCACATAAGCATGGAAGGGGGGGCATAGAGGTGTGGAAGCAGGCTTAAAGAAGGACCTCAAACACACACCCTCACCTCCCTTGAGTGACAGAATGGCATCCATTCAGAAAGGAGATAGATTTGATGCAGGAAAAGGGATGGAGAGCCAAAAGCTCCATGGAAGAGGCTCAGGTTGATCGTGGAGAAAGGTGTGCCGAATGCGGCTCAAAGTGAGGATGGGCGGAGGATGACCTAGGTGTGAATACAGCTATTGCGATCTCAGTTCAAATTAATGAATAGGATGTCCTGTCTTGCCAGGGCCATGGTGGAGACAGATATGAGCGACTACCTGTGTATTCACTGTATACTCTGCCTTTTTAACCCTTATTCATGGAACTACTCCAAAATATCTACATGATGCCACTTGTGTTATTTTCCCCAACCAAATCTCTCCTCCAGTCCTATGTTGTCCATGTAACTTGAAATATATGTCATTGAAATATAATGTATGTCGTCGTCGTTCGTTTCCCCCCCTCCGCCGTCAGTATCTATTTCCATCTTCCTCCCCTCCTTCTCTTGTCTCTGCTGTTTTGAATTTTAGTTTATAAGTTGCAGCATCTGATTTGCAATATGCAGGATTTTTACAGGGACAATCAAAACACAATTCTTTCCAACCAGAGAACCGCTTGTGTGGCGTATACTGTATTCATCTTAGGAACACCTGGGAATCATTTCTCCCCTTCTACTCTCATAGAAAGCCTATCAAAACAAACGTGAGAGCCAAATATTGGGGTCACTGTGCAGCCCAAAATGTCTCACTAGCCCCTTCTATTCCAAAACCTCCACATGGCATGGCTTGAACAGCTCTGCTGCTCATGTTTTCACTAGACTTGTAAGCCGTCAGTTGTCACCTTCTGTCTGCTCGATGTCAGTCATAGATGTCAAGTTATTTGGCCTTGTGGTGGAAGTCCACCATGCAAAACTTTCTACTTGGTAGTTTACACATATGTTTTTATGTAACTACAAAGTATCATAAACAAAAGTTGTGAGAAATACTGTGTATAAGGAATACTCATATGTAGCTATAGGAATGCAAAATTTTCTGTCTCTGGGATGCGCCAGAGCATAGTGATTTAGACAATTTAGCCGCCTTTACAAGGTTTTAATCAGATACAGAAAATGTACCATTTGAGGCACCATGTAATTGGGAAGAGTGTTGGGGGAGTGGAAATATACTTCATTAGCAATGAAAAGAGCATATTACCCTAGAAATATTGCTGCAGAGGATTGTAAAGAAACTCTAGGCTCAGAAAGCAAATTTCTCCTTCAGGGTATGAAACACATTTTGCAGACACCTATTAGGGAATTCCAACCAGAGAAACCCCTCCTGTTTGCAATTTCCTTTCCTTTCCTTTTTTCTTTCTTGTTCTATTCTTTTTTTCATTTTGTAGCTTTTGAGTTAGAAAGCTATCATAATACTATGGCATAAAATCATCTCATATAAAAGGTCGAAACCGTGGGCATAGCTTGATGTAGGTGCTAGGGAAGAGTCCCCATGGAAATGAGGCAAACTTATGCCATTTACTGAAAACAGTGAACAAAGAGCTCCTAGTAAAGTGCTAGTACCGCTTCCCTTGTTCTTCCAAGTTGGTTGGGAGTAATGGGTCCCACAGGGTCTCACTTTGAGTGTGGAGAGGTCCTGAACCTTGCCTGTTCTCTTGGAAATGACCATCCTATTAGAGGTTCTCCATCACCTTCAGAATGATCTTCATGCATTTATTTTGGGTGCACAATACTTTGAGGGTAATTGTGGAAGAGTCATCCTAATATCCTAATTGTGGAAGAATCATCCTAAAAATAACTTCTTCCGATCTTCCTCTTGAGTTGTTCAGATGTGCAAAGTGGAAGACAGGCACAAAATGTGGCACCTGCCTTGAATGGATGGCCCTATGAAATGGCATAAGTTTTCTTTGTTTTTTGGTATCCTATTGTAGTCAATAATAAAAGGTTATTTTAAAAAAAGTGCTATTATAACAATGAATATAGAAAATAATCTTAGAGACACATAGAATCAACATGCCAGATAAATTAGTGAGAAATCATCTCTGTGGATTATTTGTTCCTATATCTCTCCCTATTCTGAACAATGATATATGTGTGTTTGTGTCTGTGTCTGTGTCTGCGTATGGCTGCATTCACTCATAGCAAAAGAAGCTTCTCAAAAACGCCTTGAAGACAGTGGAGTTGTGGGCCTTGTGTTCTCATTCCTACTTCGACTCACCTTTTCTAGCCTGGCATGTTCATCAGAAGGGAAAAGGCAGAGTGGCAAGTGAACACCTTCAAATGGTCCTGAAACTATCCCAAAGTTCAGGGTAGGGATGTGTCAAATATTTTCAGCACCTTCGCAATTCATATGAATCGTGAAGGTCCATGCCTTTGTCTTCAAAGGCCTGGGCCAGCCTTTGAAGGTGTAACAAAGCTATTGGACCTTCAACCCAGATTTTCTTATATTTGACTGGTGGTGCATACCCTGGAATGGTTTCTGAGGCTGTGATCCCAGGTGGCAGCACTGACAGGGAAAGCAACCATCTGCCTCAAGCTG
The DNA here is from genome assembly GCA_023333525.1 of Aspidoscelis tigris stejnegeri. NCBI lineage: Eukaryota > Metazoa > Chordata > Lepidosauria > Squamata > Teiidae > Aspidoscelis > Aspidoscelis tigris. Next base: position 113,297,753 of record JALMGA010000002.1, on the reverse strand, counting down.
GCCACTTCCCCAGAAAGGGTTCCTTCTCTTTGAACCTTCGATGAAGGTTTGAAGCGAATTCAGAGTCCCCCACATTCGAGGTGACTCCCTTCACACAAAAGCAAAGCAAATTGGGGGAAAAAAATCCAAGATGCGGAAGATGGACACTTCTAAGGCCACTTGCTGGGACTCAAGATCAGGAGAAGGTTTGTCCTTGTCTCTGCTTGAGATGCCCCTGAGCATTTGGTGGGCCACTGTGTGCGACGGGATGCTGGACTAGATGGGCTGTGGCCTGATCCAGCAGGGCCTCTCTTATGTTCTTAAAATATTTGTGTGCATCCCTACTTCAGAGATACTTTTTTTAAACTACCTGTGAACACTCTCTGTGTGTGTGTGTCCATCCTTTTGGTTGTATGTGCACAGTGCATTAGCTGCTTTTTACTGCTACAATGACATACTGAATTTGTATCATGGACTCTTGATCTAATCTCTCATTCTTTTTCTAAAGTCTAATTCTTATCTTTTTATTTCACTCACATTATATAGTATAGCCAAGTAACAGACCTCATATTTGAGCCATGCAGAAAATGGCTGCATTAGACTTGTGTCAAACCAAAGTTTAGCAGAATTGAGCTGGATAGGGAGGCGTGGAACTGTTAGATGCTGCCCAATAAGTCCAGGCCCCCTACTGTCCCTATGGCACCTGTTTATTCTGCATTGATATCCTGCTTTTTCTCCCCTTAAAGCAGTGGTTCTCAACCTGGGGGTTGGGACCCCTTTGGGGGTCGAATTACCCTTTCAGAGGGGTTGCGACAAGTTTCCCGCCGCCCTTACCTCCCACCTCCCAGCTGCTTCGCCCCTGTGGTTGGGGGTCTCCACAACATGAGGAACTCCATTAAGGGGTCGCGGGATTAGGAAGGTTGAGAACCACTGCCTTAAAGAGCTTAAGACCGCAAGGATCTGCTTCTTCCATCTCACCTGCCCAACAAAGTGGGATACAGTAATTTAAGCTGAGAGGCTATGAGAAGAGGTCTGAAATTTGATCTTCCAGGTTCTCCTATTATTTTTGCTACTTTTACTACTCTACTTTTGGGGAGGAAGGATCATGGCAAATCTGCCTGTCACCCCTGTGAAGGGAGAACTCTTAAATAAATAACTCCAGTAAGAATGTTTTCTAATATGGAATTAGTGGAGTAATGAGACATCTAAAAAGAACTTTTGTAGGCGATACCTAGGTTAATTAGTGAATGCAATTAATTTACCTGGGCTATAATATTCTGAACTGAAATACCCTATAATCTTTGCTTAATTAAGAATATCACTGAACTGCTTTCAATATGACAGATATAATCTGGTGATAAAACAATTTTCTGGAGTGGGAGGGCAAGCAATTTAACCTCAAAAATCATACAGTTATTTGGCAAAGTTTTAGCTGTTCTAAAAATATAAAATATAAGCCAGAAAGCCAGTGGAGTGCTGTCCTGTTTTTAAAAGAAGCAATTCATTCAAGACTAGGGGCATGCACAAAGGCACTGTTTGCCTTTGAATCTGATTCAAATCGAACGGTCAAATATTTGATTCGAATCAAAATTCAAAAATCCGTATTTTTGCAAATCTGATTTGAATCCGGATTATCCGGATCCATATTTTCAAAAATCCAATTTGAATTGAATGATACAAATGTCGGGAACATTCATATCCAATATTTGAATCCATTTGTTCTCCTCATGTTTGCATTCCATTTGCATCCCATATAATATGAGTAAATAGACCTGATATTCAGATATGTTACTCTTTGTCAAATTCAGTCAAATTTGACCCCCCTATTCCCACCCTTCCCACATCCCTGTTTCCTGCTGTTGAACTACCTCTTCCACTGATCTTCATAGCAGCACCTTGGACAGAGGCAGCTCATGCGGTTGGACTAGTGCAAGGATCTTAGTGGAGCGTGGCTTTTGACCTCCCACCTCCCCCAGGAGCCACTTCTTCTGGTGCACAACCTGCCACTGAGGTTGGAAACTTTATTTTATAAATAGCAAATAAAATAGCAAAATAGTGAACCTAGATGTGAAGGATATCAAGGCGAAATCTCCGTAATCTCTGTGTCTGCTTTTTTAATAGACATGTCTTCCAGATCTATTAGTATAAGCAGTCTGATGGAGTTGCAGATGTCTAGGAAATCATGATAGGAGTTGCATTTTCTTCAATAATATCCACATAAATGCATTTTTTAAATTTTACCCGCATTATCCCATTATTCCGAAGCAGAAACAAGATTTTTCAAAACAAAATAAAATAAAGTAGACAAGGAAGGGAGGTTACGATTTTAAATGTTTTGGGTCGGGGAAGGAGATTATTAAGAACTACAACAGTGATTTATTAAAAGCTTTGGGGGGGATAGCAAACTAAGTCTCTTAAAAAGCTCAGTTCAAAGGGGATGCTTAGCGTAAGGAAATAAGACCCAGGTTGCTCCGAATGCACTATAATTTAAGGCTGATTCATAGAAGCATTGCACGGAAAAAAATATTATAACAATAATTTTGTTGGAAGAAGGTTAAGCACATCTTTATGAAAAGCCAGTATTAAACAAACAGTCCTCGTTCTGGTATTGTTCCCTTATTGCTTTGTAGTGTGTGCAACATCCAGGTCACGGCTAGTGCAAACCAGACAAGCTTAAGCTGTGATGAGTGATATTGGGTGGGGGTGGGGGGCAGAGTGGATCTGGAATGTCTCAAGCAGAGACCCCAAGCAGAGATCTAGGGCTGTCAAATGCATTGTGGGCCTATGGGGGGAAATTCTCCAATGAATGTCTGCAGAGATTGAGAGTGAGTAGTTCCAGACCAGGCCACCTTGACAAAGGTATTAGGTGTAACAGGACATGCTGGTGTTCTGAACACACCAGAAGTTACTGAGACTTCTAAGCAAATGTTTCTCATTTCTTCTCTCTCTCCTTTCCATCCCCCCCCCCTCCTTTTGTTTGTTAAGTTGGATTGGGTGATTGGTGCTGAAGCAATTTAATCCATGTCTGCAGAGCAATGCAGAGAGAACCCATTATTGTGTTCCTTTGTCGCTGATTGCTTTATTGTTCTTGGCGGGGTGAGCCTTTTTTCCCCCATAGAAGCTTCATTTTGCAATTGTTGCTATAATATTTTACATGTGTTGCTCTGCCTTTCATCGCAAAAGCACTTTGTAGACAAGATAATAGTGAGAAAGATGCGGCTGTACATGCCCAACACAGATGAAGGCTTAAAAGGTCACAGATACAACCATGACTGGCTTGTGGCTGCAGCACCAACTATCCTTATTCGTCACCTTCTTGTCTAAACATGCAATGCAAATGTGCTTTCTGCATAGCTTCCCATGTTACTTATTTACAGTGTCTTCACATCACACGCATGTGTGTTTTAAATTAGCTGCATTTTACTCAAATAACAAAACTATAGTAAGAAGAAGAAGTCACTTCAATTTAACTTTTTTCCTAGTGATTCCCCCCCCCCCCACACACACACTTCTCTTGAAAATATATATTTTTCAAACTTAGCTTAGTCTGGGAGAGCCCATGCATACGGTATGTATGGATCTGCTGTAGCATATTCAGGGGCTATTCCAGTTCAAGGATGAAGAGAGCTTTAAGACAATGTACTTCTTTCTTTGGCTAAAAAAAAAAACATTTAAAAAAACAGCACTCTAAGGGTGAATTCCCATTACAAGCTTAAAATGGTTTCGAAACAGTTTCAATCCTTGCAGTCCCCACGTCAGGTTGGCTTAACATGCTTTCCGTGTGTTAAATCGCCCCAAAGCGTTGTAAATGTTAACACTCATTTCAACAGGTCTCGCTCCGGTTCGTGCATTTGAAACGTTTTACATTTCATACTGTGGGAACCGTACGGTTTTAGTAGGATGAGAATGCATGTTTAGCATTTCCCTCCCCGAATGGCTTGCTTCCAAAGATAGTGATTTCATTGTAAAAATCCACCCCTTACAGCAGCCGCTACACTGTAGCAATCCACCCACTTCACACCTGATAACAATTTTGCAGTTTTGCACAATTCTGAAAGTTCTGACCTTTAGAAAGGGAAAAGAAAGGAAAGCAGCTGCAGGTTCTGGGAGATGTGTGAATGTTTTTAAGGCTGTGGTGGTGAGCGGGCAACGGGGGCTTGAGTTGCTGCTGCTGCTGCTGTGTGCCCTGAGCAATGGGGAGAGGAGCAGAAAGAATCACTGGCTGGTCGGTGCCATTTTTACTCCATCCAGGCAAGCGGCAGCCACCCAGCCACCCAGCTAGGCTCCCTGAAGGGGTCCCTTATGAGTGGCGCGTTCATACCAGGAGGAAATGGGCAGGGCAGCCCAAAAAGTGGCTTTTAGAAAGTAGCCACTTCTGTCCCCCCTTGAGTCATGTACGCCACGTACAATTCTCAGAATCTGGATCGAACGCGATTAAGTTGAAAGTAATGGGATCAGGAAAATTCGCATTTGCATCTGGTTCTATTACCGTATTAAGCTTGTAATGGGAATACGGCCTTAGTATGACCTCAGTAGGGTGCTATTCCATTCACTCTAAGGTAAAGATGTGCTGCTCTGGTTTGGGTTTGAACTGATTCAAATCAAGGAAGGGTGTTTGAAAGGCTCGAGTTGGAACTGAACACTCAGCTTGTTTGAATGCAGAGTTCCAGTTTGAACTAAACCAAAGGATGCTCTATTGACTTAGAAAATGCACCCCGTTTGATCCAAGGTTCAAAAGCATTCAGAGGTGCTAAAATCAAACTGAACCCCCTGCTGTTCAAAGAAAAAAATATGTTCAAATTCAAACCAAACCAAAACGTGTTTGGTTTGATTCAGAACTGAATGGCCAGTTTAAGTTCACACACATCTCCACTTCCAGGTGAGGCTGAGACTATTCAAGATTCATGGCTCCACATTAATACTAAGAATTACACTCTGAACTGCTACTTTAGAGATGCTGTTGTTTCTTCACTTCAGCTGTCACTGCAAAACCTATCCCCAAGTGACCTCAGAAAGCACACAGCTTTTGTTGGAGGAAACAATCAGTTTCATAATAGCAAAGTCTGGTTTGAAGTGTATCGTTGTTAGCATCTTTCCAAGAGTCTCTCCAAGAAGCAATGGAACAGGATGGGTGAGGGAGAAGACTCAAAGGAACATATGATGGTGGTGGTGGTGATTTTCTGATTGGCTTAGGGGAGTCTGGCTGCTTCTGCACAGGGAATAAGAAAAAGAAAAAGCTGTCTGATAGGCTGGAGTGGCTGTTAAGGTTGGAGGTGCTTTCTCCACATACCCGATGCGTCAACCTTTGAGACCTTGAAGCTGAGGAGTCAAATGTTTCTCACTTTTGAAGCTTCCACCCAAAACAGCCATAGAAGCCACAGATTTTCTGTTTTGCTCTTAATGCACCAAGAGAAAAATGGGGCAAGTAAGTAACCCTCAGTGTCCCTCTGGGAAATGTGAAGTTGGGAAAGCAGTTGGAAATGGAGTGGTGTTTTGTACTCTGTCAAGGACGCTTCCAAGAGTGTTTACTTCCCCTCAGATCCAGGTTGCAAAACTAAAGGGTGCAGCAATGTGCAATTGGGGCATCCATCGCACTATCTGTAAGTACACTTTTCAGCTCATACTGACACAGCCTCTGCATCATGTCCTTGCTGTCCGCTCACATTGCTAATGGACTCAGGTGAAGAAACTAGTGATATGGCCAAGGTTGTGAGGTCAACAACAGTCTGAAGGGTCTCCTCAGCCTGGGCCCCATTGTTCCCAGAGGCCCTTGATGAGTCAGCAAAGACAGGAGAAGTCAGACAGACAAAGGCACAGGGACAGGTGGTTGAATCAGAAACTGAAAGCCAGCTGTGCATGTGGCTATGACTCACCAAGTAGTGATAGCAAATAAATGTGCCTCAGTAAATCGTGTAACTTTGACCCGTGCTTCTCTTGCTGCATGGATTTTGGACTCTAGTAAATAGCACTCTTTGCATCTCTCTCAGGGTGCTTCCGCACAGGCCCTTTAACACCCATTAAGCATGCATTCCAATGTGCGCCTCCGCACACGGGTTGCTATGTAGGACACTTCCGGCGAGGGGTGTCCGCACAGCGAGCCCGTTTTTAATCCGGATTCCGGCGGCAAAACCGGTTTGCTGCTGGAGCATCCGCATTAGCGGGGGCAATTAAGCACACTTCCGGTAGGTGCGTCTGCACCAACCGTCCTTAATGCGTGCTTAATGGGTGTTTTTAGCACACCACATATATAGTGGTTTTGCGCTGGGAATCCGCATCCGTTTCGGATGCGGCCGCACAGCGCAAGTGTGCTAAAACACGGCCCTCCCCCGGCTCGCCATGATTGGCTCCCTGGAGCCAAGCCTGTTGAGCCGGGGGGCTCCTACCTTTCAGCTCACCCTTGCCCCAGAAGCAGCGGATCACCGCTTCTGGAGCCAGGGCGAGCTTGCCTAAAGCCCGCCCTAGCCCACCCTGGGGGGAGTGTGGCAGATCCCCTCCTTACCTGGTCGGCGTCTCCCCGAAACTGAAAGCAGGCACCCAGGATGCAGTGTGCCTGCATCCTGCGTGCCGCCTGACTGGCCGGCGCACAAGTCCTGGCAGTGCTCCTGCACGGTCCGGCTCCTGAGGGCAGGGGTTGCCAGGCACGGCCCCGGCCACTCAGGCGGCGCACAGGGCACAGGCACGCTGCATCGTGCGTGCCTGCTTTCAGATTTGGGCAACACCGACCAGGTAAGGAGGGGGAACCGCCGCGCTCCTCCCAGGGTGGGCTAGGGCGGGCTTTAGGCAAGCTCGCCCTGGCTCCAGAAGCAGAGATCTGCCACTTCTGGGCCGAGGGTGAGCCGTGGCAGTGAGGTCCCCCGACTCACCAGGCTTGGCTCCGGCGAGCCAATTGTGGCGAGCCGGGGGTGGGCCCTCCGTCCCGGATTGGAGACGGATGCCGTGTGTCCGCACAGCACCTGCCTCCAATCCGGATCAGTGCCGTGTGTGCGGAGGCACGGGCACGGGGTAGATCCGCATCTCTTTGGTGCGGATCTACCCCGTAAAACCGGATCTACCGTGCACCCGGGGCTATTAAAACCGGTTCCCCTAGGAGCCGCTTTTAATAAATCCGGGTGCCGGAGATCCTGTTTTATTTGCCCCTGTGCGGAAGCACCCTCACTGTGTAATCTGATCCTCTTGTTTCTTACAACATGCCTGTTGTTTCTGTGTGTTGCACTTTTCTGCCCACTTGGCCTTTGCCACTTGTCAGGCTTCCTCCTAAAGACCCTCTTCTTCCCCTGACTTTCTAGATTCCAAATTATGATCTGCTCTTCCTTCTGTCGTTAGTACTCATTAACCTGTCAAACACAGCCATTTGGTTTGTTTTAATCTGAGCTTCAAAGGGCCTGGCAACTATATTTTATGAAGGTGATAGATTATTGAATTTAGGTCCCTTCAGTACGTGGCAAAAGGGAGATGCATTCTAATAAGGACGGAATTGTCTCACCCTTCTCCTCTCTCAGCTGACAGCAAAGCCACAAGGAGCAGGAACCTCTGGGTGCAGACAAGAAGGAAAGAATGCTGTCAGTGTGAGACACAACTGCTCGGTAGAGGTGTGCCAACTGGTTCGGTTAATTTGTGGTTTACAGTGAACCAGCTAATTTGCAGGCATTTGCACTGAATTGAACAAATGGTTGGCCCGTTATCCAAAAATTCAATCAAACCAAATCAGTCATCCTCTAGCAAATGTGACCAATTCAATTGAACAGTTCATGTTTGTTGTGGTTTTGCCCGAGAAAAAGGGTTTTTTTTTTCCAGTAGAAAAATGCTATTTCTTGTTTTTCAACTGGTTCAAAATTGAACACAAAATGTCTTTGTTTGATTAACTGCTTCACTGATGGATTGAAGCAAACAGACAATTTTGGTTTATGCACATCCATACTGGTTGAACACATACTTCTAATATATAGGTTCTGTGCTGGATTCTATGAGCCACCTTGTTCTTGTGGCTAGAGAATTGGACTCCCAGTTCAAGCACACCCTCTTACACAAAGCCAGCTGGATAACCTTGGGCTAGTCACAGCTCTCACTGCCCCACTTACATCACAGTGTGACTGTTGTGGGGAGAAGAATAGAGATTTGTCTACTGATTTCAGTCCCCTTAGCGGTGAGAAAAGTGGGGTATGGAAACTGACAATGATTACTCTTCTTCTTCTTCTTCCTCCTCCTCCTCCTTCCAGACAGACCTAACTTAGTCATTGTAAATTTTCTTCTGAATGACGCTAATCCTTCAATAACTTTGGTTACATCTAAATTTTTGGCCATTGTCTTCACATTAGATAATGTAGTAGTATTGTCTAACCTAGCATCTCTCCTCTATGATTAATGTGCTTTTGGAAGCCTTGTACTTGTATTTTGCAGATGTCATTGTTCTTTTAATTGTGTTCTTATGAACTTTAATGAACGCATTTGGTTTGACAGCTGACAGCAAGTGATATGGCAGCTTTCTTTTCTCTCCTCTCCCCACCTACTTTGCTGCATTTTGTGAAAGACACAATAGACAAGGGGGTGTCACTCTTAGCCCTCCCCTGTAATAAGTAGGGATGATTTCTCATTGGAAATTATAGAGTGGGAGTGGTGTCAATCATCTTAGTCTATCCAATATTTAGGCTGCTTCGTGAACAAAGATTTCCAACCTACAGGCCAGTCCTAGAATGTAATATGCATGTCCAGACAACTGGACAAGCTCTGGACAAGCTCTGGGCTGTTTATCTTACCTTGATGCCTTGAGAACAATCAGTAATGATACCAGGGCCATGCAGCAGTCATTGTTCTTTTTGGAAGGAAACTAAACATCAGAAATCATGACATTGCTGACTGGTTCATACAATTTATTGTTCTGACTGTGGGATTCCCTAATAAATGATCAAATAAATGAGGTTTAATGCACACATTAGGGATGTATACAGACTTGAAGATGGTTGAATACATGCAGGGTCAAACAAGTCAAAACACTAACAAACTTGAGCCAGTTTGAATCAAACCAAATAGTTTGAATTAGTCCAACTGGATCTCCCCTCATGTTTGAACTGGCTCAAGTTTGAACTGATCCCACAAACCTGGGGATGGTTCAACTTGAATTCAAGCTGTTGAGGCCACCAAATTTGATTTGAACAAGTCTGAATTCAAACCAGTTTAGCTCATCTCTAGTATAGATTTTAATAAGTAAGTTTATGTTGGATTGTACTAATATGTCAAACTTGTGGCATAATAATGGAAAGGTTCCTAGGACACTTGCTTATATATATAGGAATCCCAGGCAGTCTTCACAGGAGCTTCCCACCCGCATTTAATTCCCCTATATTTTTAAAAATGCATGTAAGGTAAATTATGTAACATTTCCAAACCATTTCTTACTAGACCATTATTGCTGCTGAAGCGTAGGAGCAGGCCTGCTGTCATTGAACATCAATAATTCAGTGCAAACAAAATTATTTTAAGGGCATTTTAAGGGTTTGACTTAAACTGACATAAAGCAGGACTTGCATGGTTAAAGGGAAATGATACCTACTGATTCATTAAATGTGTACAAGAATTCACAACAAACCAATGTGAACAGCCAGATGTGATTACCATAAACAAACCCCAGAACTGTTGAGATAAAACAGCAAATATTGGAACACAAGTCAATATTGATTGTGGGCTAGGTAGTATTTGCCAAAACTCTATGTGTGAGGGACTCAGACTGACATAAATGACTCCATCAGACAACTCAGAGTCAGATTAAGGATACAGCAAAAAGGGAATGTTTCTATTCCAGCAATTGAAATATACTGGGCCAGCTCACAAATAGGTGAGGCTATAGGGTTATATAGAATGGATTTTGACTTCTGTTTATAGTCAGAATATTACATATTTTCTGCTCACAGAGAAGACGAAGAAGAGTTGTCTTTTCTACCCCACTATTCTCATCCATTTAAGGGGACTCAAAGTGGTTGACAAAGCTTTCTATCCTTCTCCCCACACCAGACACCTTGTGAGGTAGGTGTGGCTGTGAGAGCTTAGAAGAGAGCTGTGACTAGCCCGAGGTCACCCAGCTGGCTTCATGGGGGAGGGCAGAATCAAACCCGGTATTCCCAGATAAGAGTCCGGCTTCTGGATGGTAGAGAATGCTCGCTGTCATCTGATCTATTTGGGAGACCTTGGGAAGGACCTTTAGCCTGTACCCTGTGGTTACAGGTTGGGTACCAAAAGCAAAGTTCAGGTTGTCCCCACACCATACTGCTGGCCCTGTTTTGCGGCAGATTCTGTTTTCTTCTGATTAGCAAGTACATGCAGGAGTGTTTTTCTCCTGCTCCTCATCTGCTCAAACTTGGTATTTCTATAGGAATCCAGGAAGGTTTGCCCCTGAAGGACTGCTTGATTAGCAGCTACTCTCCTCCCTGGTAACATAGCATCCGGCATGAGGAATCTCATAAGAATCTCATAAGAGGATATTTTTTTTCATAATGAAGGACCTCAGTTATCTACAATTGACTAACTAGTTTCTTCTTTTTACAAAGCAGAAGTCAGTTTCCTAAGAGTCCTAGACTATTAAGATGGACATATGTGGCACTTGAAAGGATAGGGTTTCCCTCCCTCCCTCTCTCTTTTCAAAGTGAGGCTGAGTGTTGGAAGATTCAAGGCAAACAAAAGGAAATATTTATTTAATATGAAATTAAACTATGAAATTCATGACTGCATGGTCTGGTGATGACACCAGGCTGGATGGTTTAAGTTGGAGAGGAGGAGGAGGAGGAGCAGGAGCAGGAGGAGGAGGAGGAGGAGGAGAAATCCTACTGTTCAATCCAGAAGATGAGCATAACTAAACCAAAGTTGTAGAATTAATCATGGTTATCTTAATTGTGAAACCAATTGATATTTAAAACAAAACGAATAATTGTGGAGAGCCTCTGAGTTACTAAGGGTGTGATCACACCTCACTTTATCATTTTAACTCCTTGGAGATCAGATGCCAAAGATCTGGTTTTTCTGTGGACTTTCCTGGCTGCAATCCTGTGACCAGACAATCCCCACACTGAGTCTGTTTCAGCCAGAAACAAGCCCAGGGCTAGGTGAAGACCTGCTGTTGCTATTCACCTTTATGCTGTTCCCTCACCTGGTTAAAGGTAAGCTTCACTGTGGTAGCATCAGTGGGAAGGTTCCTCCTCCACCACCATTGTTCTTGCCATCTCACAAAGCCTCCCATTGTGTCATCCCCCTGATACTGCCGCCACCACCCACCTCCTCGCTCTCCTGCAACACCCTCCCTCTACTCTCATCATTGCTACTAGGGATGTGCATGAATGGGTTTTTTGCCATTCGATTCGTCATGAATCAAATCTTCGAAAATCCATATTTGTTCAATTAGAATGTGCTAGGATTCTATTTGATATGAATTTCCATTTCCATTTCCATTTTTATTTATATACCGCTTTTCCAAACGTAAAAATTTGCTCAAGGCGGTTCACAACAAATGGAAAAACAAAATACAATACAAATTCAATCATTATATCAAAGAGTACAGCAAATAAAAATAATCAAAAATACATTACATGTTATAACAACTAATACAATATACAATAATAATAATAATTAGAGAAAAAAACTATAAACAGGTAGAACAACTGACTACTGAGTTTGTGTAGTCTTTGTAGCAGGTGGAAAAAGTTGAGTGCTCTTTTTTCCTTCTCCCCAAGTCCATGGCGGCGTTGGAGCATTGGGCATTGGGCTGGTTGCTGCCGGGTTTTTGTAGTCCTTGCAGCAGGTGGAAACGGTTTGAGTGCTCTTTCTCCCTCCTCCTCTCATCCATGTATTCATACGAGTTCTTACAAATAGCCAGTATGAATGGATACATATCCAATATGTATCTGATACAAACACATATGTATCAGATACATATTGGATACGTATCTAATATGAGCGGATACATATTGGATACATATCCGCAGTTTAACAAATGTCTGAACTATTTGTACTAACGTTCCAAGACATTTGTATTTGTACGAATGTTAATGTATGAATGTCATAACATTCAATTGGTGTCTGAATATCTGAATTCATACAAATAACAAATATTATGAATATTCTTGCACATCCCAAATCGCTACCCCACCATTTCCTTGACCTCTTTTCCTCTGTTTTATCATTATTTGGCAAATGGGACTCAATAAAATACTACTAAACACTAGATAGTGAACATTCATACTTGAGGGAACTGGATGTAGAAATAGATACAATATAGGGAGAGCATCCACACCTCCATTTTAGGCATCTGCACAAATGAATCCACATCCAAAAATTCGATTGAATGCTTGAAGTTGCAAATTTTTTCACACGGAATCGAAAGTACAGACCTTCAAATGTCTGAATGTTCTAATGAATCAAACGATGCCCGCGGCTTGGAAATACAAATGTTTAATTAAATATTTGCACTTTTGCAGTATTTTACTGGTGAAAATAGGCTTCTTCAATGGTAAGAAAAGCTGTGAAAATGTTTAACTGTAAGTGCAAATATTTGAACATCTGAAGGAACTATTCAACGAACAAACAAATCTCTGGACATTTGCTTTGATTGCAAATTGGACATGATTTTGTGTGTGTGCGCGCGCGCGCATAAATACTCCATTTCCGAAGCCACAAAATCATGCCCATCACATGAGGGTATATCCAAGGGTCATCTTCCCTTTGGGAGGGGCAGCATAGTTGTCCTGAGCCATCTCACACTGGTGCAGGTGGACACGTCACAGGGCATTTTAGCTCCCTCCAGAAGGTACCCAGATAGTAAATCAGAAGCATGGCCGAAGATATATAAATTACCTGTGTTGTATAACAAAGCTTTTATTACCTGAAGTAAAAAGTGAAAATGACCAGATATTTCAGTGCATCTCATATTCATGGTATGAATAATTCTAATGTCTGCTTAAAGAAGTGTCAAGCATTCAAACGTGAAGAATTACAGATAGCTAAATTTGCAGAAATGGCGCTCCAAAGGATGAGCTGCTGAGCGTTCCAAAATGATGAGTAATTCTTACATAAAGCAAGACCCAATAATTTACAATGGGAGAATGTTGTCATGGTGTCTTGACATCTGACTACATCCCAGTAACAGCTAATTTTGGCAGTTACAGGCATAACCCCCTGCCCCAAATGCTTATGTTTTATAGCACAATTAGAATCTCTAAATAAGTTTAACAAGTACAGGTCCAGAGTAAAAGCTGTTTTTTTTTGTTTTGTTTGTTTCTCCTGCAGTATGAGTGACTTCAGCAGAAATCTCTTCTCAAAAATATCTTACAGCGAGATATTCCCAGCACAAATAGTAATAGGTGTCTCTAATCTGACAACTTTGCCAAAATAGTAACAAAAAAACATTACCGTTAAGCTTTCCAGGAAGGGATATAGAGGGCTCCATTTTATAAAGTGGGAATTGCTTAAGGGGAGGGCACACCTCCTGCTAGCACTCCATAGATTCATTGGGCACATAGACTGGGATACCAGTAAGCCAGGGGAGCAATGGAAGTGAGATTTGTGCCTCCTTGTTCTGGCTTAACAGAGAGATCCATTCTGGTGACTTACCAAATTACACCACCAAAATAGGCCCCACTTAGTTTCTAGATTTTCACTTCATTCAGGAAGAAAGGGGACTCTATGGGCATATGTTGTGAAATACTTTTTTAGGATTGTGGCAGCATCTAGATATCAGTTACTTATCCCACTATATTAGGATATTCTGGAGTAAAGCATGGATATTCCAGAATATCCGTGCTTTATTCTAGAAAACATAAATACAGTGGAATGCACCTTCTGTGTACACTAAGGTCAAGTTCCCACCTGGCAATTTAATCTGGTTTTAAACCGTGTTTTGTTTTGTTTTTTAATCACCAGTGAGGTCTGTGTTTTTGTGTTCCCACTGTTAAGTTATAATGTGGACTCACTCTCCATTCTTCAGTGCCCAGCAGGGGAGGAACCCCTCCCCTCTTTCCTCCCCTCAACAGAACCCCCTCCCCATGCAGTCAGTAATTGGACACCATCATACTCACCCTCCATATAAATTTTTCCCCCATTGGATCATGGAGTCCTTCAGCTGCAGCTTTTGTTCACTGCTTATCCTCCTCAGTCTTGCATCCACCATAGCACATCTTTCTTCTGTTAATAAGGCAGCAGAACATTAAATATCACTTTCCTTTTTTTCTTACAATGGAGCTTTGCACAGAGGTGGTCCTGGAAGGATGGAGGGAGGAAGCTGGCGGGCTTTCACACAAGAGCTGACACAATTGCACTGGACCATTAGAGCAGATCAGCCTGAAGTGGGAAGGATCAATGCAAAAAGGCATGGATGGCAGAGGCAATTCGGAAGGAAGGGAGGAGGGAGGGAGGAGGGAGGCATTCAGGCAGGCTTTTACACAAGAGCTGACAATGGAGCTTTTCCCTGGATCGTTAAAGCAGATCCGTGCAAAATGGCAGGGATTGAGGCAAAAAGGCATGGATGGCAGAGGCGTTTAGGAAGGATGGACAGACGGAGGGAGTAAGTAGGCTTTTACACAAGAGCCGGCATACTTTGCAACCCCAGGACAGAAGCCACCACAGTCTTTCATGATTGTTGCTAGAGAGTCCCTCTTTGTAAAATCAGACACTTTGCCTCACTCCACGCTGCATGGTCTGGTCTCTTGTTACATTGCTAGCTACTGCAAGCTCTATTCATTCATCACCTCATTCTCCTTACCTTTCAGCCAGCCAATTTCCTTAGCACGTAGTGGTGGAGAGCCCGGGGAAGAGGGGACTAGGGCAGAGGAAATCACAGCTTATCACTGGATCAGGGGAAACTGAGAATGCCCCTAAAGCATGGTTCCCTCAAAAAAGAAAAAAAAACTTGCTTGCATTCCCATTTTGCTAAATAGTGTGGAGTATTGCTAAATCCAGAAGCGAGACCGCTTTTAATCCAAATAGGTCTACATTTTGGGACCTTTAATCCACAAAAATGGTGGATTCTTTGCAAACAGAACAGGGGGAGCTCGAGCAAACCAAGTCTGATTATGTCCTGCATCAGAACGTGCCCTAAGAAACACTATTCCTTTGATTTCTTTTCTTTTTATGTTCTATTCAAAGCATGGCATCTATTATAATCTGACACTGTGTTGGGAGGGTGGGGAACCAGGCCCAGATTTGCTTAAATTAATTATCACAGGCAGAATTTGGGTGATATAGTTCCTTCGCTAGTGACAGAACAGCTAATGCTGTCTGGAAAATTCAGCAATAAAATGGTGATGTAAGTGCAGCAAGACAAGTGACATTTACTGATTAATGGGCATTTAGGAAGAAAAGATAAAACAGAGCTTGGATCCCATTTCTCCTTCCCTTTCCATGTAGGATATGGGATCTATATGACTTTTAACCCCCTTTTCTGTTCATATTCACTTCCTATCATGCCAGGACGTCAGCAGGGTAAATCCAGAAGCCAGATGGTTTACCTCTACCGCAAGGAAACATAGTAACATACTTTGCTGGGCATTGAAACAGATAGAAGACCAAACCACAATCCAGAATAAATGTGAAAGTCAATTTTAAAAGTTGAGTGTTCTTTGCATTTGCAGCTGTGATTTCCTTAAAGCTCTGGTGTGTCTATGGGTGTGTGTATTTTAAAAGTCTTTCTGCTGCTCTGTGCACCTTTTCTCCAGTAACTACATCAGGAGAAAAATTACTGGGAGTGGAAATGCGTGTGACTCTTTTTATTTATAGACCTTGCTCTGAAACAAGTTTCAGTTATTTTAATCTGACTGAAATAAGAAACCATAATCCATGGATGAAAAGACAGTGGACAAACTCAGTTAAATCTTGAGTACCCTGAGGACATATATTTTGTCCATTTTCTGGTTCTTTATGTCCTTTTCCCTCCCTTCATCTCCTGCTGTGGTTATTCCCAACTTTTAACTTTTGAAAAGCCAAGCAGTTTAAGAGGCCAGGCTTGGGGAGCTGATTGGTATGCAGCACCAATTTCAGGATCTGTTCCCAAGCCTGTGCCGAGTGAAAAATGGCCTGCATTTTCTTGATAGCCCATGTGGTTGTAAAGAATAAATGGCTAATGAATTACAGATGAACATTGACGCAAATTAATCTTCCTGATGTCCCTGGGTTATATGGCAGCCATTTAAAAGTTTAATCAATACACTAAAGTTGAAAACATGCAGGCACTGCAGTTGTTTGGATGTAATAAACATCAGAGGGAAACGGGAGGCTTGTACCCAGTCCATGTATCATAATGACAGGTATTTATGTTTAATGGACTAAATATTTTTTATTGGAAGAGAGCAAATGTCAGCCTAACTTTGTAAGCCCTGCATTCAACTTTCCTTTGTGGTTGGTGAGAGATGGCTGACATGTCATTGAAAATGAAAAGGGGGGAAAATGCCAATAGAGACAAAGTCAAGGATAAGGAGCTACATTTGCAATCACATCAGGCCGTTTTTAATGCTCCACAACCATTCATTAAATAAAAATGTTAACTCCATTTCTAGCATTCCTGTAAACCAGTTTACTGGGGTGGATTTTAATGGGTATTAGGGAAAACAAGCACCAACAGCTGCCGGATTTATTTATTTATTTTACCCATGAGCTTATTATTCCCAGTATTTTTTTCACAAGTTTCAGGTTTGGATGGTTTATAATTGGCCCCTCTCCCTTCAGCCCTCCCCCACCCCAACGATTTGGAGAAGCAAGGAACTTGCATTTCTATGAACCTTTCCTTTTAATAAAGCGGTAGGTTCTGGATGTGCTGTGCAAACGCTCTGCTGTTAATTACTCATTGAGTCCCTAAATTCTGAAACCACTTCATAATAAAGTAGGCTTGTGAGTTAAAATCTCCTAATAGCAAAAGGGATCATCATGGTAGCAATTCATCTCTGTGCTGTTGCTATAGGGCAAAACGGGGTATCAGCTGAGCATCTATAGCGACAGACTTGCCTTGTGAGGACAAAAGTTTTAAGGGGAAGGGCCAGTTATGCCAAATGCAGTCACAGTGGCCACTAGAGACGTGCATGAATGTTGTAAACATTCGAGATTCGATCAAATTCGATCAAATTTGGACATTCAAATTTGGATAGCATGTCTTCACATTTGGATTTAAACATTTGAATGAATTTTGAATGTTCCAAAACATTTATTTGAATCATTCGAATCATTCGAATGTACAGATGCATACGTATTACATACGTATCTGTACGAATCTCATATATATTTGTGCTTAGTATATGGAACAAAAACGGGATGCTTACAGGATAAAACGGGATGTGTACGAAATGCGTACAGATACTTATAACACATACAAATGTTGTTGACATTCATATCTTTAAATACAGACATTGTCAACATTCGTATCTTCAAATTCGAATCTGACATTCAAACAAATAGATTCAAATGTATTGGATTCAAATCGTTTTTGCTGCATTTGGATTCTAAACATTTGAATTGAATTGAATTTTTTGATAGTCAATTTGACTCAAATTTGAATGCAAAAAAAAAATAAAATAATTGTGCACATCCCTAGTGGCCACTGAGTAGATGAGGTGCAATCATGTAGCCTGACAATGGCAAACCAGACTTTATTCCAAGCCAGTTTTTGCACTAGCAATGAAGGCAATTTCAGCAGGAAACTGATAGGAATCATTAGGAACCTGATAGGTACTCAATTGGTACAGATCTCTTACATACCGTCTGCTCACAAGACCCCTTAAGGACCCCATTAGGATCCCATTCTGAACGTGATGTACACACAAGTGCTGGCCAAATCTAGATTTAATGGGGTCTTTGGGCCCTTAAATCCGGATTAATGCTAAACCCCTCTAATGGTGTCTTCCATGCGGACGTATGGGGTCCTTGCCATGGGCCTTTTTGCACATACCTCCCTTAATCTAGATTTGGAAGATCTGGATCTTTGGTATCTGATCCTGTGGAATCCAGTCCTTGAAGTTCTGCATCATGGTAATGGCCGCATGCGTCCACACGGGCCCTCTAGCACCTGACAGCACTGGGTATTAAACAGGGCCACCATGTGGACGCCGTAAAACCCATCCTGAGCCTCCGGATTGAGGACACCATTAAAGGGGTCTAGCATTAATCTGGATTTAAGGGTCCAAAGACCCCATTGAATCTGGATTTTACCAACGCTCATGGGTACAGCCTACTCAGAAAGGGGTCCTAATGGGGTCCTTAAGGGATTGTGTGTGCAGAAGGTATGTAGCTGATCCATACCAATTGCTTACCTATTGGGTTCCTAATGAGTTCCTAATGGGATCTTTGTTGCAAGGACCAGATTTCAATGAGGACCGCATCTCAAAAATCTGGATCTTCTAAGTCCAGATTAACAGAGGTAAGTGCAAAAACAGCGCAAGCCCAGCTTTGCTTTGTTGAAAATGGCAGAATAATAATTCCAACTTTTTGTACTGGCTCTGAGTTACTGCTATCCATAATTTTTTAGGGGACTTTTTAAAAAATAGTAAGTAATAACATATGCTTGCGGTAGCAAACCACGTCTCTGTTTCTGCCAAGAAAACTGCATTAACATGTTGCATGTTGTCCCCAAGAGTCAAGCTCACCTTCAGGACATTTCTACCTTTCATTTTTACCTTGGTTATGGCAGTGTTTTTTTTTTTTTTTAATGTCAATTCATCAAGGGCAGGTGCCTTTGATCTAAATAAAATGGATATTGTGTGAATTGGTACAGGGCTACTCTAGCAAAGAGCAACTTTTTTTAAAAAAATAGACTCATTAAAAACTTTCTGTTATTATTCATCTCTTGCCTAGTAATGAGCATAGAACTGTATTAAGCAGTTTCTTCTGCATTTAAGTTGTATAAAGAGCCAGTTTGGTCTAGTGGTTAGGGACTGTTATCTGGGAATAACAGGTTCGATTCTGCCCTCCCTCATGAAGCGAGCTGGGTGACCTTGGGCTAGTCACAGCTCTCTTCTGAGCTCTCACAGCCCCACCTACCTGACAGGGTGCCTGGTGTGGGGAGAAGAATAGAAAGCTTTGTCAGCCGCTTTCTTAAATGGGTGAGAGAAGTGGGGTAGAAAAGCCAACTCTTCTTCCTTTATGCCTCCATTTCATAAGATTTGAAACACCTACTGAAAGATTTAAAGGCATTAGATATTTTAATCTTATTACCTGAACTTCAAAATAAAATAAAATAAATCTGCCTTTGTAGTCTGCATGGTTTTTCTCCAAAGCCAATATTGGCTAGAATAGTATAGATCTGTGAGATTAAAAAGACAGCAGAGTTAGATCACCTTTCAGTCTAGACTCAAGCGGTGTCTCTCCTTAGTTGGTGTTGAGGTAAACTGTTTTCTGCTTCCATGTCTCTATTTGTGGTGGTGGCAGTTGGTGCCTTGTGATCACACTGTCCTTGGTGCCATTTTCTGGGAATATGGTTTTGCTGTCCTTAATGGAAGATCTTCATAGCAACACCCTGGAGAAAAGTGTCCAAAAGTGAAGAAAAGGTGTTATTTGAAGTGGGCAGTCTAGATACTTCCCTCATGTACCCCTGACGAAACTGGTTCCATTTTAAAATGGAGATATGGCCCTCAGATAGAAAGAGGGGAGGCTTATTCTTGCACTAGAACACAATCCTGTCATCAGTGCTAACCTAACAGCAATTAGGAATACTCTTCTCTCCATATTCCCATCTGGTATAGACTTGCCATGAAAAGGCTTTAGTGTTAGCCCAGAAATCAATATTGTGGAATGATAAGGAATGCTGATTTGTATAACTAAGGCCATGGTCATACCTTCACTTTAATCCTTCTTCAGTCCATCTTTAGATTAGATGGCTCACACCTTCTTGGTCCTATCGATTTTATTTTTAGACTTTCCTCCCTTCAGTCATACTCTCCTGAGTCCTGATTTTTACAGGTCCTGTGATAGAGTGTTCATCCATTTTCACTTTTGGGGTGTGATCAGGGATGAGGATTAAAGGAGGATTATAAGGGATGGATACTGAATGAATTTGCCTTCCCTTTCGCCCAGTGCGTGATTACATGTTGTTGAGTCACAGAACATTTATCCTATCAGAGCAAAG
Source organism: Aspidoscelis tigris stejnegeri (assembly GCA_023333525.1). NCBI lineage: Eukaryota > Metazoa > Chordata > Lepidosauria > Squamata > Teiidae > Aspidoscelis > Aspidoscelis tigris. The sequence continues at coordinate 113,277,694 of JALMGA010000002.1, read as the reverse complement.
GGGCTGTTGAGATGGTGGATAGGGGTGGAGATCTAAAAGAAAAGGCTCGTAAAGCAGTCTTGGGATGGGAACGGAAAGTTCCCGGATGACTCCAGCAGAATACAGTGGATTAACCTCCTGGCTGCATAGCCACCAACGACCGATAGAGGGCGCTAGACCAAATCTATACTAGTACCATAATGCCCTTCTATCAGTCATTCCTCGGTCGCTGACTTAGCCACATTTTAATTAAGAGAGAGCATTAAGGGATGTCTAGAAGGTTAATTCCTGCATCAGCTGGGGTATCTGAAGCTCCAGTGCAGGGTGAGACAGCTTTGTATTGTCATTTTATGCTTCTAGGGCTCTCCTTAGTTTTTCTGTGTCAGTTTTCTCCCTAGTTGGGGCAACAAGGATGTTGCTTTTCCTTAAAAACTTTTTTTTAAAGACCCTTATTTAAGGGGTTTTTGATCTTGCAGTAGTTTGCTATGGGGAGATGGATGTTGCTTGATGTCTCTATTGATTTTGGGAGTTTTTAGCCATTTTAACCATATATAATGATCATTAGAATGTTCAGAGACTCAACTGTCACTTACAGGGACTCAATTTCCCAGCAATCAGTGCCGGAGGCACTTGTCAGCCATTTTAGAATGCTCAGAACTACAAGCCCCAGAAGCCTCTGCATTGGAATGCCGGCCGTGCGACCTAGCGCAAAGGCCAAGAATAAAGCTGAACCAAACTGAGTAAGGACTATCAGGTATTGTGTGTGGTTGGAGTTTGTGTGCTTTGAGTCCTGTTTCTTAATAAGATGGACTATTTCAGCAAGATGTGTCTATGACTTACGGTACAGTCCATATGGGATTGCAATGAAGTTGTGCCAGGTGCATATCAATGGAGCTAGGGGGGCCCTTAGGGCAGAGAATTCAAACAATCCTGTGCTATTGCTCAGTGGAGTGCTCCAAAGGTAAACCACTGGATAAGAATTCTGTCAGTGCTCTCCCAATGGTTTAAACTTAGTCACAGTATCCTGACGTACCTGATCTAATGTTCTTTGTGGAACACAGGGAAGTGTCCAACTCCCCTGGCTAGGGATGTGAGAAAAAGCTTTGGCACTTTTGCAATTCATATACATTAAAAAGATCTGAGGCTTTGTGTGTAAGGGCAAATGGGGCTACCAGCCCTTCAACCAAAGTTTTGTTATATTTGGTGGCCAGAGAAGTCCTCTGTCTGGTCGACATTCTTCAGCAACTTCTAGTGGAGCTGCTGCCAGAGGGCAGCAGAGATCCAGAGGCAAGGCCACCAAGAAAAGCGCCCAGTTGCCTGCATCTAGCGGCTTCCTCTGAAAAGACCTGTTCTTCCCTTCACATGAGGTTCAGCCATGCCGCCTGGTTCAATGTGAAGTGGAAGGGGGGGGGGGATTATGTGCATACCTGCTAGGGATGTGCAAGAATATTCAAAACATCCATTATTTGATCAAATTCGGCCAAATGTGGACATTCGAATTCAAATTGAATGTCCAGACATTCATTTTTTTAATATTCAAATGAATACGAATATTTCAAATAATTTGTACAAATAATTCAGACCTTCGTATGTGTACGTATCCGTGTACGTATCCGTGTGCATTACATACATATCTGTACACATCTTATTTGTATCTGTACGCATATGAATGTTGTTGATATATCATCAAATACGTATCAAATATTAGTACGAATAGATACAAAGGTATTCAGATTGGTTTGAATTGTAATACACTCATTTTTTTTCTCTATTCATACAAATTTGGACGTTCAAATATTCTATTTGAATCGAATCGAATGTCAAAAATTGCATTCATGCGCAGCCCTGACACCTACCCATGGCCACTTCCTGGGTTCTTCCAAGTAGAAAAACTGAACGGATGAACAAAAGGTCAGTGTTCCCTTGCTCAGAGCAGCAGGAGGCATGCAGACAGCACACCACTGCTATGGAGAGAACAGCAAAGGGATCTTCATTTGGACTGCAGGCTCCAGCATCAGGCAGAGCCTGCCTAAATTAGATTGCCTTTCCCTATTGGTTTTGTTGTGTTTTGTTTTAAGTGTATATCTGTGTAGCGTTATGGTGGAGGTCAAAATCTGCTTACAGTTCTGTGAAGTCAGATGAGAAAGCAGCCGATGGAAAAGTTGTTTGGTTATTTCAAAATTGGCAGCACACTGAAGTGGAGGCTGGTAAAGTGATGTTCTGTGATCTGGCAGGGCCCTGTCCTTCTGCCATGTCCATCTTCTCTGGATGAAAAGAAACATTAATGACAGTTCGAAAAAAGAAAAGAAACGCAAGCTGAAAAGCACGCCATTCTCAGGCCCCTGGTGGTTGTACCCTTATCTTTGACAGCTAAGTCAGCAA